>JAPWDM010000001.1:113894315-114494315 GCA_035578155.1 Brachynemurus nebulosus | reverse complement strand
TGTGTTATCTGAGATCCACAACTGTCCTGCGGATGCAAATGCGGCGTAGAATGCTACACAACGGGTTTTGAATATATATATATATATATATATATATATATATATATATATATATATATATATATATATATTACATAAAGTCCGCCTAGAATATACGGTCGAGCTGATTTTTTAATGAGGTCCACCGGGATCTTGCAGATCCGAAAACGCCAGTAATAAGCTATCGAACCGATGCTAAAAAATTTCTCACTGCTAGAGAATTAAATTATTTTAGATGGATACAACTATGCTGCACAAAATTCGTTCGGGTTCTTGGGTCCCCAAAACTACCAAAACTAATTACCCAGCTGATTTTAAAAATTCTTTTACTCTTAGAAAGCTAAACTATTTTAAATAGGTACAGGTCTTAGATGAGATCCGCCAGTGCCCAAGATTTGGAAATTCGCTATGTTATGCAGATGCTGCGACAGGGGTATTTTATTGTTAAAATCGAAACGTTATTTTAAAAACGGTTAAAATTACTATATTTTACATCAAAATGTCAACACAATCACCCCCTAGTTAATTAACCCTACACTTGATGCTAGAAAATTGAGAAAAAACAGATCATATAGATTTTTTTAATTTAGATTTTATTTGTAATGATTGAGTTACGAAATTCAAAAGGACATTTTAAAAATGTGTGCATTCGCTATGAGTTTTTGTCTGGAGGGAATCCAGCTCCTCAAAATCGGCTCCAGCGCTCAAGATGGACAGAACATATCAGTTTATCAGGACGGCATTTGTACATAATTTTAATATTTTCTTTAAGAAATAGTATTTTGTTCTTGTTTTCTTAAATACTTGTTTGATTTTTTCAAGGCGAGTATTTATTACGATTTCTACTTACCAGTAGAATTAACTCTTTTAGTACCGCCGTATATTCCAATATTTTAGATAAAAAATTTAATATCTCTATAAGTATAATTGCGTTTTGCTTAATTTATTTACAATATGACCGCTCTTTACTATACAGCCTTCAGTTACCGATATAAAATAATGCACACTCTTCAGTTGAATTTTTTCTAAAAATTAGTATGACGAACTGAGCTCGTCATTAGTCCTAAAGGAGTTAAATAGAGTTCCGGTTGTAAATAATTACCCTTTGCTCGAAAATGAGATTTCAGTGGTATTCCCTCTCCCGTTTATTTCTATCAGTCTATAAATTTTTTCAGATTTAAGAAAAATTTCCTACTTTTTCCAATACTGGTATCGAGTTGTATATTTTTTTTCAAAAAAATAATCCGATGTAATACTGAACACTAAAAAAAATTATCGAAATTAGACAACTAATTGCTTGATTTTTCTTGCCAAAAATAGGTGGAGGGGTGTTTTTGCACAATTACATTAATTTTGAACATAATTGAAAAAACAGTTAGCAGGGTGTAATGCCACATTGCATTTCATGCAAATGTATTTAGTACACGTTCGGCAAAATGCGCATCTTCTTTGAGTGGCATTTTTATTAACAAATTGATTTATTCCGTCAAAACGGACTTCGCAGCTTACTTTTGAATGATGGCCTTTCACAGTCATGTGTGAAAAATAATAAGCGTTAAAGCCATGAAGCAGTCCTTCAACAACTGATGGTTGAAATTCTAGAAGAGATATTTTAGGATCTTTGCGACGGCATAAAAGCCATAAATTTATAATGGATCTATTCAGCATAAATCGGAAATGAGGCCAATACCACTTTTTAGACCGAATAGTTGTTCTACATGCCCCTTTTTGCTGATCGAAAAGATCTACACCACCCATTCCGACATTGTACAATTTTATAATGTAGGGTTGACTTACTGATACTCTCTTTCCTTGCTTACTATTCCAACGAGAGCAACTAGACAAATTTAGAACTACATTATCATTAATATTTGTGGCTATAGTAACTATATTATTATCATTCCATCTAACTTGTGTGATGTTATTATCTTGTAAAAAATGATGTGATCCTCAACTAGTATTTTTTAAATCCTTTATAAGTGCTTTTTCAAGCCGATCTTTTCTTATGGTTCCTAAAATTTTATTAGTTACAAGTCTATATTTTTATTGAAGTATTATGTTACCAATTATATTGATATTTTTTTTCTGCGTATTCTTCAAGTAGCAGTAATGATGTAAAGTAGTTGTCATAAAAAATTATAGATCCTTCTTTAACAATTTCATCAGCTAGTTTCTTTACAATATACGTACCATGATAACCTTCATATTTTTCAATCTTTTCTAAAGTAAATAGAAAAAAATGTTCAAAATCGAATAAATTAAATAACTTATGACAAAGTATCTTCATAAGGGATAAACTTTAGTAAATATCCATCACTAGAAGTCAAACAATAAAACTTAAATCCCAATCTTATTGGTTTTCCTCGTATGAATTGTTTCATTTTATGTCGGCAATAATAAAGTTTCATAGCCTCATCTACCGTAAAGCAGGTTGGCGTAGGTGTAGCAAATTCTAAAAATTTTTCATTTAAGTGCTCAGCTAATGGTCTAATCTTATAAAGTTTATCAGCAAAATCAAGTTCATCATTGTTAAAGTGAAGAAACCGTAAAATAGAATCGAATCTATTTCTTGACATGGAATTGCTTACTAAAAGGTTGAAACAATCTGGTTTCAGTTCCCAGTACCCCCGTTTAGACGGAAGTTTAACATATCCTGATAAGAGTAAAATACCGATAAATTTATATAACTGTTCAACTG
This sequence comes from Brachynemurus nebulosus, assembly GCA_035578155.1. Taxonomy (NCBI): domain Eukaryota; kingdom Metazoa; phylum Arthropoda; class Insecta; order Neuroptera; family Myrmeleontidae; genus Brachynemurus; species Brachynemurus nebulosus. The sequence continues at coordinate 114,491,578 of JAPWDM010000001.1, read as the reverse complement.
AAAGGTTAAATTCAAGTCTAGTTTTTTTTTTGGGTAGCATATCTGTTTGTTTCGATGCAAATTTTTTCCATTATGTCTACATTAAATAATTCTTTTAAAAATATCCGTGGGGGTTTTATCATCTTCCAAAATTGATATTTCAAAGGATGTTTCGATTCTACTAAAATTAAAATTAGAACCAAAAATTTGTTTACCTGGAGTGACACATTCTGTCCACAATCTTTTTTTTTGTTTTTTATTTTGTGAAGAACCGGTATTTTTAGATATATTTATAAACGTGTTTGTTAGATTTAATTCTGCAGAATTTTCATTATAATTTAATCGAATATCTGGTTTTTGAGCCAAAAGTTTCGGTCCTAAAGACAGGATAGTGTCTCCTTCATCATCGCTGGGAACATTGTCTTCGTCACTGTTGATACTATCTTCAAATGGCATTAAAATTATATTAATATTGTTACATTCCGCTATACACCAATACCTTGCTTTGCGTCGTTTCGGTTTGCGTTTTTTCAAAGTTGCGTCGCTACTGAATTAGTACTAATTTTCACTGTGCGTCGTTAGATTTTCGAAGTTGCGTTGTTTTGAGTTCGAGTTTTTTTTTTTCGAAATTTTTTTGAAATTTTGTTTTTTTCTAAAAGATGGCAAGACTTTGTTGTAATATGGTGGATATGTATCTACTGATGTTGTAATAAAGATTGATAATAGATGGCAACTACTTTGAACATGGAAATGTTAAGTTAAATAAACGAAATTCATACTGCCGGATTATATGGTGGTTATCACATGCTAAATGTATTGTACGTAGTTTTAAATTTTGAAACAAACTGATATACAAATATTGATGTTTGTTTTAGTTTTAATTAAATTTGTTTTTTTTTTTTTTTTTTTTTTTTTTTTTGTATGTAATAAAATTTTATATTATTTTTGTTTTTTAAATGTTTACTTTGTTCAATTTTCTTTTTAAAAAAGTATTTTCGTAACCCTGAAACCTATCTTCGATCGTTATATGGTTTGCTATAGAAAATCATAATTCACTTTGCGTCGTTTCAATTTGCGTCGTGTTTTTTTGGAACGTAACCATGACGCAAACTGAGGTATGGGTGTATTCAAATTAACAAAATCTTGATAAGAAATTTCTCTTAAATATTTCCATACTTCTTCCGTATTTAAAAGCCTAAAATTCATAAAATAATTAAAATATTAATTTATTAAATTATTAGAAATATAACACTTCGGAATAATCATAATTGATTTTGATAGTTATCATAATAATGATAATAATATATTGCAATTGTTACAATCTGAAAAAAAAAATGCTTTATTCACAATCTTATCAAACACATATATTTTACTAATATTACTAACCTTTGACCTTCTTCAATGATATAGCCACGGATATAGCATATACATAAATATAATCATTTGATAATAATAACATTAATAAGCATAGGGCGGATGAAATAATTTTTCACAGGACCGACTTAACGATTTCAGTGTAATATTGTTAGACTGTTTGTATTTATGTATGAGTCTGTTAAAGCAAATAATGTTCCTTTATATACATACATACATAAACTGATTAAATTAAACAGAATTAACATATATTTTAGAAAATATTACTAATTTTTCCTTCAAAAATGTTCATACAAAACTATTATATCTTGCCAACAAGCTATACACAAATGAAAGTATATCAAGAAAAAAAGATGTAAGCTTAATAATGTGTTATCTAATAAAATATTATGTAGGTATTTATTTCTTTTTTACTAACTAATATTTTTTGTATATACTTTTGAGTATTGAATAAATAGAGGGAATACACTTATATAGACAATCTATATGAAAATGAAAAGTGACTAAAGTGTTGACGAATATGGATGGTTAAACAAGAGGGGATTTAAAATTTTTCTAGATTTACTGATGTTATATTTGTTGGTATAAATATTTTTAGAACATTTGTTAATAAATACTCTCAAATTACAACAAAAATCACATAAAAATTAAAAAATTTTCATTACCATCGATAGTTTGTAGGTATTCTGTGTTTGTAAATTATAAAAGGTGTTAACCAATATAACGATTTTGCTCCAAAAAAATAATATCTAAAAAACTTTAAAAATTTAAAAATCTATTGTATGATCCATACAAATATTCTTATATCGATAGTATCTGTGGTTAATACATACAATCATATTTATACGATGTCATCAAAATGATGTTTTGTTTATTCGTTTGAATGAAATGGGCAACTTGATGTACATTGCATGTGTATGTACCTATGTAGAAAACTAAAAATTTTAAAAAATTGTGAACAAGGTATATATATTAAATTTTTAAAAGTTAAAAAGAGATAAGGAGTTTGTTTATAAATTGATACTGAAAGACAGCCGCCGGTGACAAGAGGACAATAAATTTTGTTTTATATATACTTGCGAGCTAGTTAGACAAATAAATATTGCAAAACTTTAATTCAATAAAATTTGGGGCCCCTTTTTATTTTTGATATAACGTAAAAGCCCTCATTACCTAACACTATTTTTAGGTATTTCATTAAACTGGCTTATAAAATTTAAAAAATGAATGGAACACCCGTTTTTTTTTCTTAATAAGCATGAAACCAAGTTTTTTTAATCCAATGAATATGTTTTTAAAAAAATATAACCCAAAAATTTTGATTTATTAATGTTTTCTTTTGTAAAATGTTGACACGTATAAAAAAAACAGGCAGAATATATTAACACCCTTTAAAAAATCAGCATAGGTACCTAAAAAAAAAACACGTATTTAACATACATGGCATACAGTGCCATCTTTTAACATATACTCAACTATAGTTTGATATCTACAAAGTCCACTCAGCACTGATTATGTATAGTAATTATTTAAAATAGCGAGACACATAGCGACATCTTTTGATGTATCTATAATAGTTTTTTTGGATGTATTAGGCAGAGGTTTAAGTAACCGATAAATACATAATATACAGTTTTTAATCAAGTATTTTATTAAGTGAAGTTAGAGTGGCAAATTTTTTTTTCTTTTTGGATGTTTTAATTTTTTTCTCTCTAATTATATAATTAAATTAAAAAAGAATTTCGCACTTTGATGGGGCAAATTTAAAAGGATTAGAAAAAATATTCTGATTAAAAAAGTTTTTTTTATTGTTTTAATGCTAAATTACATGCCAAAATGTTTAAATAATTAAAAAATTGATTTAAAAAAGAAAAAAAAATTTCGCGTTGCTATTTCATTGATTATAAATTAAATATAAATTAGTTATTCAAACCGGGCATCATTACCCGACAAAGCGGCATTTTTTAGTTAAATCCACTCACGAAGAAATTGCAAAATTTTTTTTAACAATGAAAAATTGTCCACATTTTGACAAATTAATTTTAGAAATTAAAATAAAGTAAAATAACCACTGTCGTTTTTTTACAAAATACGTAGATGGCGAAATAATATTTCTATAAAAAACAGTAAAATACAGTATTACAATATCTACGTACTATTAGATGTCACTCTATGATCATAGAGTGACATCTAGTAGTACGTAGATATTGAAATACTGTATTTTACTGTATTTTGTAGAATTATTTCGCCATCTATGTATTTTGTAAAAAAACGACAGTGGTAATTTTACCTTATTTCAATTTCTAAAATTAATTTGTCAAAATGGCGACAATTTTTCATTATTAATACAATTTTGCAATTTAAAATATTTACCAATTGATAATACGCTCCGAAATAAAAAAATATTAAAAATTTTACGGTTTTAAAGCAGTAAGTAAACATTTTAGACTCAAAAAGAAATTAAAACTATTTATAATATAAATTTTTGGCCATTTTACGTACATGATTTTACTTACATACAAAGGTTATATCTGTACTCCATAGAAATACACACATATATAAATCATATTTAAACCAAATAAAAGGGTGATTTAGCTCTTATAATCTCTTAACTGGACTAATAAAAATTATTTGTATAGTTTTATTGCGCTAACTTCGAAAATTAACTGGAAAATGTTGAAATTTATAATGCATGCGTTTCTATGAATAAGTATTGATCAAACGCAAAAGAGACACATTCAGCAAAAACTGTTTAATATATATATATATATATATATATATATATATATATATATATATATATATATATATATATATATATATATATATATATATGTGTATTTCTTTAATTAAGTAAGGAAACATTAAATGTGAGGTGGATTTAAATTGAAAAACAATCATTCTATTAATAATAATTTTTGTTATCAGACGTTTCTTTCAGAAATAACTTCGTTAATATGTAAATGTCGAAACTGTTTTTTTATTGGGGGCCGTTCCACAATAGGGCTTTTACGTTAAATCTCACATAATAAAATTTTTCTAAAAAGTTTTCGCTTCTCTATGTTGAATTTCAATAAATTTTCAGGATTCTGTTGTTTTTGGTTTTGATATGTTCATAAGATCAGTGATTTTACTGATTTTATAATTTTTATGTTTTAATTTTTACTTAATCCGATCTATAAAAAATTATTCTATCCGCCCTATATTAATAAGTAATAACGGGTAAAATGTAGAACCGTACATATGCTGTAATTTCGATGTCTGCTGGAAAAAAGAAACAAATGCGGCTGAGAATTATTGTACTTAAAGAGTTAAAGGACGGTTACATATTTTTATTAAAAATAATTGCGTTTTATTATTAATTATCAGTATTATCACACTTTAAAAGGGGTCAAAGTACATATATGTATAGGTTAGGACAATTAAAAAACTGATTGTGATATACAAACTAATTTGCCTAGTATATTAAATGGCCCCGCGTGAGCGGGTAACTAATAAAATAAAAATAAATACATAATAATAAAATAAGCAGAAAAGTTAACATGAATAATTTTTTACAATACCTACGTACATGTACATGTTACGTAACTTACGTAATATCAATAATTTCTTAATGAGAGAAAAGGATAATTAGATATGAATTTAACTAGTTAAAGAAGAAAAAAATATTTATGCTGTCTACACAATCAATGAAATAAGGAATAAGAAGTATGCCATCTAGTGACGTTGAATGGAACTTTAATGAAATAAAGAATAAGAAATAAGGAGTATGCCATTTAGTGATGTTGAATGAAACTTTAACGTAACTGGTCATAGATATAAATATGTAGGTATTTTTGTACATCAAAAATTCATAAAAAAATAACGTTCGTGATGATTTTTTTTGTCACTAAAGTGAAAAAATGACGAATTTTGACGTACAAAAGTACCGACATATTTATATCTATGAGCAGTTACGTTAAAGTTCCACTCAACGTCACTAGATGTCATACTTCTTATTCCTTATTTCATTGATTGTGTAGACACCCTTACAACTATTCCCGTGATTTTGCTGTTTTCTATATGCTCGCCATATTTAAAATACCAGTTAAATAAATTTTTTTTTTCATGAGTCTTTGCAAGCTAAACGTAAGTACGAAAATGAGCTTATAATATGTGGAAAAGATTTAATATGAAAATTGCTCTGAACATTATATTTTTTAACACAAATGGCATAGTACTTGGAATTTGCATTTGGCATAGTACGTTTCAAAAAAAAAAAAAAAAAAAATCTGAATAAAAATTAATTTCAGAAATTGCGTTTTGAAAACAATTTTTTAAACTGAAATATCTTTAATTCCTTGAATTAATGATGATCACTAACTTGAAATTTTTAACGGACAAAAATGTACCTCAGCAAAGAAAAAATAAAACTGGAATTGAAAACCCAACAGAAAATATTACCTTTTAAAGCTTTTGACTTATTTTTTGTTGCACGGTCACAATAGCATCATGGATAACAGGAGTGGCGTGTTACAATTACTAGTGTCTGAAAAAAAAAAATACTGGAAACAAAAAATGCTGCAAGCCAAAGGGAAAAAGAAAAACAGATAAATCTAAATTACTTAATGCTATTCCATATTTTAAATAATAAAGCAAAGATTTTACTTAGCAAAAAAATCACGTTTATTTTTTAATTGTGACAATTGTTTCAAGCTTAAAAGCCCATTTTCAAACAAAGTAAGTTAATAGATTTGAGTGTTACTGTATGGTATTCCATATTTGTAAATAATAAATAAATACGTACTTTACTTCGCAAAGTACGACTTTTACTTTTGAAATTGTGACAACATTGTGTAATGAAATGAAGGGGTGAATAGGAAGGGTGGTTTCAGTGGTTGATTCGAACTATTCCACCGACACCACCATATGTAATGTATTAATGGGGCGGGGGTTGGAAGAGAAGGGTGGTAGCTATGGCTGAGTTTCTAGTTAAAAATATTTTAGATTAAAATATGTATGTAGATTTCAGGACGCGATTAAATGACTCAAAAGTTACTCTGATGTAGTTACAGGAAATTGAATAAACTCAATAACTAGCGAATAATAATGTGGGTTTTATATTCTAAATAAAAATATTAAACTACAGATTTGATATCAATTTCGGTCAAATAAAGTTACAATAAAATCTATGTTTCAACAATAGAAGTTAAAAATGATACAAAATTCTTATAAACTAACAATGTTACATATGCAAACCGATCCGGGTGTGGTTGGAAGACTATCGAAAGTTATGTGAAAATACCCAAAAATATCTTAAACTATTATTAATTCGAATTTAGTAAAAATATACCGAATCGGGTAGCATATGTCGATTAAATATTAAGGAAGGAAGTGCATATTACCTCTTCCTGAGAGATACACAAAGCACTACACAAAATACTTAGAAAAATGACTTTACACTTTAAACGTTCATTATTGAATCCAATTACGGAATGAATCATATCGACCCGTTTTTGACCTCAAGCCAAGCTCACTAGAGTACTCGCCTTACCTCGTCCATTAATCGTTCGATTTCATATTCCTGCGTTTCGCTGATTTAGCGATTTAATCAAAGACTTCATTATTTCACTTTCAACTATTCGTTTTCTAGATTAATCTATACAGTAGTGTTCGTCAGCATGTTTACAGCATGTTAGGAAGTGGGTACAGTAGCGGGCATTATATTACAATTGTTATTCACTGGTAAAAAATCCGTAAAAATGTTGCTGGTGATAGAAGATCTCATTTTACTCGAAAATTACATTTTGCTAGAAATTGCTTTTTGAAAATAAGCTCCACCTTCATTAATGTCATATCCATGGCATTTCATAATTTTATATATATTTTCTGTTGATTTGTCATTAATTACATATTGCCTAACTTTTAATTTAATAAAAATGGAATAATAGATTCATTTGTGCTAACAAACCTCTTTGCTTCGAATCCCAAATTTTGTTCAGCAAAATTAAAAATTGTAAAAACTAAAATGTATCTTTTTTATAAGTATCTTTTTGCAATATTAAATGCCTTCGTGCTGTGACGTCACATGCCCAAATAAATCTTTTTGACCATTTCGCCCGCTAATTCCAAATTCGTAATTTTTATTTAGAAAAATAAAATATTTATATTTTTTTTTAAATTCATATACAGTAGACTCCCGATTATTGCAACATGCGATTATTGCAACATTCCCCTACTGACTCATGTTAAATGATGGAGGGAAGGAAACACAGACAAAATAAATTTTTGTAAGTGTATGTGTGGCTGGTCAAGTCAGTGGCGGTTGCATTATAAATAATTATTTATACTATCTATCAGTTACATTTATAATATGCATTTATGTTCTGTTTTATATCATACATTTTAAAATAATTTTTTGTATAATACCTGTATAATGTTTATGTATAATACCTATTACAGTGGACATCCAATGGTACATACTCCGATTTTACGTACTGACGTTAGCGATTTAGTGGGGTTTTCGTTGTCGTTTATCTATTTCGGTGAAAATTTATGTACGAAGCCAGAGTTAGGGCCGTAGGTAATATTCTCTAAGGGTCTCATAGCCTCTAAAAATTTCAAAATTTCACTGCAGATATATGTATATGCACATATTCTGCATAGGTAATATGCAGATATATGTATAGGCACATATTCTGCATCCCATTGAATTGGCCACTAAAAATGAAATTAAGCAGCACAGTTTAACAAAAATTCTAGAATGTTCTATTTCTCAACTACCAAAAATATCGAAAAATCAATTGCAACATTTAATTGGTCATTGAAAAAGAGGCCAAATGTTCTGGAATATTCTATTTGTTAACTAGCAAAGATATCAATAAGAGAGCAGTACGGGTCTACGCCAGACACTACCACGAGAAAGGTATAGGGATGCCCTGGTCTAGGGATGTGTCCACACTTTTGACGCCGTACTGTACTTAATGTTATGGTACACTGCCGTGTCAAAAGTGTGGGCACCCCCTGGGTAAAAGGGTCCGATCACTTTTTGAAGCGTACTGTAATTATTTAAGCGAGCGCGTGTTGGGGTCAAGTGTCAAGGTTTGCACATCCACAAAATAAGTATTGTACGCTTCAAAAAGTGATCGGACACTTTGACCCAGGGGGTGCCCACACTTTCGACGGCGTCAAAAGTGTGGGCACAACCTGGGTCAGAGTGTCCCCATACTTTTGACGCGGTAAAGTACGGCAGACTTTGCTAATTGACAAATAGAATATTCTAGAACATTTATCAACATATGATATTTAATCTCTTTTTTAATATCAAATTAAATTGTGCAATCGATTTTTCGATATCTTTGTTAGTTGACGAAGAGAACATTCTAGAATTTTTGTCAAACTGCGCTTTTTAATCTAATTTTTAGTGACCAATTCAATAATAAAGTCGGTTTTTTGATATCTTTGCTAATTGACGAGTAGAATATTCTAGAATTTTTGTCAACCTCCGCTATTTGGCGTATTTTACTGATAAATACGATGGCGAAGTTGGTTTTGCGACATCTTTGATAGCTTTCTAAAAATCGCCAATTATATTCATTGATATAATATTCGGTTCCTTTTGTCTATATAACTGAATTTTAGGTATAAATTGTGTCTGAAGATAGTTTTGTTTTAAGTAAATTCCAGATAAATAATATTTACCAACTCCTCAAATAAAAGTTTTCGATGCTCCCGAACTTCCGATTTTGCGTACTTCCCCGTAAATTTACACCGACCACTACGTACCATTGTATTTCTGGTGTAATGTAAAAGTATAAACAGGCTACACCCGTACAAACATTATAAATACATTTATGTATTTTATTTGTAAATTTAAATTAAATTTAGTAGAAATTAAATCTTATTTGTTTTACATTTTATTTTTGTTGATTGAAAGTAAAACCAGCAAAAAAAAATTTTAGCAAGCTGCCAATGGCCGCCCGATTATTGCAACATTCCCCTATTTTGGCCCCGACCATGTTACAATAATCGGGAGTCTACTGTAAATGGTTAATCATTATCACTGAATCATACCTTATGTTATTCACTATATATTTTACTATCAATTGCAACATCCGTCAAATACTCAATTTTTTGGAAATCTAAGATAATGAATTTTTTCATTCATTTTGATGGTGTTTTTCCTATAATCATGGCAATTAGGCATAGCACATCGTATTCCAGGCATCGTTTATCTAAAAAATACAACTAATTGATATTTAATTTAAAAAAAAATATTTTAAGAAACATTATTACAAGTATGATCAAATTTAAATTTATTTATTAATTTTAAGATAAATCAATAAAAATATTTGTCAATAAAATTTTCAATAACAAAAGAATGCATGGCAATAGTATATTGTACAATAAGTGGGAAAAGAGGCTTATTTCTCACGAATATGAGTTTGTTGTGCGAGCCCGCAGGGCGAGTGCAACAATTCGTATGAGTGAGAAATAAGCTTTTCCCACGTATTTTACACTATACTTTTTCTACGAGCACATTTTTTTCGTAAAATTTAACATAAATAATTAAAATAAAATTTCAATAAGTAAAAATTTTTTAAATTTATAATGTCAATGATAAGATGTTCAAATTTTTGCAAAAGTATACTTTGAAACTATGGAAACAATAATAAATAATCAACATACATTTATGTATATTTTTAGTATTATTTCTATATATTATATATTAAACTACCGGAACAGCCTACTTTTTTATTATATTAAGGCGTGGGAAATTATTTACATATAGTTAGCCATGCGCAAAATGTTACTTTTAATAGTAGGAGTAGAAAAAATTATTTTTAATATAATAATATATAAATAGTCTGTCCCTGATTATTATGAGTACATATATATAGTGTTGGTTAAGAATAAAATAATTACCTACTAATTTCTTACCTATTTCAGTTAAAATACACTTAAAAATAAAATTTGTGAATGTATAATCGCCTTTAAATATATTATCATTAAAATAATTGTCCATAAACACTCATAAAAGACAAAAAATAATTCAGTACAGAAAAGAACAATAACAGCTGATTGCAGGTTTGTAGGGCACCGGAGACCTACAGTAAATGCATGTAGTCTTATGAAGATGAGAGAACCTCCCAGTATACCAATCTTGATTTATCGTGTGTTATTTAAACCGGAAATAGCTTAACTACCAAGTACGAATAAATTTGTAAAATTTATCATATTTTATCCAACTTTCGTGAGAAAAAAATAGTTTTATGAACCTTATACTTTGTATTATTTTTTAATGAAAATGAATCTTTTTCGTAGATATTAAAATAAAAATTAGAAGCTGGAACCACGCGGTTTTGACACTATTTTAAAAAACTACTCGCCATTTTCGACGAGAAATGTGGTAAAACTTAAAATGAATGTTTTCCATTTAGGAAACGCAGACGACACAGGGCATTTTTTTTTTTTTTGCACAAAAGACTAATATTTTAAAATTTTAACCTTTTAATTGCTTTTAGACGCAATTAAAAAATTAGTTTTGCAATAAAATTTAAAAAAAAAATAGTTTTTTTGTGAAAAAAAAAAAGAAAATGCACAGTGTCACCCAGTGTTTTCTAAATGAAACACTCTATAGGTCAACTATCATTGGGAGCATTCGTAACGCAACTAGCCAAAGTGTCTTGCTCTTACTTTTAAGAACATTACACTTGTTTTGAAGTGCTTTTGCCTTATTTTGGAGATATTTGTATATTCTTGTCTCACTTTCCATGTTTTTGAGAGAAGGGTGAAGGTATGTATACGATGTATACTGAACGCTATTACTGACTATAAACTGTGTATGCTAGAATCATCGTATCATAGAGATGTACACGATATGATTTTACTCGCAGAGTACTAATTTAAATACAAGAATTAATATTGTACTAGATTTTAGATAAAATTTCTTGTTAATACAATAATACGTGAAAGTTTTTAAAAAACGTGTTGTTAATTATTTAGAATTTAGCTAATTCACTTGAATGAATTTTTTTTTAATGAAAATAAGTTGCGTTTTTAATGACAATAGGAATGTTCTTATTGGAACGAGAAAATTAATAAAAAAAATAAATTACAGAAAATTCTCATATAATTTTTATCTGTATAAATTGAATTATATAATTCATTTTATTTATTTATACTATTATTATTATTGTTATTATGCTTTAACGAAGTAAACGCGACTGCACTTCAAAAACCCCCAGGCGGAGGAAAGTGTCCGTGCAGCGTACCAGGTCAGGTACTTTTAGGTCAGGTACGTAATGTCCGTCATACAGCATCCCCTTCCTGGTCTTCCCTACCTAATAAATCCCCGAACCTCGCTGCAAAACCATAACAGTGGGAGATTCGGGGGCAGGTCCAATGGATGTTCGAGGACCCGCTCTAAACGGAGCATGGGGTTCAAAGGTGTTCATGAACTCCCGGAAAAAGTCGTCTCGTGCGACCGAAGCGTGCGGAGCGTCCCGATAATAACTGCTTTTTGCATTGACGCCGCTAACATGTTGGCGTGAGATCTACAAGCCGGAATGATGTTAAGATTGCGCACAAAGGAGTTATGCATACCCCCCAGACATCCGATTATAAGTACGACCAAGTAGACAGTATAGCCCGGGTACAGTTTTCGCAGTTCATGTATTAGATCTTGATATTTAATCCTTTTTTGCTCCTCCTTTTCGACTATGTTAGTTTCCGCCGGAGCAGAGAACTCGATAACATACATAGTCTGAGATGTTAAATCTTGGAGCACAACATCAGGCTTATTAGCGTTCAATTGCCTGGTAGTTGCAACCGGCATATTCCAAAAGATCTTGCACTTTTGGTTGGCAACAAAGGATTCTACTTCCGCAGGATCGTAGGGCAAGACTGGTGTTTTGTCAACTTCGTAATGATGACGAAGATAAAAGTAGAGCACACGCAACGCTGCATTATGGCGATGGATATAGGTGGATTTAGCATAATAAGAACAACCTGAAGTCAGGTGCATTAAGGTTTCCGGGTATGCTTTGCATGCCCGACACGAGGTACTCGAAACCCCTTTATTACCTATCACATATTTTTGGTGTGTTAAGGTGTTCCACACTCCATCTTGAGCTGCAGTGATAAAGCCCTCCGTTTCCGATTTAAGTCCATTAGCTCTCAAGAAAGCCCAAGTGAGTTCGCTCGAAAGGCCAAGGTTGTCAAGGTGACGGTAGAACATACCCTGGTGAACTTTGTCGCGATGCTGATTGTGCGGATGTTGTTGCTCGGCTCTCTTGATTGCCGACTTTTGGCGCGACTGTGATAGTGAAAGAATGTTATCATCACCGTCGCGATTACGCGGATCGAAGGCTAAGCCCAAGATATCGGCGGCACGTTGCGCTGCTGTGAATAAAAATGCGCCTACGCCAGCAAGCTCGTGATCCCTGACGAGTTGTAATAGCGGGTCTGAACTGTTAAGTACACGACAAGCTGTACCTAAGACTATACGATCATGTAAACGTTCGACTGACAGGAGCCCCCTCCCCCCTGGTCTCGTGGGAGGTAAAGTCGTTGTGTCGATGCGCGTGGGTGCAAACTACGGTTGATATTCATTATTTTTCGCGTGTCTCGGTCTAGTTCGTCCAATTCATTCACATTCCACTTAATTGAGCCAAAAGTATATAAAAGGATGGGTATGGCTAACATATTTGTAGCGCTGGTCTTATTTTTCGCCGACAATTCAGAACTCCAAATTTGTCGGAGAAGGCGCTTATATCTACTACTTAAGGAGGCCTTCATGTTCTTCACGTCCTGGATGTGACTTTCGCCAACACCAAGGTACGTATAGGTCGCTCCTTCATCAAGATGTTCTATGATGCTTCCATCCACTAATTGGGCGTGTGAATCAAAATTCGGAACTGCACCATGCTTACAGTGCACCACCGCGCATTTGTCCAGTCCGAACTCCATACCGATCGCGTGCGTGTATTCGTGTGTTAATTTTAGAGCGCAGTTGAGATCACTCTCTGACGAAGCATACAGTTTTAAGTCATCCATATAAAATAAATGTGTGACTTTATGCTCGCGATTTCCTACCGGGCCACACAAGTAGCCGGGTTCCTCCCTCAGGCTGATTGACAGGGGCAACAACGAGATGCAAAACAAAAGTGGACTGAGGCTGTCTCCTTGGTATACGCCTCCTTTGTCTGTCACCAACTCCGTTGACACAACGCGTTCACCGGATGTTATTGTGAACTTTGTTTTCCAGAGCGGCAACAGGTGTTCAGTACATTTAATAATGTCGGGATGGATTCGCAGACAATGGAGCAAATAGATAATGAGCTCATGCGATGTTGTGTCAAATGCTTTTCGACAGTCCACCCAGGCCATGCTCAGGTTGCGTTTATGCTGTCTAGCGTCCTGACAGATACATCTGTCGACCAGCAATTTGTCTTTGCAACCCGACATTCCTCTTTTTGAACCTCGTTGTTCATAGATCGAACTCCACACTGGTTCAATCGCCTTCAAGATGCGTTCATATAGGATGGAAGTGAACGCTTTATACACAGTGTTCAGGCACGTTATCGGTCTGTAGTTCTGTGGTTGTGATAGGTCTCCTTTTTTCGGTATTAGGACCTTTCTTCCCTCAGCGAGCCACGATGGTATTGGCTCACAGTTAAATAACCAATTTGTAAATATACGGGCAAGGTGGCGGTGGGTACTAGTGAGCTTCTTCCACCAAAAATTCGTTATTCCATCAATGCCCGGAGCCGAATAGTTCTTCTTGCCTTTGAAAGCAAGTTCGACTTCGTCTTTATCAACAGATGTTATAATGGTATGAGATGGCACTTTGCCAAGCTGTTGTTTGCAGTACCATCTAAACTGGCTGATGGGAATACAGTCCAAGTCAGTCTCTTTAGTCGTCTCATATACCCCCCGCCAATAATCTTCTATTGCGTCGACCGTCGGTGGTTGCTCCACGACAGGGCTTTTAGATGCGAACAGGCGTGAAGGGTTCGAGTTAAAGATCTTATTTTCCCGAATACACCGTTCACGCCGGGCTACTTTCTTCTTGGCCAGGGCCAATACGCGTATCTTATCCAAATGTGTCTGTTTGATGGTCAACAGATTGCCCAAATTTATTGTGTTCTCTGGCAAAAGCCCGTACCTTTCGCGTAAAACGCCTGTTGGTCTGAATATATTCTATCACACATTGGATACGCGATACCATCTGTCGTAGTGCCCTTACCTTGGTGTCAATTTGTTTAATACGAATCCGTGCCTTCTCCTCTGCAGTCTTTTGCTGCTTAGTACATGGGGTCAGGACACGCATCGCTGCATATACTGCGTTGTCGACGTCGGTGAGATCACTGGATGGGGATAGATGATCGTCCAAAATTTCGTTTAGTAGGGTCAGTTGTTCGCCCTTTACATACGTCCGTCGGTGTTTGGGACGTGGTAGTTTGTCAAAGTCTAAATCGGTATCGAGAAGATCGCGAAATTGTTTTCTTAAATTGTCTGAGACAGAAAGGGATTTATTTAGATCGGCATCATTCTGTGTGGGAGCTGAACTTGTTCTGGTGTTAGACTCTAGCACAGTATCTGTGTTGGCTTGATTTGACAAGTCCGTCTGTGCCTCAGTAACTACGCTACCACCGCAAGTTACCGTTGATCCCGCTCTATGATGTTATTGGTCGAGCTCTCACCGTTGACCGCAGAATCCTGTTCAGCTTCCACCACTGCAGTTTCTGCAACCCTAGCTTCTTCGCGAGCTTCTCGATTATCGTCATGTCCGGTAGGTATGTTTAATTTTATAATTCGGGCTACATGGTCACGCAGATTTTGTGAAGTTAAATTAGAGTGTTCGGGATGCATCTGGCACCATATGGCGTGCATCCTTGCCATGTACCCTCTCTTATTTGGCTCACTTTGTGTGCGGCACGTGAGCAAATCTCTCCTCAAGCTGTCCGTCCACTCCAAGCGCACGAGACGAGAAGATGAATTTTGACTGGTTCCGCCTTTTTGTGCGGGCCCATCCGAGAGACCCGCGGCACGACCAGCCTTCCTAGTTCTATTACCGTTGGGAACTAGTTAAAACCTGTTAGGGGTAGTTAGCCCGTTAACAGACATCACCATTTAGCGCTGGTTGACTCCACGCACCAGGTACCAGAAAGTACCTGGTCTTAGCTCGGGAACCCCGGGAGCGCTACTTCCCGTGTTGTAGCAACCGACCACCTAAGCAACCAGGTGTTACAACAAGCCTCTGAGGGTTTATTATTATTATTATGAAAAGTTTAACGTAAACGACGCGACTGCACTTCAAAAACCCCCAGGCGGAGGAAAAAGTGTCCGTGCAGCGTACCAGGTCAGGTACTTCTAGGTCAGGTACGTAATGTCCGTCATACAGCATCCCCTTCCTGGTCTTCCCTACCTAATAAATCCCCGAACCTCGCTGCGAAACCATAACAGTGGGAGATTCGAGGGCAGGTCCAATGGATGTTCGAGGACCCGCTCTAAACGGGGCATGGGGTTCAAAGGTGTTCATGAACTCCCGGAAAAAGTCGTCTCGTGCGACCGAAGCGTGCGGAGCGTCCCGATGATAACTGCTTATTATTATTATTATTATTATTATTATTATTATTAATTTTTTTATTATAATAAAAATTGTACAGAATTCTGATAAGAATTGAATGTAAAATGTTGAAATGGCAAAAATTTTAATAGGTATAAAGAAATTAGCATTATAAATACAATTTTGTTCGTCATTTGCCTGCCCTTTACATAAGGTTAAAACTATTCATTAATAATTTGTTAGTACATTAAATATGTATACGAAGTATGCCATGATGTAAATACCTAATTAAAGCCGGCTACACATGGTCTGATCTCATCGGTCAATAAAATAGACATTATTGACGACGTAAAGATTCTCTCTCGTGTCTCTGGTGATAAAATTAGGACTAGTATCAAGTTAAAATATACGCATAAATGTTTAATTGGGGATATAAAATCTAGTAATCCGCCCATAATTTGTATAATAGGTATTCTAATGACAATTACACGTATACAAAAATTGTTACTTGATACAGATTCTAATTAAAAAAAAAAAAAGGAAAAAAAAAAACTGAGATGCTTGCGTAATCTTTACGTCGCCAAGAATCAGCTACCCACGCGATGATAATATGATAATTTAGTATTTTAATAGTCATGGACGCTGTTCAGTGTTAATTGAAACCTAAGTAACTGTGACACAAATAATAATAATAGTATGAATAAATAAAATGAATTATATAATTCAATTTATACAGATAAAAATTATATGAGAATTTTCTGTTATTTTATTTTTTAATTTTTTTTCGTTCCAATAAGAATATTCCTGTTGTCATTAAAAACGCAACTTATTTTCATTAAAAAAATTCATTTAAGTGAATTAGCTAAATTCTAAATAATTAACAACACATGTTTTAAAAACTTTCACGTATTATTGTATTAACAAGAAATTTTATCTAAAATCTAGTTCAATATTACTCTTGTATTTAAATTAGTACTCTGCGAGTAAAATCATATCGTGTACATCTCTATGATACGATGATTCTAGCATACATAGTTTATAGTCAGTAATAGCGTTCGGTATACATCGTATATATACCTTCACCCTTCTCTCAAGAACATGGAAAGTGAGACAGGAATATACAAATATCTCCAAAATAAGGCAAAAGCACTTCAAAACAAGTGTAATGTTCATAAAAGTAAGAGCAAGACACTTTGGCTAGTTGCGTTACGAATGCTCCCAGTAACTTCTGACAGAGAACAAATTCCGTCTCTCTTCACTGCTTCTGATTAGCTGCTACATCCAACGTCAACCACAGTCAAATTAAATCTTTATTTTATAGAAAAAATCTATTAATTCATAAAATAAGTGTTTTTAGTAATAATTTAACATTATGATTAATTTTCAAAAAAATTTAAATGTACTACTCGATTTGACTGGGTACCATCCTTAACTTTTGGATTTGACTTTGTCAAAATATGGACACTAACTAAAACTGAACTAATAAAATTATAAATAAAAAGTTGCCATCTTTATTTTAGGAATCTTGCTTTGAAAATTTTATTTCCTTCTTTTAAAATTAAACAAAATAATATTGAGTTGTTATTAAGCCACTTTCACAAAAAGCGTTACTTATTGTTAGTAAATAGAACACATAAGTAGGTTGCTTGCTGTATGTACTATGTACATATTATGGTATTATGTAAGTACATATTTATATTCGCCACGGGAACTGATTCTAGTGTCATCTGGTGGTTAAAAATAAAATCTCTCTATGACAAGTCAATTTTAAAAAGAAATAGGAAAGTTTTTTTTTTTTTTGTTTTTTTTTTGGCCTCCGATCTTTTGATCATTCTTTGCCAGCAACTTAGTAAATTTAAATGTTAGGGTAAAATAGGATCAAACATTTAAAGACAATTCACAACAGTGACAATAGACATACATATGATTTGAACAATTGGCCAAGAGGGCTATCATGGCATCTTACACAAAACGAACAAGAGGCCCCTGATTGAAGGAGTGTTAGGTGAGGTTCATTAAGGTTGATTTTACATTTAAGGACAAGTGGAGTAACTATATCTTGTAGTTGATATTTTTCAAATATTGAACAAGGAGGTCAAATATTTCCGTATTATTTAATGATAGAAGAGTTAGAATATTAGTTGGCAGCGATATTTTTAATTCTGTTAGTTTTTTTATGAATATGGACTGGTAGTGTGAAAATCGGGAGCATTTGAAAAATATGTGATCTGTATTTTCAATTTCATTATCAAGTTCGCATATCGCGTTATCGATCACATTAATTTTTTTTAAATGACTTTTTACACAGTTATGATTGCACATGAGTCTATTTATTGTTGTGATATATTCTCTAGGTCTATTGTATTTGTAAAACCATGGTTTAGGGGATACAGAACTTTGTATATTCATCAGATAAGTTTTCCGATTTGTATTTGAATCTTTCCATATTTTTTGCCACTCATCATTAGCTCTTTTTTTGATGACGGGGAGCAGATCAGTGTATACTATTTTATCTATTTTGGTCACCCCAGTAGTGGCAGCTGTTTTAGCCAATTGATCAGCTATCTCATTACCCTCGAGTGCTGAATGCCCCTTAATCCATTGTATATCTATTATTTTGTTAGTTTTTTTACTTTCGTATAATTCCTTTAGGATGTTCATTACTATTATATTTGAAGATCTGTCTAGTGTAGGGTTGGCTATTTTTTGTACGGAACTTTTAGAATCGGTTAATATTATAGAGTTGTTATTTTCACTGTTTTTTATATGATTCAGACACTCAAAAATGCCATTTAATTCCGCGGTATATATGGAAGTTGCTTTTGGTAGTTGGTATGTTTTATTAAATCCTGTGGAGGAATCATAAAACGCAGCTCCCACACCATTAGGATTCTTGGATCCATCAGTATAAAAGTAGGAAACTTGTTGTTTATTTAGAAACTTTGGATTATTATGAAAATTGTTTCTATCAGAATCACGGTTATTATTATCATACTCATTGTTTTTAATATCGACTACAATTTCGTAAGGAAATTGGAAGTACGGAATTATCTTATGTTTCATTATACTATCGTAATATTTACTCAAAAACGTATGACTATCTACCAATGGGGGGCTAGTCTTATGAATCCAATAATCATAAGTTAACACCTTAGATGTAAGGGTAGCTGTTTTTTTGATAATTTCGAAATTGCTGTCCGGTATCCTTCGGAGTAGAAACTTATCACTTAAATACTGTCGTCTTATTAGTAATGGTGTTTCGCCGGCTAGATTTAGAACGGCATAAATAGGGGTACTACGCATAAGTCCCGTGCATAATCTTAGAGCTTTTAACTGGATTTTATCCAATTTTGACAGCCAATGATTAGAGGCGGTGCCATATATAATGCATCCATAGTCTATAATACTTCTTATTAGGTGTTTGTAAATTGTTAAGCAAGTAATGGGATCTGCGCCCCACGAAATTCTGGAAATCATTCTAAGGATGTTAAGTCGGTTCTCACATTTCTCGATAATACTCTCAATATGAAATTTCCATGAAAGTTTCTGATCAAATATCATGCCAAGGAATTTGACCTTAGGTTGTACCTTTATTGTTAACTCGTTGTCTATAGATATTTGATTGACGTTAATTTTTCTATGTCTGCTGAATATTACACAAGAGCTTTTTTCATTAGATATTTCCAGTTGATCTTCATTTAGTTTAGTTTTTACAGTTTGAATTTGTTTTTTAATTTCCCTTATACTTTTTTTTAAATTTTTATTCCAACAATAAATGCATATGTCGTCAGCAAATTGTAATAGAGTGTTACCCCTATTGATGCTATTTATTAGATCGCCAGTATAGATTTTAAACAAATTGGGACTCAGAATTGATCCTTGTGCCAGTCCCTTGCTTGTAAACCTTGGACCGTAAAGTTCGTTATTATATTTTACAAATATAGTGCGATTTACTAAGCAGTTAAAAACATAATTGGTGATTCGAGTAGGACATCCGATAGCATGCATTTTTTGCGATATCTGGATCTACGTTATCATATGCCGATTTTATATCTAAAAAAATGGCAGTTATGTATTCATTTTCTGAAAAGGTGTCAAGTATATCCGTCTGTAGTAATGTGAGATTATCCATTGTGCTACGACCTTTCCGGAAGCCTGATTGAGCGGTAGGAATAATGTTATTATATTCCAACCACCATTCTAAACGATTATTTATAATTCTGTCGAATGTTTTGGCAATGCAGGAGGATAACGCAATTGGTCGATATGATCCAGAATTATATGTGGGTTTATTTGGTTTCAAAATTGGAATTATCAAATATTTCTTCCAATCGTCAGCCGGAATTTGGTCAAGTCAGATTTTATTAAATATAGTTAATAATGAATTTTTTGAATTGTCGGATAGGTGAGCTAACATTGGGTAATGGATATTGTCCATTCCAGGGGAAGTGTTGAAGTTATGTTTAAGAGCACGATTTAATTCATTTTTGCTGATCGGTTTATCCAATGGATGATCTGTAAAATCAATATGGTTATATCTAATGTTATGTGTTATTGGGTGGTTATTTTCTGCTATTCTTGTCAGGAATTCATCTACCCAACCATTATTTTTCAAATTGCTTTTTTCTGGGGTTATGGGTTTAAGATTTGAAGTTCTAAATTTGTTAATAGTAGACCATATTTCTTTGGAATTTGTATTTCTATTAATATTTGAACAATATTTTTGGAATTGACATTTTTTACTTAGTATTTTTAATGAACTTTTGTGTTTCAGCGGAGATTTTTTTATATTTAATGTAATTTTCATAGGTTGATTGCCTTTTGTATCGAATGTAAGCGGCCTTTCTTCTATTAAATTGGGTTGTACATTCCTGCGTCCACCATACCTTTGTTTGGAATGTTGACGAGTACTGATTTTTAAATTTTGGAATTGAGCGATCTGCTGAGTGGTTAATTGTAGTAAGAAACGATTGATACATATTTTCCCGAGAGAAATTAGTGTCTATTTTCACGTCATTCATATAATTTTGGAAAGATTCCCAATCGGCATTATTTATTTTCCATTTTCTTTTAGGTATAATAAGTGATTTCGTTTTTATAGTAAACGTAGAAAATGTAGTAACTATCGGTAAATGATCTGACCCCATTGTATCATTAATCAATTTGGAAGTCAAAAATGGAGCTATGTCTGATGAGCTTATAGTTAAATCTATAACAGATTTATGCATCATATTATATTTGACAAACGTTGATTCCGAGGTGTCGTTTACTATTATTAGATTTTTATCTTCGATGAGATTCATAAGCTCCATTCCTAATCTATCGGTTTTTGAGCAACCCCATGCTAAATGGCGGGCATTTAAATCGCCTAAAATGATAAACGGGGTGTTTATGTTATGAAGTATTTTATGCCAGCTTTCGGCGGTAATTACGTTATTAGGCTTATTATAAATTGAAATTAGCGTAAGATCACGATTGCTTAGTTTAGTGGTTACGGTTACTATTTGAACAGATTCATTAATTAAAACAGTTGTTGCATTGTAGTATTGCATAGTTTTGTGTAGCAGTAAGGCCGTGCCCCCTTTACCATCATCGCGATCACTCCTTATAATATTGTAATTGCTAAAATTAACTATTTCAGATGGCTTTAGCCACGTTTCTGAAATAGATGCAATATAAATTTGATCTCTATTTAATAAATGTAGTAAGCTGTCACTCTTAGGTTTTAAGGACTTTGAGTTCCATTGTAATATTTTGAGACTGCTAGTTGGCGGCTGAATATTTCTACTAGCCATTTTGAATAATTTGAAGTATATCATTGACTAAGGCTTTTTTTAGTGTATCTGAGTTGATGTTGTGATCATTTAATATGTGTGAAATTAAAGATATGAGTTTTGATTTGAGCTGATCGGTGTTTAAGGGTAAGTTTTCATTAAAATTTTGGGTAAATCTTCCGCCAGGTGAGGCGTGAGGATTACTTTGTATAGGTGTAATTTTAATTCGAGCAGAATTATAATACGGTTGAGGACATGTGATTGATTTTTCGGATTCCATTTTCCTTTTTCTGGGTGGAGAGTTATTAATTGCAACATTATCATTTATGAAGAATGTATTGTTGCCTGAGGAAAAAGGGAGGGAGGGAAATTGATTTTGGCTTAAATCAATTGTTTTAGGTGTCTGATTTGAGATATTAGCGTAGCTATTCTTATTATTTAGAGTTTGGAATGCGTCTTTATAAGAAACGTTATATTCTGCCATGTATTTTTTAATTGTTTTTTGTTTTAAATAATAAGGACAGTTTTTGTTAGTCGCAAAATGGGCCTGGCGACAGTGCACACAAATAATATTGTCATTTGTGCACTGATCACTTGTGTGATCTGACCCACATTTGTTACAACGTATTTTACCTTTACATTGTTTTTTTAAGTGTCCATAACGTAAACATGAAAAACATTGGGTTACTTTAGGGATATATTGTTCGACTATGCATCTAACTCCATATAGTTGTATATGGTTTGGTAAAGTTTGAGATTCAAACGTAGCAATTATTAAAGGCAGGTTAATTACGTTGCTATTACCGTCTTTGTCAGATTGTCTTTTGGTCATACGTCTAATATTTCTAATGTTTACTGAGCTTGAGATTCCTTCCAAAATCTCATCATCTGATAAACTAGTATCTACGTTCCTTATCACACCCTGTCTTGTAACTAAGTAATCTGGGATATATGCCTTCCATCCTTTGTTAGTGAAGACCGAACTGTAATTGTTCGCTATTTCATTGGCTATTTCATATTTATCTAGCTGGAACCTAATTTTGTTTTTCCCTATCTTATTAATGTCCTGTAAATTATTTTTATATTGTGGAAATGAATTGAAGAAAAATCGACCCAAAGACATGGGGTGTAGGCTACCAATATTTTGGTTCTCAGTGTTTTCAACCATAACGTAATACGGCCCTGGGTGATTTTTATCAAAATAATTATTAATTCTATTGTTTTGATTTGAATAATTTTTGACACTATTAATAACCGTATTGTTATTTATTTGTGTAGATTTTTGTGTATTATTTTGATTATGTAATGGTAAATTAATTAATTGTATATTAGGTGTTGTAGTTTTATCAATTGGTAACGAGTTATTGTCGTTTGTAGTTGTCAAATCACTACCAATTTTAATAAGTTTTACATCTTTTAGATTGATTATTCTAACTTTTTCAAGATTATTTGAATTAATTGGATTGATCTCACCGGATTTTTTACATGTTTGGACCTCAATCGTGTTGCTTGCGTTTAAGGATTGCTCCTCGGTAAAACTGGAACCAACTCTGACATCGCTGATAATATCGACGTCATCTTCAGATCCACCACCGCTATCGACTTCCATTTTTATAAATGTTTCATCTTATCACTAATTTACACTTAAAACTCACTTATTTATCTATCACTTATCACTATTTTATTTTATACTACTTAAAATAATTAACGCTACCGTAAGTATTAAATAACAATTGGGATAATTATTGGAGTTAATAATTTTAAACAATAAATTGATTTAGACTTAAATATTATATAACTTAATAATTAATTTGTTTTTTTAACAATTAGCTGATGTTTACTCTTAGAAGGATTAACCGTGAATGAAATAGGAAAGTACAAACGTAACCAACTTTTTTTTAACATAATTGATAATAAACAATTTGAAATAAATATCAATGATATTATTAAGTATTTGGGTAATTCTAAAAGACCTTTAGTTAAAGGGGAACAGGTTTATAAAGCAAACCACATTATTGCATGTGGTTTGAAAGAAACAAGAAGCTCGGAATGCATACAAATAGCTGCTCTTTGTCAATCATCGTCTCAGGTGCAACAAGT
Organism: Brachynemurus nebulosus; assembly: GCA_035578155.1. Taxonomy (NCBI): domain Eukaryota; kingdom Metazoa; phylum Arthropoda; class Insecta; order Neuroptera; family Myrmeleontidae; genus Brachynemurus; species Brachynemurus nebulosus. The sequence continues at coordinate 114,467,800 of JAPWDM010000001.1, read as the reverse complement.
GCATCAAATTGAAATGAAACTAGAACTTATCAGTAATGAGATAAATATATGTGCAAAATGTTCTTGTATTGCGGGTGCAGGTGGAAAATGCAAGCACATTTTTGCAGCATTAGTTTTTCTTTATCGGTTGGCTCTCATGTTTTCTGTTTATATGTACTTACATAAACTAATTTTTCGTTTCTTTTTTTCTGCTAAATAATGATAAAATTTTTCTCCATAATGATACAAATTTCTTAATTGTTATTATGAAATTCTTTCTAAACTGAACTTAATCCTACATTTCTATCCTTTCTTTTAAAATTTATTTCTAGCAATGATATGACTGAGTTAGAAAATGGGGGAAATATAAAAAAAATAAATGTGATGAATATGCTGCTGGTATCCCTCTTACTGAAATGTGTCATTTTCAGGACAATAATGATGAAAGTTGTAAAGATTTAGATGACGATGAACGTAAACTTTACTCCAAAATGTTAATCCAAGGTACTTCCTTTATTACAGTGGCCATCCAATAGTACGTACTCCGATTTTACGTAGTGACGTCAGCGATTTAGTGGGGTTCTCCTCTCACAGATATGTTGTTGTTTGTCTGTGTTGGTGAAAATTTATCTACCAAGCGAGAGTCAGGGCCGTAGGTAATATTGTCTGAGGGTCTCGTAGCCTTTAAAAATTTTAAAATTTCACTGCAGGTATTATATGCACATATTCTGTATACATAATACGCAAAATGCAAATGCAAAATGAGTAACGTAAAATTCTAGAATATTCTAATCGTCAACTAACAGAGATATCAAAAAACAGACTTCACCGTTGAATTGGTCATTAAAAATGAGATTAAACAGTGTAGTTTGACAAAAGTTCTAGAATGTTCTATTTGTCAACTAGCAAAGATATTGAAAAATCAATTGTACCATTTAATTGTCCATTGAAAAAGAGGTCAAATTACACATTTTGACAAAGGTTCTGGAATATTCTATTCGTCAACTAGCAAAGATATTCAAAAACAGATGTCGCCACTGAATTGGCTACCAAAATAGAGACCAAATAACACATTTTGAGAGATGTTCTAGAATATTCTATTTGTCAACTAACAAAGATATTGGAAAATCTACTGCACCACTTAATTGTCCAACCGAAATTAAACTAATGTAAACCAAATGTCCGATTTTGCCAAACAATTTTTGCTATTTGACGAATAGAATATTCTAGAGTATTTATCAAAATGTGCTATTCCGTTTTCTATTCGATGACCAATTAAATGGTGTAATCGATTTTTCGATATCTTTGTTAGTTGACAAATAGAACATTCTAGAATTTTTGTCAAAATGCGCTGCTTAATCTAATTTTTAGTGCCCAATTCAATAGTGAAGTTTGTTTTTTGGTATCTTTGCTAGTTCACGAGTAGAATATTCTAGAATTTTTGTCAGCTTCCGCTATTTGGCGTCTTTTACGCTGACGAATGTGATAGTGAAGTTGATTTTTCGACAGTTTTCTAAAAGTCGTCACTCATATTCATTAGTATAACATTCGGTTTCCTTTGTCTACACAACCGAATTTTAGGTGTAAATTGTCTCTTAAAATAATTTTGGGTTAAATAAATTCAGATAAATATTATTTACCAACCCCCGAAACAAAAGTTTACCGACGCCCCTGATCTTCCGATTTTACGTACTTCCCCTTAAATTTGCACCGACAACTACGTAAAATTGGATTTGTGGTGTATAATTAATACAAATATAGAATAAAATATTGTATACATAGAAAGGTAAATATTCTTTTCGAGTACATTTAAATATATAAAAATAATTACTAGTAGGAAACAAATCAGATTTTAAAAAGTGTCGATGACAGATTCGCATTCTTGATAGCATACTGCATTTTTAATGCTTTGAACCATTTTTTATTTAATTTTTCATCGCTGGGAAATTTATGAAGTCTTTTAGCGAATTTCCAGAATGGAAACTCGCTATTCCAGCCTTGCTCATGGTGGAAGTTCAGCCCGCGACTATGGCAGAAATTTGTTTTGAGGCCCCTAGAACCCAAAAATAATATTCACTAAAATTTATATATATATATATATATATATATATATATATATATGTATGTATGTATCGGTTTATGTATGTATATATGTATCAGCACGATAGCTCTTCAGGAAAAACTGCTAGCTTTACGAAATTTGGTGACAACGTTGAAAGTCCAAAAATCTTGGATGAGTTCTTCAGCCAAGCACGTCGGATGCCAGGAACATGGTTTTTGTTCTTGCAAAAAATTAGTTTTTTGCTAAAATTTGCTATAATTTAAGAGTTTTCGCCACATTTTTTTACACCATTGCAAAGACGGAAAAAAATCACATAAAAAAGGTTTTTGAACTATTATTCTAGGTTAGCTAGTTTTTGAGAAAATAAGAAAACAAGTTCTGGACCCACCATCCACTACCGGGGCGGTTCTAGAAACCTCCGGCGGTGGGTGGAGACTCATATTTGTTTAAAATATTGCTTTTAAATAAAATGATTTTTTGAGTTTGTTGGTGCCAAATTGATTTATTCTGAAACTAAAATACCCCTGTCGCAGCATCCTGCATAACATAGCGAATTTCCATTTACAAAAGTACGTTTTTCTCAGAAACTAGTTGATATAGAGTAATTGTAAATAAAAAAAATCTTCTTTATGTGAATTTTCCGCCTCATTCCGCCAAATCTTTTTCACGAAAAATGTCCAAAACACTGTAAACGTTTTCACGAAATTTCTTAAAAATAAGATGTTTCGTTCTTGAGTTATCGTGCGGACACATTTATATATATATATATATATATATATATATATATATATATATATATATATGTTTACTAAGTGTGAAATTTCGTGAAAACGTTTACGGTGTTTTGGACATTTTTCGTGAAAAAGATTTGGCGGAATGAGGCGGAAAATTCACATAAAGAAAGTTTTTTTTTACAATTACTCTATATCAACTAGTTTCCGAGAAAAACGTACTTTTGTAAATGGAAATTCGCTATGTTATGCAGGATGCTGCGACAGGGGTATTTTTACATTGTGGTACATTACATAATTTAAGTAAATTCTTTTTATTTATTTCACTCATCATTACAAATCACAATAAACAATTGTCACAGGCCATGTATAAATACGACTTGTCATAGATAGCTTTTAGCGAATTTCCAAAACTGGAAATTCAGCTTTTACGCCAGGTGTCATGGTGCGACCTAAGCCCGGGACCATATCAGAAATATGTTTTGAGGTCCCTAGAATACGAAAATGATATTCACTAAAATTTATATATATATATATATATATATATATATATATATATATATATATATATATATATATATATATATATATATATATATATATATATATATATATATATATGTATCCGCGCGATAACTCTCGAACGAAACGTCTAACGCTTATGAAATTTTGTGTGCGGACTGGATTCTGAATTGGCTTGGCTAAGTTCGTTAGCCAGACACGTCGGATGCCCAGAAGTAGGTTTTCTGGCCATTTTTTATCATTCGATCCTATCATAAGGCAGTTCGATTTTTACATCGTTGAAAAGGAAAAAAAAAATTATGAAGAAAATATTCTTATAATTTTCTTTCTATTTTAAGTATTTTTCGAGAAAATGTAAATTTTCACTTTTATTCTTTCTTTGTTAGTCTAATAAGTAATTTATATTTATATCTCAGTTCTTTATGATGTATAAAAATATTTCACTTTTTTATTAAAGAATTTTGTGAGAACAAGTGAAAACTATTCACATATATGTGATATAATACACATACATGTATAGAGTTTTGTTTCTCATTTATTGCATTATAATTAGCATGGTTCTATCCCATGTTAAAATACCCCTGTCGCAGCATCTGCATAACATAGCGAATTTCCAAATTTTGGGGACTGGCGGATCTCATCTAAGAACTGTACCTATTTAAAATAGTTTAGCTTTCTAAGAGTAAAAGATTTTTTAAAATCGGCTGGGTAATTAGTTTTGATATTTTTGGAACCCAAGAACCCGAACGGACTTTGTGCAGCATAGTTGTATCCATCTAAAATAATTTAGTTCTCTAACAGTGAAAAAATTTTCAAAATCGGTCGGTTAGTTTATTTTTTACAATAATGGGAACAGTAAACCCTGGCGGAAATCATACAACATAACCTTTATTCATCTAAAATAATTTTAGTAAAAAGTTTATCCTAACAGTAAAAAACGGGTCCTAGGGATCTCATATAACTTATGGTAGTTCGTAAGGTTCTTGTGGACATCATTTAATTACTTAATGAATTCAAATACTTTAACTTACTAACGGTGAAAAAATTTTCAAAATTTTCGACATTCGCTAAAAAAATCATTGAAAAATATTTGATATGTTTCGATCAATTAATGGTCAACATCAGCAAATAAAAGTTACTAAAATCGAAGAAAAGAATGAGTTATTTGTCCGTAGAAATTAAAATACAAATTCTGAAAACGAGCAAAGAAATATTGAAAAAACTAGATCGGCAAAACATTCTGACAAATAACACTACCCAACTAATACTTGCCAATTTGAATGAAACTTAACATACTTATTAAACAGCGAAAAATATTAAATACGTGTTTTTTTATTTCGGCTAAATAGGCTTTTTAGGGGTAGAAAACACCATTCAACCTCTGTAGATGAAAACAGTTATAGCTAAATATTTTTGAAACGACATATTTTCTGAAAAAAGGGCTGAGTACCAGATTTGTAGAATTTAAAGCGATGCTCTTGATAGTGACCCTGAAATCGATTTTCAAGGTCAGTTGATAATGATTAGCCATTGCCGAACTTTGACCATATCCTGTACCTATAAGCAGTAATTTCATGTATTGACTCAATCTATCTTCAAAATTGATTTGTTGCGTTATTTTTCTAAAATAAAAAAAATAAAAACCTGACGAAATGAAAAAATAGGCGCAAATTTATAGAAAAAATTAGAAGAAAACATTTTTGTAAGTAATTTTAGAAGTTAAGAAAAGATTTAATATCACTCCAATTGTAAGTTAAACATTAACTTTATGTTATATTAGAAATTTTCAAAATTTTTTAAAATTTTTATTGCTACTCTATAGTTATCATATTAGGAATTCAATTCAACATATGATTAACTATTATTTTTCCGATTGCGATTGAGCAAGTATTTTTCAAAATTACTTCTTGATCACTTATTTTCTATCTTGCATGTGAAATTCGTTCGAATATACTTTGAACCATTTAGGGATGAAAAGTAAACTACTCCTTTTGAAAAATATTAAATGATTTTCAAATGACTTTGGAAATTGACCTCAAGGTCAACTTCAAAGTCAAGTGCATCACGAGAGTCAAGTGCTTCAAGATCATCAAGTGCATCACTTTGAACTCTATAACTTTGGTCCTAAGCACTTTTTTCAGAAAATATATCGTACCATAATCCACTTCTATGTTGATTCCTGGTCTCTTTTCCTGCGTTTCTAATATTTATGTCAATAAAAAATGTGCTACCGTAGACAAGGATGAATAGGTACGCATTCCGACTTCACACCGTATTTTTTTGTATTTATTTTATGAGTACCTAATCTTTAATATATTAAAAATTTACGCGAAGATGGTCACTTTATCAGCAGTATCCAAAAAAATTTAAAAATATCGGTGGTTTTTGAAAAATTAACAAAAATCGTATAATTTCTTCTCTATGAAAAATTGGGGTCAAAAGAGACGGGAAAAGAGTAAATGGGGACAACCCGTAGGGTCGACCAAAATTGAAATTCTAATATAAAATAATTTCGAACTTTTTGTATTTATACATTCAAAAAAGAAATAATAGGTACTTGATGATTTTCTGTAAAAATAAACGTAGAATCTAAAATAAAGTTTATATACTCCTGTCGTTTACCCCTAAGTTTATATTCCTCCTATTCTTATTTTAGTTCAAAAAATAATTTTTCAAAAGACTAAGACATAATAATTAATAACAGTGAGATTCTACGTCCATTTTCAGACTTTTGTTTATTAAATTGCGTAAAAGCTAGTAAATGCAATAACAGATATGATGAATTTATAAGGATTTTCTTGTACTACAAAATCTTAAAAATATGGAAACGCGTACTTTTTTTTCGTTAATTGTGTTTTATTCTTTTGCACAAAATTTTAAAAATACTTTATTTTCTTAAGAAAGGGAGGCAACTTTAGTCACAGATATGCCTATGAACAGTTTTTGGTAATCCGGGAAAAACGAAAACACTTTTTAAAATTTTTTTATTGTTAAAATCGAAATGTTCTTTTAAAGAGGGTTAAAATTACCATATTTTATATTAAAATTTTAACACAATCACTCCCTAATTAACGAGCCTTACTTAATATTAGCAAATTGAGAAAAAACACGTCAATTAGATTTTTTTACACAGATTTTATTTGTTATATAATTCAAAAGGATATTTTAAAAATGTGTATGAATGGCTTTCATTAAATAAATTTCAATATATTTTCCATTTATTTTAACAGTGGAATGTCCTTATTAGTGGCTATACTTTCGGCTTGGAGCGAATTAGACGAAGATTTTCTTCTAAAACCAAATTTAATAATTAATTAAAGAAATAAAAAAAAATTTGTGGATTTCCTACCGTTCAAATATAATCTTTATTGTATGTAAAAATGTTATTACATTTTTTCAAAAAACTGTAAGTAAACAGTAAAATTTTCTTTACAAATATGTTAAAATAGAGAAATGTTTCCTTTTTAATTTATTTTTAACTCTTTTTAAATGATTCACTTTAAAATTTTTTAATATTTCTTAATCGAAATTTCATAAAAGAATGTGTCAAAATTTAAAAAAATTTTTCTTTGTTAAAAAAAAAAATTGAATGTGCAAAATTATTTAATATTAGAATGCTCTGATTATACAATTCTAATCATAACTGTATTGTCAATTGGATAAAAAATTACGTAAAAATATTATTGTTTGAATATGATTTAACGTAATTTTTATACGATTGAAGCAAACTCTTATTAATTTTAGGAAGGTGTAAATATAATCTAAATTCTGATCATATCACATAACAGATATCGTCGGGATTTTTTTTGTAAAAAAAAATGGAACAGAGATACATTATAAAAACATTTAACTGACAGAGAAATAGAATATAGCCGAATCGTTAAATTGGATTAAAAAAATCATGACACGCTACTTATAAAGCGGCTTTTTTCGAATTTAGCTCGCAAAAAATGAGACAGAAAAAAAAAGAATGCGAGTGCGAGTGAAATGGAGAACGACATATTTCCTAGTTTTTCTCGAAAAGTAAGTAATTTAGAGCAACGGTATAAAAACATTTTTTATGCGTTTTACCTTTTACAATGGCTTAGTGTAAAAAAAAATTTGAAAAATTGCTTAATTCTGGCAAAAAACTCATTTTGTTGACAAAAAACGCCCGGAAAACCTACTTCTGGGCATCCGACGTGTCTGGCTAACGAACTCATCCAACGATTTGGAAAATCGAATTCGCACACAAAATTTCATAAGCATTAAACGTTTCGTTCGAGAGTTATCGCGCGGATACATATATATATATATATATATATATATATATATATATATATATATATATATATATATATATATATATATATATATAAATTTTAGTGAATATCATTTTCGTATTCTAGGGACCTCAAAACATATTTCTGATATGGTCTCGGGCTTAGGTCGCACCATGACACCTGGCGTAAAAGCTGAATTTCCAGTTTTGGAAATTCGCTAAAATGTAAATTAAACAGATTTTCTAAGCTAATGTAATGAAGAATTTTTTTTTTTTTATTGAATTTTTAAGTAAACAAGAAATTGAAGATTATGTTATGATATAAATATTATTAAATATAAAACAAAACAAAATATGTACAATGTACATATGTATGTACGGAAAAATATTTTGAATCGATTTTGAAAATTTTTCCACTAATAATTAATAATGTTAAAAAATTAAACCATTTCAAATGGATTTAAGGTATTTTATGTGAGGTCAAGGTTTTCGGGACCTAAAAAGGCCAGAAATTAATTAACCAATCGATTTTAAAAAATTTTTCACAGTTAGTAAGTTAAAGTATTTGAATTAATTAATTAAATGATGTCCGCAAGAAGCTTACGGACTGCCATAAGTTATATGAGATCCTTAGAACCCTTTTCTTACTGTTAGAGTACTAGACTTGTATGAGTTTCGCCAGGATTTACTGATCCCATAATTGTAAAAAATAAACTAAACGACCAATTTTAAAAATTTCTTCACTGTTACAGAGCTAAACTATTTTAGATAGATTTAGAATACATTATGTAAGGTCCGTCAGGGTCCACAGGACCCAAAAGTGTCAAAAATAAACTAACTGACCGATTTTGAAAATTTTTTCACTGTTACAGAGCTAAACTATTTTAGATAAATATCGATTACGTTATGTAAGGTCCGCCTGGGTCCATAGGACCCAAAAGTGTCAAAAATAAACTGCCTGATCGATTTTGAAAATTTTTTCACTGTTACAGAGCTAAACTGTTTTAGATAAATATAGATTCCGTTATGTAAGGTCTGCCAGGGTCCATAGGATCCAGAAGTGTCAAAAATAAACTAACTGACCGATTTTGAAAATTTTTTCACTGTTACAGAGCTAAACTATTTTAGATAAGTATAGATTACGTTATGTGAGGTCTGCCAGGGTCCATAGGATCCAGAAGTGTCAAAAATAAACTAACTGACCGATTTTGAAAATTTTTTCACTGTTACAGAGCTAAACTATTTTAGATAAGTATAGATTAGGTTATGTGAGGTCTGCCAGGGTCCATAGGATCCAGAAGTGTCAAAAATAAACTAACTGACCGATTTTGAAAATTTTTTCACTGTTACAGAACTAAACTATTTTAGATAAATATAGATTACGTTATGTAAGGTCTGCCAGGGTCCATGGGATCCAAAAGTGTCAAAAATAAACTAACCGACCGATTTTGAAAATTTTTTCACTGTTGGGGAACTAACTATTTTAGATAGACATACATTACGTTATTTAGGGTCCGCCAGGGTCCATGGGACCCAAAAGTGGTAAAAATAAACTAACCGATCGATTTTGAAATTTTTTTCACTGTTACAGAGCTAAACTATTTTAGATAAATATAGATTACGTTATGTAAATTCTGCCAGGGTCCATCGGATCCAAAAGCGTCAAAAATAAACTAGCCGACCGATTTTGAAAATTTTTTCACTGTTGGGGAGCTAAGCTATTTTAGATACATATAGATTACGTTATGTAAGGTCTGAAGTGTCAGTAGGACCTAAAAGTGTCAAAAATAAAATAACTGACCGATTTTGAAACCTTTTTACTATTACCGAGGTAAACTATTTTAGATAGGTACAGGTTGTGTTATCTGAGATCCACAACTGTCCTGCGGATGCAAATGCGGCGTAGAATGCTACACAACGGGTTTTGAATATATATATATATATATATATATATATATATATATATATATATATATATATATATATATATATATATATATATATATATATATATACATATATATATATATATATATATATATATACATATATATATATATATATATATATATATATATATATATATATTACATAAAGTCCGCCTAGAATATACGGTCGAGCTGATTTTTTAATGAGGTCCACCGGGATCTTGCAGATCCGAAAACGCCAGTAATAAGCTATCGAAAAGATGCTAAAAAATTTCTCACTGCTAGAGAACTAAATTATTTTAGATGGATACAACTATGCTGCACAAAATTCGTTCGGGTTCTTGGGTCCCCAAAAATACCAAAACTAATTACCCAACCGATTTTAAAAATTCTTTTACTCTTAGAAAGCTAAACTATTTTAAATAGGTACAGGTCTTAGATGAGATCCGCCAGTGCCCAAGATTTGGAAATTCGCTATGTTATGCAGATGCTGCGACAGGGGTATTATTTTTAACCACCAGACGTCACTAGAATCAGTTCCCGTGGCGAATACCTACCACACCTATATATTTTTTTGTTCTACTCATGTTCTACTTATCGCTTCAGTGTGAACGAGGTATTAAATAGCTAAATCAGAGAACAAAGAGAACGAACATTACTTTGTCTATACTAGGGAAACGAGCGTAACCACAAAGGATAGAAAATAAACCCCCACTATGTTGAGTTGGTTTCTTTTTTCAAGGGAGAATTTTCCCCTTACACGCATCTTACAGTGAAATAGCGGGAGTTAATTTCCTTATTAATAATATTATTGGTTACTGAATACAAAAATAATACACGATATTAGAAAACGAACCAGTAATTGACTGCTTAAAAATAAAAAAAAAGATAGATGTAAAGTTCTTATATCATATGACAATTAACTATCTCTTTTTTTAGCAAGATGAGTATTTCGTAACTAAAAACACATTTTTTTAGGAGAATGTGCTAAAAGTAACATTTGCTATTTTTGTTTAAACATGATAAAACTAATAGCTCGCACTCTTTCCATTTTACTATAAAAGCACATGTTTATCCAAATTTCATGTGTGAAATTTGAAATGAAATAGACATGGGTATTTAACACTATTAAGAAAAAGAAATAACTTACGTATAAATTATCAGCATAACAAAATCGGTGATTGTCAAACAGTGATTCATTTTTATAACTACAGCTAAACATTGGTATATATGTAGAATAATATAAAATGTAGCACTTCTTTGTAACTCAAATTTTGTACACTGACTGGAAACGTTAAATTGCTAATTAATGATGAAAAATAACACAAAACTACGCACTGCTAATATCATAACGTTTTTAAAATAAAATTGATTTTAAAATTGTTTTTGTTCCACTTTTTTGACATGTTCACACACTGGACGCCAATCATCAACTGACATTGTTGAAAATTTATGATTTAATAAATTTTCAACGTCTTTTAATTTAAACGTTACGTTGTGACGTGCCGTCCAATTTTTTACTACAGCCCAAATTTTTTCTATAGAATTCAATTCCGGATGATATGGAGGCAGTCGAAGAATGGTATGACCATATTTTTCAACTAAAGAATCAATTTTAAATTTTGAATCCCTAGTCTTATGAATTTTAATTAGTTCAAATAATTCTACTTTAGTCGCGGTATTATTGTGAGGTATATTCTTTTTCTCCAACCACTGGACCATTTCTGCTTTTTTTCATGTTCATGCTGGGGTTTGCATCCTCAAGCTTATTATGGTACGAAGCATTATCAATAACTAAAATTGATTGAGCCGGTAAATTTGGTAGTAATTTAACTTCTAACCACTTTGAAAAATTTTCATAATTCATTTCGTCATGATAATCTCCACTTTTTGTTCCAGATTTAAATATTAACAGGGAATTTGGAACAAAACCCATTTCACCACCAGCATGAACAATTATAAGTCGTTGGCCTTTCGAAATTGGTTTTTTTAAACAATTCGTCGTGTGATCCGTCCACTCATATGGCGTTGAGTGGCTGGAGTGAACATATGTTTTGTCGATATATACAATCGGCCGTTTCTCTTCTCGATATTTTTTAATAGACCTTAAATAGTGAATCCTTTTCGCACGGATGTCATTTTTTTCTATTAAAATTTGTCGATTGTCTGTGGTTTTACGCCATACAAAACCTATACGTTTCACTACACGTCGAAAGGAGGTTAATTTACCGGTGAAATTTATATCGTCTTTTATTTTATGGTAAACGACACGCATTGTTGGTTTTGCGCCGTTTGTAAAAGTGTAGTTATAAATTATTCGTCGGATGACCTCTTTGGTGAATGAATCTACCGTTGTCTTTGGACTTGACTTCTTTATATTTTTTCTAGGGGATGAAACGGTGTCAAATTTCTCCATTTCGTTAACGATTCGACGTATAGTACTCTTTCCATACCCTACAGCTTCCTCAGTTCTGCATTAAAAAAATTAAATACAGAATATATTATTTCCTTCCCTTGTCGGTGGACCATTTTGTTTCTGTTTTTCTAAAATTAAAAATAATACATTGTAACCATAGCTATCATTACTAGCTCGTTGAATAATATACTAATACCTGCGACATTAGGATAACCCATTAGAATAATATTATAATATATAATAAACCAATTCACAGAAATTTTCAAAGCAAAAAATATAATTATATAATTGTTTGTTTTCTTAAGAAATATTTGCTGTTTAGTCTTATATCGATATAGGACCTAAACATTTTATTTTACTCGGTGCATTTTACGTTTGTTCATCAAGCAGTGAAAGTTTATCAAATTTTGTGTTAGATTATTATTATAATATATCAGTGTTTATAATTTTTATTTTGTTATCTGAATAATGGATAATATTCCTTCGACATCATCAACTGAATTCGACGTTCAATCGGTAAATACTGAGTTTACTTATATAGTTACAATATATAGAGTTTACTTGTATAGTTACAATCACAGAACAAATAGAACGAATATAACTGTCTCTTTTCTGCAATCACTTATGTGCAAGTATGTGCATCTTAGGCTGCTTAGTGTCACTTGCTCAGTACCCGTCGCTCAGTGTAAGTCAGTCAAACAACAATGAATTTGATTGTTGAACCGGCACAAGTAGCGTTGTGGTATCACACACATCACACATATGTATATGCGAACCAAGGTCACGTGACGACTATCACCACTCACACTAACAGAGTTTACCGCACAAATACAAAGTAAACACCGTGCACGTATACAACATATTTTCTATCTCAAGTGGTTACACTGGTTCCAGTAGTATAGAAATATGTATTTTATCTCTAGTTGCTCTATGGTTACAATCACAGAAATTGTAACTATACAAGTAAACTCTATATATTTAACTATATAAGTAAACTCAGTATTTACCGATTGAACGTCGAATTCAGTTGATGATGTCGAAGGAATATTATCCATTATTCAGATAACAAAATAAAAATTATAAACACTGATATAATAATAATCTAACACAAAATTTGATAAACTTTCACTGCTTGATGAACAAACGTAAAATGCACAGAGTAAAATAAAATGTTTAGGTCCTATATCGATATAAGACTAAACAGCAAATATTTCTTAAGAAAACAAACAATTATATAATTATATTTTTTGCTTTGAAAATTTCTGTGAATTGGTTTATTATATATTATAATATTATTCTAATGGGTTATCCTAATGTTGCAGGTATTAGTATATTATTCAACGAGCTAGTAATGATAGCTATTACTCACGAAGATGAAATTGCGACACGAGCCGAGCTTGTGAGGCGAGTGTCGTAATGCATCTGAGTGAGTAATAGCCATTGCAAGCGAGTAGAATACGATATTTTTTCTACGACTTTTTTCCTTTTTGATTTAAATAAAATTGAATATAAATTTTAAATCAAATTTTTAATCTATTTCTAATTTCATTAAAAGTTTGTATAATATTATGTATAAAACGATCAAAACAAAACATAAACTATTTTATTTACTTGAACGTTACTAGTTACTAGGCAATATATTATATATTAAATTAAAACTTGATACATACATATATACACAAAACAAAAGCAAACCCATGGAATAATGATTAATACTGTGATTTCATTGGTCAAGAGGGTATTGAGTAATGAATATTCCTCCACACCTTTGAATAATGCCTAACTTTCTCAACAATTAACGGATATATAATGAGTGTGTTCTTCAATAGGAGTAGAAAAAAATATTTATGGATATATTTACTATTGCAGGATGATTGATCATTTAATAGTTTTATCATCCTGCAATAGTAAAACTGTTAAAATATACCTATACCTATGTTTGTACCTGCGACAATTTATGATTTTAATGTATCAACATTTAAAGGGATTAAAACCTTTGATGTTCTTGTTTTATTATACCTAGTTATAGGTAGTTGCAAAGTTTCTGAGCGACTAAAGTCCACTTCCAATTTTACTACAGTACTTCGTTAAATAAATAAAAGTAAGGGTCTACACCATTAAAAAAATCGTATTTATAAATACCAAAATATGTTATTATTACTATGTAAGGGTATTTTTCATAAAAAATTTTCCTGTTAGTATTTAATATTTTAAAATTGGTAGCGTTGTTTTGAAACATTAAATTTCTTATCATAGGTATTTTTAGTTTTAATTATATTACATATTTCTTGTAGTTTAGAAACGTTTAATTTTTAATATTTTATACTTTCTGAACAATTTACTAAATATTGCAAATAATAAAACGGTCTACAATTTTCTCTTTTAAAGTCTGTACTTTTCAGTGGTTAATTAATTGAAATGTATTCAATTTTATTGAACTACCTGATACAGTCATAAAACCTGCATAAAACCTACCTTTGTAAATATTGCTATTATTATGAATTTTTCAATAAAATCTGTTTATTAGTTTTACAAAATTTGTATGTTTACAAATAAATTTGTAATTTTTAGAATCTGTACTTTTACTTAGCTTTGGCTAGTCAAGTGCTTTACCTGCGAGATACAATTTTCGATATTTTAACAATTTTCTTTTAACTTATCGTATACTTGATTATTATTATACTTTTTTATACCCTCTATTTTAATCGGGTTTTTATCTATTGATATTTAATTAATTTAAATATGGAAATTAATACGAGTATTAAAAATAAAATGTTAAGTCCACAAGCAAAACTTATCATTTTAAATGTGTTAGTGTTTATGAAAAGTGAAAGTGATGGTGTGAAAATCCCATTAACTCAAGTTAAAAATCGTATTACTGCAGCTACGGGTATATCGCTGGCAACTTTAACTAGAATAGCTAGTGAAGCAAAAAAAAAAAAAAAAAATGATGGATCGGAAGCTATTTTTGCTAAAAAAGAAAGAAAAAACATGTAAAACATAAAACAGATCTGGACAGCTTCGATAAGGGAGTACTTAATAATATTATACAAAATATTTTTACGACAGAAAAAATTGTTCCCACATTGAAAAACATTCATAGGAAATTTATTTAATTTAAAATTACTTATTTAAGTAGGTACATCATTGCATTACTATATAAATAAGCAAACTATTTCAAAATCTATTACTTTCTTTACAACGTAGTGTATTTTTATACATTATACGTATCGTTCAATATTACCTGAGTGAGAGATATAACAACTAATAGGGGAAGCTTAGACATAATTACTCTATATCCATCTTTATTGCAAAAGTATTTTATCTTCTTAATATAATAAAATATGTATATCTCTTACTAAAAATACATCTTTCCTTTTTGTTGGACTTTGATACCTCAAAAACTCTGCAACTAGTTATACTTTTTTTTAAAATAAATTAGTTTGCTAAAAATATTTAAAATATGTATAAAAATATTAAAAGAAAGAGATAAAATTATTTTCATTACTGGTTTTATTATAAAACCAGTAAAGCACAAAAGGTGCACAATGCACATATTGTAATGTGAACATCTCAATTGAAAAAGGCTGAAAAAATTTAGGTAAAAATAAGTATTTTCGATTTGTGAGAAGAAAACATAATTTTTAACTTAGATTGAAAAAATCAACTATTAACAGGTACACTGTTTGGTGAGTGCAGTTTTAATATTACATGTTATATATATACTCCTGAATTCATTTAACTAACCTACCTAAGATATGTAATAGAATGACCCATTCAAAAATTGGTTACTGCGCATTCTTCGCTTAGAAATGGCACGGACTCTATATATGTACACGCGAAGTTGTGTTAGTCCGTTGGATGTTGTGTGTATGGGTGGCTTGCATACATTTATACATAATATGTACGTGGCGGTGGTACGTATGATGTACGTATACCACGTACATATACCGTGTTAATACGAGAGGTAACAATATGATAATAATTGAAACATACTCATTGAGTGCTGGCGAATGAATGAGGACTAACAAGGAAAGGGCAAGAAGTCGAAAATTCAAAAAAATCTGAAACTTTGTCAGTATATAGAGGGTGGCTACCTAATAACATAAAAAATATCAGTTGCTGCTAAAAAACGTTTTTAAGGGGTGAAACATCCCCTCAAAGTTGGAACTCAAAAATTTAAAAATCAATGAAATTTTGTTTATACGTACCTTAAAAAGTTCTAGTAACAAATATAACATTATTTTTTGCATTTACACATTTTTAAGGGTTGAAACCACCCCTCAACTGTGTACTTGAAAATTTAAAAATTGATGATATTTTGTTTATATATACTATAGAGAGCTCTAATAATAAACATAACATTATTTTTTGCATCTACAAATTTTTAGGGGTTGAAATCACCCCTTCATATGTGTACTTAAAAATTTATAAATTTATGATATTTTGTTTATATATACCTACTATATAGAGTTCTAGTAATAAATATAACATTATTTTTTGCATCCACAAATTTTCAAGGTTCAAAAATAATGTTATATTTATTACTAGAGCTCTATATAGTATAAGTATATAAACAACATATAAATTTATAAATTTAAGTACACACATGAAGGAGTGGTTTCAACCCCTAAAAATTTGTAGATGCAAAAAATAATGTTATATTTATTATTAGAGCTCTCTTCTATAGTATATATAAACAAAATATCATCAATTTTTAAATTTTCAAGTACACAGTTGAGGGGTAGTTTCAACCTTTAAAAATGTGTAAATGCAAAAAATAATGTTATATTTGTTACTAGAACTTTTTAAGGTACGTATAAACAAAATTTCATTGATTTTTAAATTTTTGAGTTCCAAATTTGAGGGGATGTTTCACCCCTTAAAAACGTTTTTTAGCAGCAACTGATATTTTTTAGGTTATTAGGTAGCCACCCCCTATATACTGACAAAGTTTCAGATTTTTTTGAATTTTCGACTTCTTGCCCTTTCCTTGTAAGTAGCCTAAGATGCACATAAATGCCAATAAAGCGTTGTTTACATAAAAGTAAGTAGATTAGTAGTTAGTAGAACAACTTAGTAAAACAACTTAGTAACTTAGTAGAACAACTTAGTAGTAAGTGGGACAGGAAGAAAATATAACAATCAATGGTATGCATAAGGTTGAGTATTGTGAGACTCTGCTCAAGTGAATATGAATATGTTGTCAGATACTCGCACACGGATACACACAGATGTATATATGACAACATATTCATATTCACTTGAACAAAGTCTCACACATAGAACACTACAAGCCAACTAATATCAAAAAAGTGTAATTGGCTTGGAGTCATTTGGAGACGTGTCACAGCTTAAGGCATTAGTCAGTCCGTGTCCGTCGTCGAACACACAGTGCATTGTATGTACATTGTTACCATTGTTAGTTAAACACGTTGAACAGCTCTCTCTGGTAATACGTGTGTTGCAGTAGTGTGCGTAAATACGCACACTACTAAAAAACACCAAACTAATACACTGCAAACAGTGTGTATCTACACAAACAGAGTGGGGAGATTTACGTCATAAACTCATTACAAGTGGAACAGAGACATAGACAATCTAGTTTGACCTCTTGGTTTCACAGTACTCAACTTTATGCATGCCATTGAATATTCGTTTACCTGCAATAAACGTTTGTGTATTGTGAACAAAATACATACCCAATTGATATCCAAAAGCCAGTTATTACCGCCCCATAAAACATTCTTATAATAAAACTGTTACATTAAATTTTAACAAGAAAAGAAAAAACATACACTGTTAAAAAAAAGTAAGTGGTTGGATATGTTAAACTAGTATAAATTAATATAACTAACAATAAGTGAATATTATATTCATTGTTTTAAACATACAAATTGTACAGTATAGTAATTGTAAATATTATTGTGATATTTGAATATAAAAAAGCCTTTTTTTCTATTCAATTTATATAAATTTTAAACATCCATAGATTTTGCCCTTTTTAGTGACATCAAAAATGATTATTAAAATGTTTGTGTTCCTTGTTATTCGCATTTAAATAACCATTTTATCCTGCTTACTAATTTAAGTGTTTCTATTTTTATTTTTTTTTTTTTTTTTTGGGCCTCTGTTTACGTCACATTTGATGTTGCGTCTATAGGCGGCTTGTTCATTTAGATTTGTTTATGAATTTTTGTATTTTTAAACAATTAATTTAACATGAATATTTTTATTTTTATTTTTATTTTGTTATTTATTCATTTATTTATTTCTTTAAAAACTTACGTTAAATTATTTTAATTTCACAGTTTTAGTATTACAATGAAAAATTTGTAAAATTTCGCAATATTTTTTGCTATGTGTATACTATAATATGTAACTATCAAAAAAGTTTTGGAAATATTTTTAACAGTGTAGATATATCTTTACCTTAACAAAATTCATATATTTATTGTTATAATACCTATTGTTATATTTTTTTCTTGTTCCACTTACTACTAAGTTGTTCTACTAAGTTACTAAGTTGTTTTACTAAGCTACTAAGTTGTTCTACTAACTACTAACTACTAATCTACTAATCTACTTACTTAGGTGTGAACAACGCTTAAAGTGATTGTAGAAAAGAGATAGATGTATTCGTTCTATTTGTTCTGTGAGCTAAATTATCATAAAATTTATACAAATTTTTATTAAGAATATTATCATATTACTTATCTGCTATTTGACGTGGATATTTCTTGTGTTATGGATTTGAAAGTAAATTTTTTTCTTTTTTAGTTATAACTGCAGAACAAGATTTTTTATTTCAATTTGTAATGATGTTTGAACTTGACGCTGCTTTTCAAGAATACCCTTGGGGTAAAAAAGGAATAAAAAGTATCGTAGCAAGATTATTAGAAAAAGGTAGAGATGATTTTAAAATTGATATAGAGAAACCATATGCAGAGTTATGGATGGGAACTCATCCTAATGGCGAAACCAAAGTAAAAACTTCAGGACAGTATTTAACAAACTGGATTAAAGAAAATTCCGATTATTTAGGAAGGAACGTGATTAAAACTTTTGGAGTCCAGTTACCCTTTTTATTTAAAGTGTTGAGTGTAGATCAACCACTATCAATACAAGTACATCCAGATAAAGTAAGTATTTAAGATTTTACGTTAAATACATTCGGTATGAAATTTTCTATTATTCGAAATTATACGTACTATATTGGTCTTAATCAAGGGACCAAACTAGTATGTTTATCAGACTGTTCCACTTGTCGCCAGTGAGTGACGTAGCACAGCACACATACAATCAAAACACATGATGTATGGACACGAATATGCGAATATATTAGTATGATGTACGTCACCATACGTTACATTCTATGTGAGGCGGGTGGGGTATTGAGTGGTATACGCATGCGTACGTATATATGCTATATATGTATTACGTTATTGCAAGTGCTTCATCAACAATACTAATAATATGATGTGTGTCTTGGGAGAGCAGTTCAACGACTAATGGACTTAAACGATATCTGACATACTCGGGACACACTGCTAGCTACAATTTTTTACACTTACGCTGAGGACTTGGTCTTAATCATGTCCTTGCCATTTGTGTTTATACGGGGTTTACATTTACAATGATTTGCTGGCGCCAACACAAAGTGGCGCGCTAGTAAAAGCAAAATGAACATGTAAACATCTACTGGCGTGCAAGGTAGATCAGTGCATGTACGGATGAAAAAAAGTTAGCAACCTTCTAACTTTTATGACGCCAGTAATGATTCATGCACCACTAAAATTAAAACATGCAAATGTAAATTTGTATTGGCGCCAGTATTATTTTAAAAATAATTAAATGTCATTTTTAAGCGTTTATTCGGATTTTAATATCATTTGTAGGTATCTGTTATGATTTTTTTTCTTCTAATTCATTGTTTGATTTAAATTTAGATGCAAATGAAAAACTATGTATGACAGTTATTTATTCAATCCAGCCATTTGTAACCTGCGCAGTACTTACCAAATTATATACTATATGCAAATCATGTGTAAACGGACGTGCAAGTAGTGTAAATTTTATAGACATGTAAACTTAAAAGTGGCGCCAGCAAATCATTGCAAATGTAAACCCGCTATTGAACGACGAATTTTTATTGTGGATTGGGGTTCATCTTTTATTTTCCTCTTAAACTGTTTCTTGTCTTAAAGTTGCTCGTATCTTCTTATTTCATTTTGTTGTCTTTTAACTTGCTATTAAGTCTTAAAGGGCATAGCCGGGTAAGATAGGGAAAACGGCCCTTGACGCAAAATTGATTGTTTTTATAGGAAATAATACTTCTTAGCCCCAGATACATTCCTGCCAAATTTCAACCCTCCGAGGCTAATAGTTTATGAATACACAAACAGACAAAAATTTTCAAAAAAAAATTTTTTTTGACGAAATTACTGAACCGATTTATTTAAGTTTAATATATATTGTGTACCCACCTTAGATGAAGTAATGAAAAAAAAAATTAACGTTATGTCCTTTTATTATACTAATTTTTTTAAATTTTTAAATTTAAGAAAATTTTTTTTTTGGCACTTAGGCGTTAGCGACACCCACCATTTTTTGTTCAATAATTTGTCTCTTAGTACTCTATAACATATATTTTTATGGAAAAATTTTAGTTGGTAGAACATAGTAATATTTCAATACAAATTCATGCCATGTTCGGTACTACATATATTACTTCTGTATAAAAAGGACTATAAAGTAAAATATTTACCCTATTTCTAAAATAATATAATTACATACGTTCATAACTACGATAAACTAGTTTAAATTTACAAAAGTCCAAGACTATCTGCCGTTTGTCTTCCCTGACGGAAAAAAATCTATGAAAAAAATTATGACAAATTATGAAAAACTATGAAAAACATATCCAAATTTGGACACTTTTATGATTATAATTCATTATCATACTTTTTCAGAAAAATTCATCGTTTGTTAGAAATTGTCGTTAAAAAAAAAGAGATTTTCATAGATTTTCAGACATTCAGATGTAATAGATATTCATATTTTTTCATAGTTATTCATAACTCGTAATCATAATATTTTAGAATTATGCATTATTTTTCATTAAAGTCATGGTCATTTTTTATGATTTTCTATGAAAAAATATGATTTTTTAATAATTTACTGTTTCATAGAGTTTCATAACATTTTATAGAATTTATCATAGTTTTTCATAATTTTTTTTTCCGCCAGGGTTTTTTTATCAGTAAAACAAAATAGACATTGATTTCTCTTTTGTTAGAATTTTTTCCTTTGTAAGACGTCAAGTGAAACTTTGTTAGCTCATACACCACGTCTTACGATGTCAACAATTTCATACAAAGTTGATTAGCTGTCAAAATAGTATACCATTTGGTCATTTCGTTATAATTCCCCATGACCCGTCATCGTATTAACAAAATAAGACAGAAGCCAGATAAAGCTAGATGTTTGTCTAAGCTTGTTTGTAGTAGTTATGAACGTATGTAATTTCATTACAGAAAAAATCCACTTTCTGCACCTCCTTAAGAAGTGCAACAAAAACATCAAGTGAGAGGGACGAGCTACATATTGCGTACAATTGTACACTACTTTCTTCAAGTTAGTTATATGTTCATGTAATAACTACAACAGGTTTTAGCCGGATTGTTGTTATTACTATACAATGTTGAAGTTTTTTGTTCCATTTTATTAAGTTAATGTTTATTATTATTAAAGCAATATAACATTTAAGACGTATTATTGTTATTATTAGTATCTTTATTTGAATAAAGTTACTAAAACTTATAATTTTTGTTGAGTTAGATATAATTTTAATTAGTAAGTATGCTGAGATAATTTGATTGATTTCATTCAAATATTCAGATTCATGGTAAAATTAACCTTGAAAATTATTTTTTAGCAAGTTAAAACATATTTTTTATAACAAGTCAAAATATCAATTTTTTTAGACCGTCACAGTAACTCCAACTTAGGGGGGAAGAGAACATTTTATTGCACTGCTTAGAGTGCTACTGTGTTTTAGAAATAAGGCAGATGCTTTACTTTATGGTCCTTTTTATACATAAGTAATATATGTAGTACCGAACATGGCATGCATTTGTATTGAAATATTACTATGTTCTACCAACTAAAAGTTTTCCGTACAAATATATGTTATAGAGTACTAAGAGACAAATTATTGAACAAAAAATGGTGGGTGTCGCTAACGCCTAAGTGCCAAAAAAAAATTTTCTTAAATTTAAAAATTTAAAAAAATTAGTATAATAAAGGGATAAAACGTTAATTTTTTTTTACTACTTCGCCTAAGGTGGGTACACAATATATATTAAACTCAAATAAATCGGCTCAGTAATTTTGTCAAAAAAATTTTTGAAAATTTTTGTCTGTTTGTGTATTCATAAACTATTAGCCTCGGAGGGTTGAAATTTGACAAGAATGTATCTGGGACTAAGAAGTATTATTTCCTATAAAAACAATCAATTTTGCGTCAAGGGCCGTTTTCCCTATCTTACCCGGCTATGCCCTTTAAGCTAAGAAGAAGATAATTTGAGAGGAAGATGAAGTTCTTCGTAACGCTCCTTTCACATTATACGGTTTTTGCCGTACGGCAAAAAACCGTACGGCGTTTTTAGTTCAGTAGTGTATGTAATTCAATGGATTCTTTCACATTAGACGGTTTTTTAAGGTACGGCATTAACAATATTTTATTGAATGTCATGTTAATTATTAATTTTATTTGTGAAATGGATGAAACTAATATTGAATGTGATAACCAGTATTTTAATAGATGGTATGAAATTTCGAAATTGTGTGTTTTGATGTTAAGTTCGCCAAGAAATTAACTAAAGGAGCCTGTAAACATCCAAAAATAGTTGAAAAATTTATTTTCGTCATTTTTCAGGTTTTCAAAGAGTTTGATAATAAATAATTCTACCTTCTAATTATTCTGATTTATATAATTAACTTTAATCACACTTGTTACTTGTATAATGTCGCAAATCAAATGGAGATATTCAGTTTACAACGGCAAAAAACCGTGCAATGTGAAAGCAACAATATCACGGCAAAAAGTCGTACGGTTTTTTACCGTACGGCGAAAACCGTACAATGTGAAAGGAGCGTAAGTCAGTTAAGAATCGGAGATCTTTATTCAATTAGAATGAGAAATTCATTTTTGACATTTATGTTGCCATAGCAACCAGCTATTAGTGGAATTGGTAAAACTGTGGGTAAAACTTAAGCCATAGAGTTGTACATGTATGTATTGAATGAATGCAAGAGGGCTGTATTCCCATTCTACTTAAAAAACGAGCCAAAAAATCATAAATTAACACTTCCACCATTGTATGCGAAGAATACGTAAAGAAATGGCTGCAGCAAACTTACTTTGCTTTTTCATAAGGAAAGCTAATCTTGTTTTTGGCAAACAAGGAAGTACTCCTGTGTATTGTATATATCTGTGAACTCGATGGTTACACAAAATAGTTGGTTATGAAAACGATTAAAATACTCAAATTTGTAACTGTATATCGTATCTATAGTCAAATTTCAGCTCAAAATTATAGACTCTCCCTTAACTTAATAGTAACATTAAGAGGAACATAAAAGACATACTTTTTGTTATTAGTAACCAAGGGGTCAAACTAGAATGTCTACCAAACTGTGCCCACTGTAATCAATGGGTGACGTAACACAGCACACATACAATCAAAACACACGATGTATGGACACGAATATACCAATCTGTTAGTAATATATTTTGATGATGATATATGCAGTTCGCATACACATACACTATATACTATGATGGCCGACCTATTTGACAACTAATCAACAATTAAAAATAAATTTATTTATTTTAAGAAAGATATCCCTTTATTTTGAGAAATTTTTTATTCAATAGAATTTTTACACTTAAATACGACACACTTCATATTTTTTTCTGTTTAAATTTCACGAGTTGATTAAAAAAACATGATTTTTTTTTGACGTGAACACCACGGCAGTCAGTAACAGACTAAAGCAGTAGTGATGTAAATTGCTACTTATTGCAACTTATAGATTTCACTTTTTTACATGTAGGCTTGATCTTGTCTCATCTGTGTTAGTAACATTGAAGTTAAGAATACTCTTTGTTAAGAGGGAGTGTGTGAACAAGATAAAAGACGCACTCTTAGTCCACACCAAATCACCAATGCTCAAAATCTTATGTTTTCAAATCATTATTTAATTCGAGCTTTGAGAAGAAAGGCTGCAAGTTTGTTCAAAAAAATAGGAATAAAAATCATGCATCATGTCATGTGTCACATGTCTAACCAACTAGCCGAGAAACACGTTTATTTTTGCTTGAGTGCAAAGAGTTTAATATGTAAAAGTGTAAATTTTGTCAAAACAGTAAATTTTTAAATTTTACCTGCTCCATTACCTTCTATCTGTAGGTATTTTTATTTTGTTTATTTATTTTGGCCATTATTAAATTTCTTTTATTATTATATTAATATTTCATTATGAAAATTTTTAAAAAATAAAGTATATAAAGGCATAAGAATAATAAAGAGTAATATAAGAAATTGAGACATTAATGAGTTAATTATTTATTAATTAAAAAATTTAATTACAGTAGCCGTCCAAGATAGTCACTTCCGAGATAGTCACATTTCGAGTGAAATAGACATACACATACGTCATCCACATACTATGTTTGCTCTTGTCTATACACACATATGCGTCACATGTAATATTTGCTTACTCAGCACATTACATACCCCGTGTACCTGCAGTGTGGTACCTTGTGAGGTAGCTACCGTGTAATGTGTGTGATGTGTGTCGTGTGTGATACATATGTACATATATTAGTCTATGTAGACTTCTAGAGTGAAGACATTGGTCCGTACAAACATGATGACCAATTTTTTATAGTGGGCTCTAGCACACACTACGTCTACACACTATAAGGGTCTCGTAGACTAAAAATTTTTAAATTTTATTGCATACATATATGCACATATTCTGCATACGTAATATGCAAAATGCAAATGCAAAATGAGTAACGTAAAATTCTAGAATATTCCAATCGTCAACTAGCAGAGATAGCAAAAAACAAACTTCACTATTGAATTGGTCACTAAAAATGCGATTAAGCAGCACAGTTTGATAAAAATTCTAGAATGTTCTATTTGTTAACTAGCAAAGATATCGAAAAATCAATTACAGCATTTAATTGGTCATTGAAAAAGAGGCCAAACAGCCTATCTTGATAAATGTTCTGGAATATTCTATTCGTAAACTAGCAAAGATATCCAAACACGGACGTCGCCATTGAATTGGTCACCTAGAAAGAGACCAAATAGCATATTTTGGTAAATGTTCTAGAATATTCTAATTGTCAAGTAGCAAAGATATTGAAAAATTGATTGCACCATTTGACTGTCCATTTTGGTCAACATTCTAGAATGATCTGTTCGTCAGCTAAAATAGAATATTCTAAAACATTTATCAAAATGTGATATTTCGTCTTTTTTATGACCAATTAAATGGTGCAACCGGTTTTTCGATATCTTTGTTAGTTGACGAATAGAATATTCTAGAATTTTTGTCAAATTGCGCTGCTTAATCTAATTTTTAGTAACTAAATCAAAAGTGAAGTCTTTTTTTTGATATCTCTGCTAGTTGACGAGTAGAATATTCTAGAATTTTTGTCAGCTTCGGCTATTTGGCGTCTTTTACGCTGATGAATCCGATAGTGAAGTTGGTTTTTCGACATCTTTGCTAGTTTTCTAAAAGTCGCACTTATATTCATTAATATAACATTCAATTCCGTTTGTCTATAGAACTGAATTTTAGGTGTAAATTGTTTCTTAGAATAGTTTTGTTTTAAATAAATTCAGATAAATAATATTTACCAACCTCCCGCATAAAATTTAGCCGACACCCCTGATCTTCCAATTTTACGTACTTCCCCTTAAATTTGCACCGACCACTACGTACCATTGGATTCCTGGTGTAAGCGTTTACCCCACCTGACGGACGTCTATGACTTCCAAGATAGTCACTAGAGGAACATTTGTGTGACTATCTTGGACGGCTACTGTATGTATTTATTTAAAATAAATAGACAAAAAAAAAGCTTCACCGAGGTCGGAACTGAACCCTCGATCTACGATTCACTAAGCCAGCGCTCTGTCACTAGACTAACATATGTGCTGTTGTTGAACACAGTAAGTTATCCATATAAGAGGTACATAAAAATTAATGGAAAACTCAATTAATTTTTCTCAAAAATGAAAACGAATGGCCTCCTGCCGTTTTATATTTTTATTAAGAGGAACTTACTCTAAAACATATACATACAAAAATTAAAGAAATCTGTGATTCCCAAGTTTGGCACTCCCCTTGTCAGTTTCTATAAAAACCCACCTTCATCGTTTTTCCCGCTGACTCCTCATATAGGTTGGGATTTTTTAGCGACGCTGGTTTCGCTAGTATAGAGATTCTAATGTACATTTTATAGTGTTCCGTGGATGCATTCTTATTTCTATGTAATTATTTTTAAAATTCTAAATATCGTTTTATAGGAGAAATACAATAGAATATTAATTTTAACTTTTGCCGAGATTTTTTGTTTGTTTTTTATTTGTGAAATGATAATTTTTGTTATTACTTATTGCTTTATTTTTGTTATTACAATATGTTGTAATTCTAATGTAAGATTACTGCTTACTATCCATAATAGTATTTTATAAGTTCAGTAAGTTGCCTTTACTGATCAAGAAAATATTGCAAAAACGAAACCTAAAGGGTCAAGTTTTAGCAGTTTTTAAAATCAGTAAAGGTACTTAACGAACCATGTATCTTATAATATTTTTTGCACGATTAATTTACAATAATTAAAGTATAAATATGTGAGATCAGAACCCATTTCAACATCTGGAGGTGACATTTCAGGATTCTTAGTAAATGAAACAACCCAGAAATTCGACTTAAATAGTGATATTTTCAAACAAAACCAGTCACCATTATAATAAATTTGGAGGTGACATTTCAGGATTCTTAGTAAATGAAACAACCCAGAAATTCGACTTAAATAGTGATATTTTCAAACAAAACCAGTCACCATTATAATAAATTTGGAGGTGACATTTCAGGATTCTTAGTAAATAAAACAACCCAGAAATTCGACTTAAATAGTGATATTTTCAAACAAAACCAGTCACCATTATAATAAATTTGGTAATTCAAACGTGAATTGTGTACAACGCTTATGTAATGCAAATTTAGTTTAGCAAACATAAACTATGTTCATTATTATTTTTTCCGATTTTCGTCTTGGACATTTTTTCCGGGAATTTTTTTTTACCGTTGTCATTCAAAAGTATTCTAACGACTCCTAGAGTCCCTATAATAAATAGAGTCGTGACATGTGTCTTGAACGCTGAATTAACAAAAATCATTTAGTTTAATCTAGAAAGAATAATTGAGAGAGACAGATAGCTACTGACGTGTTTGTACAGATGTATTTTGATATATGTACGACGACACGGCCATGGTGATATGTAGTGCGCGCTCTGCATCAACTTGGACTATGGAGATCTAACCTGGATCTATAGCACAAAATGAAACCCAGACAGATTTACTTAGTACCAAGTTCGTTACCCTTAGTCTTTTTATTTTTTTCAACAAAATGTCTCAAACTTAGACAATGTTGAACGTCTCACTACGTCAACATGGTCTAATTTAAGGCTATCTACACATGTACCATGTTAGTACATCCCATTTACATTACACTAAAGGACCTTCCACATTCTCGCCGAGGTTGGACGAGGTTCCTCGCCGGGTTCCTCGCTGAGGGTGACTGAGGCATATGAATAGCATTATAACACCAACCGCGAGGCACAACGAAATGACCCTCTACATTCTCGTACTCGTCCAACCTCGGCGAGAATGTGGAGAGTCCTTAATACGTATATAAATCATGTCAACGCATTATCCAGTATTTATTAATAGGCGTGATGCTGCGTCCTGGGCCGCTTGTCAGATCGTGTTATACAGAGGTTCTAAAGGAAAATAGAGTAAGGTCGATGCTGCGCCCTAGGTTAATGTAACCGTATTATGCAGAGGCTCTGAAAACTAGCGCATTACTGGTGCAATGCTGAACGTCTTTCTACGTCAATATCACCTATCTCAAAACAATGTATACGCAAACAATGTCAATAATTTTTAGTTTACATTATGCTAATATGCACATAGACCATGCCAACGTATTATCTAATATTTATAAGTAGGAATGGTGTTGTACTCTAGGCCGCTCATCAGGCCGTGTTACACAGAGGCCCTAAAGCAAATTAAAATAGGCTCGACGCTGTGCCCTGGGTTAATATAACCGTATTACGCAGTGGCTCTGAAAAACAAAACAAAGGTTATAGAATTGTATGCTTAACTCACCAGTTAAGAACTTACGACTTGAGCTGGTTTGATTGTTTGAAATTTAAACTTCTCCATTAGGAGATACAGGAGTGTTATTAACATTGTCATCAATAGTGTCTGACCGAAACTAGTTTTTCAGCCGAAACCGAATTTAGGTCCCTGTCTCAGTTTCGGCAGAAACCGAGACCGAAACCGAAACTTTCTTTCAAGGCAATTTTTTCCTATCTTATTTTAATTTCAGTGTGTTTAAAAGCCCCGTATTTGAGTAATAATAATTAGTTATTTAATAAAAATGAAGAAAAATAAATAGACAAATAAATAAATTTTTTATTTCCTATTTTTTATTTAAGTAACTCGGAACAAGGCCGGATTAATCCACTCTTGGGCCCTAAACATTTTCTTACCGGGACCCCCTTTTCTGTTTCTAGGGCCGGCTTTACCTATGGGAGGTCCTGAGACGTTGGGGCAATTCTCAGCTAAAGACTACTACTTCTATCAAAATTTCCCCGAAAAATAGAGTTGACGAGCAAAAAAAAAAACTTACTCTTTCTATTCTGCTCCTGTTTTTAGAGATGCATTATCATTTTGGGCGGCTCCTATGGATTATGTGAAAAACTAGAACAAATTTTAAATATTGATTCAAATATTCAAAATTTGCCCTTCAAAGGCATCGGGCGGGCCCTAGACATTTATGTCATTTGTCTATTCGATAATCCGGTATTGAGCGGGGTACATAATTATTGTTATGAAATTTCCAACAAATTATAATAAAAGTAAACTTTGGTATTAACAAGTTTAATTAGTCCCTAATTGAGAATAAAAAACACGGTCCGAATAGTGTCGATCATTTCACGAACGGAGTTTCAGTTTCGGTAGTAGCTTCGGCTATTTTGCTGCCGAAACCGAAACTCCAATTTTTCGCCGAAACTGGTCGAAACCGAAACCGAAATTTCGGTCGGATACTAGTCATCAACAACCGACGACATGGTTATCAGTTCCCCAGGCTTAGGTGTCCGACGCAATTAGTCATGAGAAACTTTACGAAATTTCCCTCTTCCAACTACATATTTTACTAGATAGCAATCATTTTCCAAAATAAGAGAAATGTCATAAGGCTCACTAAGTTTTGGATCAAGTAATGTTTAATTTCGCAGGTTGTTTTTTATAAGTACGAATTCATTACGTTGAAAATGGTGGATAGATGCTTTTCGTTTATTAAACCTTTGTTTTGATTTAGCATGTTTAAGTAACTGAATATCAATAATTTTTTCATCCAGCTTTAACTAAATTGAATAGTTTTGGGGACACAATGTTGTCGTTTAGTAAGCAGTGTTCTCCTAATGCGATGTCCTTGGAAACATTTTCAACTTTAGAAATAATATTAATTTTTCCAACTTTTGTAGCCTCCAAATGATTTTTCCTTCTTTAACCGTTACCATTTTTATTGGAGTGTCCAAAATTTTTTATCCAGAAAAATACGTCATTTTGTTTACCACATGTTCTGATGCATCGGGATCCAAAAACCATTTTATTTTCTTATTGGAAGTACCTCTTTAATTTACTGTGAATGCCATTTCAGTATCGTTTCCTAAAGCATAACACACATTTTACTTATTAAATTATTTTCTTTCCTTTATGGTTGGCATTAGCTGAATTAAATGATTTGCTTATATTTCTACATTCTCCTCGAAAATGCCCAAAATTTCCACATTTATAACATTTGTAATCTCGCATAGAATTTGTATTAAACATTTTTATTTGAATTGAAATTTACTCGTTTTGAGTATTCGTCCAATAGCAGACTTTTTACAAATTCAACACTGACTTGACTGGTCCGTAGTTTTAAGCGCTGTTACTACTGCATTATAAAATTTTGGTAAAGTTAGTATAATAATAAATGGCAAATAGTGTCTAAATATTCAACTGTAGCTCCAGAAGCTTGTTTCCCTTGCTGTTTTATCAAAAATTAATATATGTATTTAAATTCGTTCAAATCTTCCCATTGATTATATTTCATTGTTAGAAGTTGTTTTTCAGATATAACTGATTCACAATACTTTTCCTTTCATAAATATTTGATCAGGTATCAAAGATTTCTTTTGCTAAACATTTATTTTTGACATCATGACGAGCATGAAGAATTATGACGAAATGATCAATTGGTACACTATTTTGGCAACTAATACACTTTTTTATGGAATTGTTGACGTTGTACGACGTAGTGTATCAGTCAGTAAGGTTTCACCTGACGTCTTATGACGTTACTGACCGTCACAGTGTTAATGAGTTCTAGCTGTGAATCAGCAATGCATTGAATAATAACAGATTTGCATTTTTTGTCAAGTTGTTTAATTGATTGAATTGTATTTTCAATAACGATTTTCCTTTCCGCTTCCGCTGTAAATTTTGCAGTATTGAGTACTTCAATCTTTGATTTGATTTCCTCATATAATAGATCAACCAAACTTTATTCTTCAAGTACTGTTATTAATTTAAACTTCCAGTTTCCAAAGTTTGTACCATTAAATGGTTATATTTTATATTTTTCGTTTTCCATGTTTGAGTAGAACCGATAATCGATATAAATAATCGAATAAGGAATGATCGTTAAAAATTATCGAATGAAAATAATTAATAAAAATAATCAAATGATTATTCGAATCACTAGTGGTAGTACTTTTTGTAAACAGAAATAAACTACAGACATATTAAATATTTCTGAATTTGTGTTATTTTTAAATTTTAGGAACTTGCAAAGGAACTGCACAAAAATAAACCAAATTTATATAAAGATTCCAATTATAAACCAGAATTAGCAGTTGCTTTAACACAATTCGAAGCTTTATGTGGTTTCCGCCCTTTAGCTGAGATTAAAAAGAATATCGAAAGTAAAAAATATAAAATTTAAATTTTTAACAGATTTTTTTAAATTTTTTTTTAAATTTATTTATTTTTTTTTTTTTTTAGATATTCCAGAATTAAGGGAAGTTATAGGTGATCAATCAATTGAATTATTACAAACCACTGAAAGTAATTATGTTACTGCTTTGAAGAATTGCTTTCATTCATTACTGACATGTAAAAAAAGTAATGTCGAAATTCAAATAAAAAATTTGGTTAAGCGCCTAACTTTAGGTAAGTTTTTAGAATAATTCGAACACCAAAATTAAAAAAATAGGTTCTCTGTATTGCAATCTTGGTAGAATTATTGCCAAAAGGTTGAATAAGACTACATTGACATTAAATTTATATACACTTATTCCATTGACAATTTGCTAACTATTCATAAAATTTTTATTAATACCTCCTCGGTATATCATATTCCGAACTCTGAAGTAATTCTTAACATTTAATTGATGAAAGTAGCTAGTATAGAATACGAGGTATAACGTCAAAGCCGTGCGTAAGTCATCCACTTTTTGGGAATTTATTTATATTATCTGAGTTAAAATTTAATATTTTGCACTAGTGTATGTACATAATTCTAGACTTCTAGAGGAACTTGTCTGAAATAATTTTATTTTACAGATTTAAAATCAAAATGTGAAATACTAACCGATGCTGATGTCTTTTTACAAATAGCATCGTATTACCCAGATGATGTTGGATGTTTTGTATTTTACTTTCTGAATTACATCGTATTAAAACCTGGGGAAGCTATATACCTTGGTGCAGGTGTACCGCATGCTTATTTAAAAGGAGGTAAATTCACATAGTTCCTGGTTACGCTGCTATTTTGTGAATTTTCCTACATTTAGTATATTAAGGTAGTGTTCTGGTAATTCACGCTGTTTTTCATGCCTATTTTTAGGGGCATTTTTTTTTTTTTTTTTTTTTGACAAAGAACAAATGAAAAGTTTTGACTCTTTAATATGTTTTTATTTACATCTTAAGGTAACAAAAAAATTTTTTCTGAATAAATTAAATTTTATTTTATTATTATTATTATCACTTGAAGTTGGCGCCTCAAAAAAAAGCACGTGGATGGCCCGGATGATTTTGACTCTTGGGGACATCTGAAATCAAAAATTCTTAATTAATGTTAATCTATAGATATGCCATTCTGGTCGGAACTAGAATTATCAAATTTTATCGAAAAATAACAAAATGGTGGACTTCGAAAAAAAGTCATTTTTTTGTCGCACAAAAAGGGTTGTAAAATGGAAAGTTAGGGGTGAAGAAAATTAATTCTAGTTTCGGCGAGAACTACAAGTGTGTCGAATAACCAGTTTAAGTTTCAGAGCAATCGGTTAAAGAGAAAAAAAAGTTATGACCCTGGCCCGACCGTAAAAACGTTGTTTTGAGAAATACGCGTTTAAAGTTTCAGCAACAAATTTTCATAAATAAATTCTTACTTCTTATTAATCATCGATGCCCAACCGCTTGCAGCTGCTGGCCGACCTTCGGCGCGCACCCTATAAGGCGCTCTCGAAAATTCGTTGTAACTCGGTTCCTATTTCGAATTTCGGTCTAAAATTTTCACAGTATATTCTCAATATATTGTAGTTTCGAATTAAGCAAAATAAAAATTTCGATTTTTTCAATCTAAGTTACCACCCAGCTAGCAATAGGACGTCTTAAAACTTTAAAAAGAAATATTTTTGAAGACCTCCTCACGAATTATGAATATGATTCCTTAATTACGTCATTTTTAAGAACTCTCGATTAAAAACTCTAAGAATTCCTTTTTTTGACTTCGTAAGAACTCTTAATTAAGAGCTTTTTTAAGAAATCTTTTTTTCGAACTATAAACGAATTAGATTTGACGCATACGTTTTAAAATCATTATTTCGATTATTTCTAAATTATAACGTAGAATTTAATACAGTTGTTTTTATGAAATTGAAAACGTACTTTATTGAAATTTGTTCTGTGCATCAGTTTATAAGATATAAATGGATAAGGTATGTATTGAATAGGTTTAAGGAATAAATTTGTGAACATTATATTTTTTATAAATTGAAAATATTTCTAACTGGGATATGTCTTCAAGAAAAAGATTTTGTGAATTATCAAAAATCCAGAAGAACCGGTGTCTGTCTTTTTAGACATTGTGAAGAAAAAAATTTTAAAACCTCCTTCGTGTTTAAAGGAATTAAGTGACAGTGTTAGTGTTTCAGATATAGACAATAATTCAATAATTAATGAGGATAATTCAATAAGTTATAATAATTCAATAACTAATACAACTATTACTACTACTACCATAAAGTGACCAGACGTCTTGATTTTGGCAGGACAGCCCCGCTTTTTGGAAGACTGTTCCGTATCCTGCTGATTTTTAAAAATGTAAAATGTCGCGCTTTTATATCTGCATTTCTTATTTTAAATGTAGCTAATTAATTTTTTTTTTTTTTTTGGTCAGTTATTTTTTAAGAGAAAGTTCGTAAAATTTCTTATTTTAAATGTAATTGACGTTTTTTTTTTTGTTCGTCAGTTATTTTTTAAAATAATAAGTTCGAAAAAAAGTAGGAAAAATTAAGATTTTTTTCAAGCAAAAGGTAGGGGCGGCATTTTTCACGATGCCTTTCGTTCCATTTGTCCCGCTTTGTCCCAATGAAAATCTAGTCACTTTATACTACCACCACTATCTCTACGAACATACATGGCATACAATATAATAAATATTTGTATTTATTTAAATAAAGAATTAATATTAAAGTTCTATAAGTTTAATTTCTTTTAATATAAATATATTTTTAAGAATCCTGTAATCTTTATTTAAAAATCTAAAATAAGAAGTATTAAAGAAGTCTTTTTTATTAATTCATAAAAGTTCTTGAAGAAGTCCAAATTATGAGCTCTTTAAGAACTTTTTCTTTTTTTGAAGCCAGAAAAAGGAGATTTTTCGGAATTTTTTACGATGTTGCAAACTAATCTTGTAGCGTTGTATTCGGCGTCCTCAGAATGTCTTTGAGACTTCAGTTGGAAAAAAATTAAGACGTCCAAATCGTTAATGAGAGCTCTTTAAAAACTTGTAAAGACATCATATTGCTAGCTGGGCAGACTACTACCTTAATTTCCTTCTTTTCTTTTCAAGATGTTATTGAGTGTATGGCTTGCTCCGATAATGTTATACGTGCTGGACTTACCCCGAAATACAAAGATGTTGAAACACTATGTTCAATGCTTAATTATGAATGTGAAACAAAATTTAAAAAACTTTTATGTCCTACTAAAGAAGATGACTGTACTACTGTTTATAGACCACCTGTACCTGATTTCGCCGTAGCAAAAATAAAGGTTAGATATTAAAAATGGAGAGAAATTGCGTTGGGTATTTGACAAATTTCGAAAGAGGGTTTTAAATATTCTAAATGACTAATATATAATCCCAGTAATTGATTTTTGTATAAAAAAAGCGATTTAAAGGGTAAATTTTTTTTTTATTTAATTGAATTTTGGTGCGAAAACACTTGGTTACGGTCAGTGACGTAATATCACGAACCATTTCCCTTTTTATATTATATAATTATGTAGTAGGTATGAAGAGTTTATTTTCAAAAAACAGTTTCTAAGAAAAAACTGATTTTGAGATTAATATAGAATTATAAACTTGATTTAGAAAGTCATTAAACGGAATTTTTTTCCAAAACTAATTACAAAGTATCGAAAAAGGACATCAAATTTTAAGTTTATTTTCAAAAAAAAAAAAAAAATCTGAATGAAAATAACTTTTAGAAATTGCGTTTTGAAAACAATTTTTTAAACTGAAATATCTTTAACTCCTTGAATTAATAATGATCGTTAATTTGAAATTTTTAACGGACAAAAATGTACCTTAGTAAAGAAAAAATAAAATTGGAACTGAAAACCCAACAGAAAATATTACGTTTTAAAACTTTTGACTTATTTTTTGTTGCACGGTCACAATAGCATCATGGATAATATGAGTAGCGTGTTATAACTACTAGTGTCTGAAAAAAAATACCGGAAACAAGAAGTGCTACAAGTCGAAGTGAAAAAGAAAAACAGATAAATCTAAATTACTTAATGCTATTCCATATTTTAAATAATAAAGCAAATATTTTACTTAGCAAAAAATCATGTTTCTTTTTAATTGTGACAATTTTATTGTTTCAAGCTTAAGGCCCATTTTCAAACAAAGTAAGATAACTTTATTTATATGATAAAGGTTAAAAGAACTTTTAAAAATAAATTTTTACAAATAATTTTTAGAAAGCAATAACATAAAAAAAAATACTAAAATCAAGTCGAAGATGAAAAAAAGGCGATAAAATGAGATTGCACTAAGGGTTAAAATCTAACGTAATACTAATTGCGCGGGAGAAAATCGAATATTATTCATTTTTATTTTCATTTATTAGGCGATGAATTTATTAGTTTTTTGTAATTTCGTTTTCAAAAATGAAATAAGATAAAATTTTATTTTCAAAACGAATTTTCTTTTTTTGAGAACCCATTTTTAAGGGAATTAACTTGAATTAGGTTTTTATACTGACTGAGGTTCTTCTTTATAGCATCCCAACTTTGTTATTCACTGGTAAAAAATCTGTAAAAATTTTACTGGTGTTGGATATAGAAGATCTCATTTTACTCGAAACTTGCATTTTGTTAGAAATTGCTTTTTGAAAATAAGCTCCACCTTCATTAATGTCGTATTCATGGCATTAAATAATTTTATGTATATTTTCTGTTGTCATTAATTACATATTGCCTCATTTTTAATTTAATAAAAATGGAATAATAAAATAGAATAATAGATTTGTTTATGCTAGCAAACCTCTTTGCTTCGAATCCCAAATTTTT
This sequence comes from Brachynemurus nebulosus, assembly GCA_035578155.1. Classification (NCBI taxonomy): domain Eukaryota; kingdom Metazoa; phylum Arthropoda; class Insecta; order Neuroptera; family Myrmeleontidae; genus Brachynemurus; species Brachynemurus nebulosus. The sequence continues at coordinate 114,431,670 of JAPWDM010000001.1, read as the reverse complement.
TTCAACAAAATATAAAAATTTAAAAACTAAAATGTGAGTATCTTATTCCTAAATATATCTAAATAAATGATCGCATTCAGCAGAACGGAACAGTTGCAAAACGGTTTATTATTTTCTGTTGAATGGTACTTATTTTTCCGTTGAGTTGCAACATGTTTACTTAGCATCATCATCATCATATTTAAAGTACGCTGCAAAAAAGGGTATAATGTGTTGTAGGACATAGTCAACACTGATTGGCTGATTGCTTGTAAAACGTTAACTGTCATCGTCGTTGTATAAAAAATGTTCACCAAAATAAAAAAAAACCGTTGCAATTGATCACTAATCGCTCATTGAGCACTGAAATCTGCTGAACGTAACCAATATTTGTAACCATTTCAGCCGCTAATTCCAAATTCGTAATTTTTATTTAGAAAAATAAATTATTTTATATATATATATATATATATATATATATATATATATATATATATATATATAAAAATATATATATATATATATATATATATATATATATATATATATATTTTTTTTTTTTAAATTAATATAAATGGTTAATTATTATCACTGAATTATACGCTATGTTATTCACTATATTTTACTATCAACTGCTACATCAGTCAAATACCCAAGAGATCAGAATATGAAGATTTAACCCAAACTACTTAGATAAAATGTGGCTCTTTACTGAGTTACAGGGCAAGGTGTTTTATTTAAAAACTAGCCGTACCCGTGACGTTGTTCACGCGAAACGTTGAGTAGTTTCTTTTTCCAATTTGTAGTTTCTTGCAACACAAAATGCATTAAATTGTCTCCAAATTTACAATTGTGTAATGGGGTATTTGACAATTTTTTAAAAACCATCTTAGTGTGTTTATTACTTCTTACTAAACTCATAATACACATTTTTAAATTATTTTGTACTATATTTTTAATAAAAATCACGGATCAAATTTCAGTTTTTAAAAAGATCGCCAAAACGATGCTTTCTGTGACGTCAAATCGTATGACGTCATTGGCTCTAAAACATTGAGTAGTAGTAGTAGGTCTAGTAATGAAAATTAATAATTAAAAATTTCTTTCATAGTTACCAAAAAAGTAAACAATTTTTTTCCTAACTACAATATAATACCTACATATTCGAACGAGCTTGTGACGTAAGCTGCTTTTGCTTGATGTTTTTGATTACGTCATTTTTAACGTAAATTTTGTAATTTTATTTAATTAAAATTTTTATATTTTTGAATGAAATAACTTGTAAAAAAGCAATATTCAGTATCATTATGACTCGAGCAATTATTTAAAAATCAAAATAGATATTTTTTCAACTACTGTCAAATACCCCATTATTGTATTTTTCGGTACACAATTAGCAACATTTTTTTTGACTTCAAATTCAGAAAAATTTCCAAACTACAATATTCAATTTATTTACATTATTACATTTTTTTGTTACTATAGCTATGAAATTACGAAATATGTAAATTTATGTAATGTGTGTACATGCTCAAAATAGTTTTTCCATTTTCCCGTGGGAATGAGACATTTTCCCGGAATAAAAAGTATCTTAGATGTTGACCCAGGTAATAAGTTATCATCACACCAAATTTCATTAAAATCCGTCCTGTAGTTTTTACGTGATGCGTGAACAGACAGACAGACAGAAAGACAGACAGACAAAAATTTTAAAAATCGCTGTTTTGATATCTACATCGATAACTATTTACAGCACCAGTACAATTTTCAAAAAATATTCTATGTACAGAAACGGTCTCGTTACAGTTTTATTATATGTATAGATTGAAAAACTATTTGACTTTAAAACTGTTTGACATATCTTTATTATACTTGGCAAGATGTGTAGGTACCAGGCCCGACGAGAGGGTGAGGTAGCGGGGGTTGCAGCCCTGGGGCCCCTGCTGGAAGAGAAGGCTCGTAGTGGTCAATTGGGGCCCGGCAAAAAGTAAAATCAGCTTTTTTTTACTCATCATTTATTTTTAGGGGAGAAATTTTTAAGAAATATGCTTTTTTCTTGGGGCCCGCCATTTCTCTCCACGGCCCTGGTAGGTACCGTGGTAACCGGGGCAAATGTGGGGTTAACTGTTCCTAAATTTTACTCCACTGGCGGAATTGTTATTCTAGCACAATCATTCGATTCATTAATACTCTATACCAGCGGTTTCCAAACTGGGCGGCGCGCCTTCTAGGGGGGCGCGAAATGTTCACCAGGAGGCGCAGGTTAATTGCAAATATCGTTCTCGTTTTGAGAAAATCATGGGTTTAAGAATAAGCGCTTAAACATACTTACCAAATAATAGACATTTTATATTAAGGAGTTACATGGGTCTTTTTTTTTTAAAAAAAAAACCACTAATTTTTCGATTTTTTTTTATAATATAAGAAAATATAATTTATTTAAACTTTTGGCATATTATTATATATTATTTTGAGATACTGTAAAAAAATTTTTATGGAAAAAAAAATTTGCATTGGTAGCTAGTTTCGAGAGAGAAATCGCGTCAACGAGAAATTGCTGACTTTTCGTCGTAGGCTGGGTAACTTGTGAAATTCTTACCTAAAATAAAAAAAAATTTTATTAGTAGATGCTTATGGTTTTTGAAGTATTTGAACGAAAAATTACTTTTTCCGTTCATTACATCTCATTTTACGAGTTGAAAATCAACGAAAAACACGAAAATTTTTACTAAAAATCAAAATTTTTAAAATTAAAAATCACAAAGTGATTGAAAAAATTATCCGGATCGGCCGGGAATCGAACCCAGGATCTCCCGGTAACTAGCCAGGTGTCTTCGCCATTAGACCATTATCGAGTGTATGTGAAACATTACTACGTATGACAAACTTTTGTTTGCATTTAAACAATTTTTTGTTTAAAACACTATCAAAAGTTGAAATTTGATTTTTTTTTTTAAATCCCTTTGTTCAAGTACAAGCTGTAAGCATTTACTAATAGAAAAAAATTGCCAAAAGTTGAAATGAATTAGGTTTTTTGCTAAAAAAAAGTCATGTAACCCCTTACCACTGATTTTTCTGCTCGCTACTGTACGTAATATTTTAACAATAACAATTCTCAAGTGGTCAGAGTCATGTTAGCGAGTAAGGCTCGAATACGTGTTTGATCAACGGTTTCCTCTCAAGTGTCGTATAGACCTGTCGTCAGCCAAGAATATGAGTTTCTTCAGTAAAAAAATAATTTACATAATTTACGAATGGTTTATAAATTTTTTCAAGAGGGGATGGGGCGACGGCAGAGATAAAATTTTTTATAGGGGGCGTTAGTGCACAAAGTTTGGAAATCGCTGCTCTATACAATACCATATACTCTTCCTTTGTAACGATAAAGTCATTATTTTTCAAGATATTTAAAGTTAAACAGCTGCACAATTATTTTGATCATTTACAATAGGCAATATGAACAAAATTTAAGAAACACCTTTTACTTAAGTGATTTGGGTTAAATCTTCATATTTTGAGACCAGGATTCTCACGTTTAAATACTTCCAATTATTAACGAAACACCTATATATATATATATATATATATATATATATATATATATATATATATATATATATATATATATATATAAATATATATATATATAAATATATATATATATATATATATAAATATATATATATATATATATATATATATAAATATATATATATATATATATATATATATATATATATATATATATATATATATATATATATATATATATTTATTTAATAAAATAATAAAATACATACTTTGGCTTTTTTCAGATTCCAGCAATATTGAAAATATATAAATTAATACCAAGAAAAACTGCGAGTATCATAATTGTCATATCTGGTCATGGCAAATGTGCTGATAATATAAATTTAACTGAAGGTAAAATATTTTTTATACCGTCGGAAACTGAAGTTGCTATTGATATAACAGAAGATTTATTGGTGTTCCAAGCTTTTGTGAATATATGATGTATTTACTTTAATAAATTTTCTAATAATTGTTGACTTTATTTTGTATAGTTATATGTTTGTTTTGTAAATAATTAAATGAGCTTGTTCATATTGAGTGAATTATACATGAAGTAATTGACTTATTTTTTGCCCCATAGAATTTCGGCGCGCCGTTAATTCAAATAATACACTAATACGTTAATAAAAATTGTAAATAATTAAAAAATATGTTTAAATTGTCTGTAGATAAGTGTCTATGCTGTAGACTTTATAAAAAAGTGGCATTCAGATATGGTATAATCGCTTTTCTTTCACTGAATATTTACTGACATTAACTCTTATTCCGTTAAGAAGATTCAGTGTCGCCTCTTTTCTTTTAACTGTCTATAATATTCTGTAAACAGAAGTTGCTGACCTAGATAATAGATATGATGTTTGCTACCTGAATTGAGGATTTTAGTTTTCTGCTCTTTATTGAATATTAGTAGTTACTGAAGCCACAGCGTGTGAAAGAGATAGGGTTGCCAACTTTTCCAATAAATATTTCGGGATTTAAAAAAAAAAAAATTGGGACGGGAAATATAAAATCAGGACTGCTAAAAAAAAACGTTTTTAATCATTAATAAATAGAAGGTCAAAATTTCCACTAGAACTTTAAACAATGCACAGAACTATTTACTAGGTACATACAATACTTAGAATATATTATTTATCATTCTTACTCAATAATCAGTTTAAAATCAACCATTAAAATTTTAATGTGTGCTATCGAATTTTAAGACAACATTTATCGTTTTAAAAATACAATAAACCATTTCTTAAAGATAATACATATTACAATACTTTTTCATTTTGCGAGAAATTACTATTGTTATTATTAATTTTTTTTTACTGTGAACTGTATTTTTTTTAAGAAAGACATTTTTCAAAACGTTGTCAGCCTTAGATATTGGCTATTTTTGGACTACCTACTCGGATGATACTTGTGTAATTCATGTACGTTAAATAATTGATTTCATTTTCTGGAAGTTTTTTCTACCTAAAATGCATTTTTTGGAGGGATTTTGACTGTCGTTGGGAGAATTTTGATGAGTCAAACTAGCAACACTACATTTTATGTATAGATATTTACTTCCTTGGCCGGGCAACGACATGATATGTAAGCGCGGTAATTTGGAAACAGCAATAGCGAGACTGCCGGGATTAAAAAAGTAAAAAAATTGTAGAAGTTAAAAATCGGGACAATTAGCGTCCCGCCACTACTGTCGTCGGGACGCGGGACATATAGGCTTAAAATCGGGACAGTTGGCAACCCTAGAAAGAGACTACAAATACATACATGTTATGCATATGTTCGTTAATTCTAATACACAATTGATTTTATTTTAAAAAGGAACAATTTTGTGGGTATACATACGCAACACTATATGCACAATTAGTATGTATATTGTATACAATATACCGTAGAGATGAATACTAGCGACTGTATTGGAAAAGGATAGATTCGGATGTAGAGGCTAGAATAGGGTACTTGACTGAAGTTACAAAAATATTCTAAAAGCATTGTTTCTCCATATCAGTTAAGTGATTTTGTTTTATTTTCCACAGATTCTGTAAAAAATCATCAAAAAAATAACCCTACAATTTTAAATAAGAAAAAGGCGGGAAAAATACCTCACTATAGTGACGTCACAGTTTGAAGCAACTAAACGTCAATGTCAATATTTATAACCTCAAAACGTTGATTATATTCATAAAATGTCAAAGTAAAAGCAAGTATTTATTTGAATTCTCGTCGATTATTATTACTATATATATAAGCTAATAGAAATATTCAAAAGAAAACACAATTTCACCTCATAGATGAAAACTATCAAAATCGACATATCTAGCTACAAAATGTTACGTCATTTTCAAGAAATGGCGCGTTTTCACTAATTTGAATATTTGTTGAAAAATGGCGATTTTCAAAATAAAATTTCTAAATAGTTATCAAATTTTTTTATGTTTCTCACACAGTATACTGTGTGAGTTTTTCGAGAGTTGCCATTTTTATTACAGCCAAACCGTTGATTTAATCGAAAAATTGTTCAAATAAGAGTTGTAGATATCGACGGGGGCAACCAATTGCGATAATCAGGAGCTTTATAGCTCTTATGGTTTTCGAGCTATGGTACAAACTTACTTTTTTTTTAAATGGAATAGTATACTTATTTGTTGATAAAAATTATTCAATAAAGCAACAGAAACAAAAAAAAATAAAAATTTTTATCTAAAGTTTTTTTTTTTTTTTCAAATTTTACAACTTTCGCGCTTAAAAGTGATTTATTTAAGTGAATTTTGGTGAGTTTAAGAGCGCCCAGGTCAAACAAGCCTCATAATTACGGAAAGTAGCTAAGCGGTAATTGTATTTAAGCTACTTAGATAGCTTTACCGTATAGGTTTACCTAGAGACCCTATAATAAATAGAGTTGTGACGTCATCATTTTCTTTCCAAAACAGAGAAGGAAGCTTCGAAACTAATTATCACATGTTTGTGTAAATAGTTTTGAGTGCATAATTATTGTTAATAGGTTATGAATTTATGAACAATTAAAAAATTTAATTATATATTCTTTCTAGGTTAAACTAAATGGTTTTTGTTATTTTCAATTTATTTTACCCAACGTTAGACAGAAAATGCCGGAACCAATCAGTGTTCACCAAACATGTCATGACTCTATTTATTATAGGGATTTTTATTCAATTTTTGGTGTTCATATGGATTTATAACTAAAATCTATCTTCCTGGAATGTAATTAAATCAAGTAAGTACTTCATATTATGTAATTGTTAAAAATAAGTATAATTTTTAATTTTAAATGGAAATTATTTTATAGGTTAAATAAAAATGACAGAAAAGTCCAATTCGGAAACGAGAAAAAATTTATTTAGGAAATAAGAAATTTTGAATGCCTGTGGAATACAAAATCTTTATTTAAAAATAGAGCCATGCGGGAAACGTCCTATAAAAAAGTCGTAGAAGCAATGATCATATCAGGTGTACCAGAAGTCAAATCTAAAATGCGAAATTTAAGTTCAGCTTATTATCAGGAAAGAAGAAAAAATGAAAAATCTATGTAATCCGGCAATGACACCGAGGGAAAATTGTAGAACACGTCGACATACCGTAATTTCGATGTTTGCCGGAAAAATAAACAATCTTATTCTATGAAAAATGTATTTTATTTTATATCCTGAAAATTTTTAAATAATAATCAAAACGAAATAATTAACGATAAAATGACAAGTGGTCATCCAACAAATAAAGTATACCAAGAAAATGATCCATAATCATTTGGTTACAAACTAAATTTAAAAAAAAATTCGCAGTTTTGTAAGATACTAAGATACAGTTGACTTTCGGAGATTGTCCAATCGAAAATTGTCAATATTGCAGTGATAGCGATTTAAACATCGCATGTTTACGTCACACGAATACTGCAAACACACAATTTTTGTGAATACAATGTTCGTGTGACGTAAACATACGATGTTTAAAACCCTAACACTGAAATATGGACAATTTGCGATTGGATAATCTCCGAAAGTCCACTGTACGCTGCCAATGGGTTGTGGCACACAGCTTTCTCGTACTCGTAAAAGCACCTTGGTAATTTAATGCCCAATATATCTTTGTGTAATTTAATATAGGTATATAAATTAATAAAAATAAATAAACAAAACGATTCATAAAAAATTGAGCGAAATGGGGCTAGCAGTAAATAAGATATTGACATTTAATGGGATTTCATGGTAGTGCCGTGGATACTGTGGCGATATGGCCTTATGCATTTGTATTAGAGCGCGTGAATAGTGTCGACACCTGTTATAAAATTTTGTATATAAAAATCTTTATATAATTTAGTTGTTTGATAAAATATTAAACGCCATTTTAGTTGTTTACTAAATTTTGTTTCTTTTTATTTTTAATTCAAATACATTCATAATAATTCGTATAAAATTTATTAATTTCATAATATTATTTTAATTGATTACTTATATACCTAAGTTTTAGTTATTGTTAATATTATTTTAATATTGTTTTATTATATTATATTATTCAATAAACACAATAGCGATGACATCTTCGCTATTTCAAATTCATGCAAAGAGTGTCTATATCTAACCGATTCCATCCTATCCAACCCTAAGCTTTACTTTCTTAAGCCTCCATATATGGTTACTGACAGTGTTCGTCGCTCTGATTGGCTAAAACTGTCTCTATCTCAATTATGATAATTATCCTTATAAACGCAACTGAACAAAACGATGGTGGCGCGGTAAGTCCAAATAAGGACCACAAGTTAAAATACTAGTGGTTTGAAACCAAAATATTTGGAAAAGCTTATGAAATTTAATAACAGGTGTCGACACTATTCACGCGCTCTAATACAAATGCATAAGGCCATATCGCCACAATACTATTACTCCGAATTAGGGATGTCGTTTTTTAAAAAAAAATCGATTATTGAATCGATTCGTAATTGCCAACAAAAGAATCGATACTTAAATTATCGATTGTATTCAAAATCGATTCCAAGAAATCGATTCAAATTTGCTGTAGCAAAAGTGGCGGTAATTTTTAAGTAAAAATTTATAATCCAGAAGGATTAACTTTCGAAGTCTTTTGTTAAAGACTGTTAAGCGTGTACATACTTAATTACCAACATTTTTTTAGAATTTTATTCTGTGGTATAGAGATGAATCACAACATCATAACAAAGTTGACAATTTTTGTTTTCATTTGATAAAAATGTTAAAGTCAAATTTATATATAAAGAAAATGACTCATTTCAAAAATAAAGTTTTGTCACATATAAAAGATATTATAATTTCTACTATCCTTTTTCAATATATTAGATAGTAAATCCTGTGAGAGATAGCTATATTACGAGTCTGTCTAAGAGATACATTTATGAGAATGAGTCATTTGCAGTTGTCGTTGCTTTCTCTATAATTGTATAAATATTATCTAAATTGTACTAAATGTTGAGAAGTTTTTATGTAATTGCATACAAAGTTTTTTTATAGATTAAGGGATAAAAAAAAAATGAAAGTTTTTTTTTGTTTTAAATTTCCCGCCTAAACTTTATTGTTTTGTACATGGTACAGTTGTCAATTTGTCAATTTTGACAATTTGATTTGATGCATAGACATTTGATTATATGCGTTTGATGCTTAAAATTTAATAATCGTAGTACCGACAATAAATTTAAATTTAAATTAATAAATAAATAGCAAAGTATAAAGAAAAAAGCAATTTATGTTTTGGAAAAAAAAAATCGTTTCGCGATTTCCATAAAATAAAAATCGATGTGTGAATCGATCTCAAAATCAATAATCGATTAAAAATCGGTTTCCATACTTCCGATTAATCGATTTCTCGATTTATCGTATAAAAAACGACATCCCTACTCCGAATGCAATGAAATTTGTAGGGGACCATCTAGGAAGCGACCGCATAATTTCTGATAATTTCATAAAAATGAATAGTTCAGAAGTTATGCCACTTAGTGCAATTTAGTATATTAATGGAATGACATGGTAGCGACGTAGCTACCGTTACTGCGATTTCGATTAAATTCATAGGGGACCATCTAGGAACCAAACTGCATAATTTCTAAAAATTTCATTACAAACAATCGAATAGTTCAGAAGTTATGTCACTTGGTGCAAACTGGTGACACACAGACGGACAGACACCAAACCAAAATTATTCAGGAAGCTCTAAAATGTAAAATTTGCGTAAAAAATTTTATTTTGGTAAAAATTTGCTTTAGTAGGTAGTCTCGGAAGCAATAAAACAATTAGGCAATTTGATTACACACAAAAGTAATTAGAATTAATAAAATTATACTTCAAGTATATTTATTTATTATATTTTATTTAGGAAGTGGTTGTAATTAAATAAAATTTGTGTAATTTTATTAAAAACTTTATTAAATACTGTCGTTTTCATAATATGGAGAACCGTTTTAATACAGAACACGTTTTAAAGATGTTAAAATTGTAATAAAATCGGCGATTATTTTGAACTTTGAACAACCTTCACTAAAGGCGTTCTTACTGGAAAAGAAACTAAGGTTATATAAGTATTTGTTTAAAATACATGTCTTAGAGACATATTGTTAAAATATATACGACAATCTCGAAAAATGTTGTATTAAAATATTTTTTGGACAATTATTTTACTTTTTTTTTTTTTTTAAAAAAAATCGTTTAATAATTTGACAAATGACATCTGTGCCTAATCTATGTTCGCCATCATTTAGTTTTGGAAATAGATAATGCCAGTTTCACACGTAACTAATTTTGACTTCTTTAATATGGTGTAATATTAAATATTACAACTGCAGTTGTAATCTAATAACCTGTTTATTAACCTGTTAACCGGGGAATTAGCTATTGCTCAACTCGTTTCAGAATGGGGACTTTTTGTTCGCAGCGATAAGTAATATCACACCTCAAATAATAAAAGAATATCGTTTTTAACTTATGGTTTTTATTTATTTTGATAAAATATTTTATATTTAAAATATAATTCAAATGTATTCAATGTACAAGGAATTAATTGAACAAATTATAATAATTATTTCGCAGTATGATATTGCTTGAAACAGTGTGGCATACACAAGGCAACACAGCAGTCAGGACACCAGAATCCATGGGACTGAAAGTGTTAATTTCCATGACGAAAAATGTCGTCATGCCCATTGCAGTAGGCTTTTATGTATGACGAAATATTTCGTCATACCCAGTTAACATAGCAGTCACAAATGTGAGATTTTATTACAGTCACAATGGCATGTAACTGTTACGTAACATACAGGTAACAATTAGGTATATAACATAAAACTCTAATTTTATATAATTGTTATGTCACCCATAAGTCAAAAAAGTTACGTAACTTGTTATTTCCTTGTTACATCACATTTAGATTCTATGTTCACTGGGTAGAAGTCTGGAACAATTTTTCCTGAATGGCCCCTTTTATTTTGAATATTTTTTGTATAAACTTTTTTTCGATTAGATGCATATTTTAGGAATAAATCGAATGGCAACTGCCGAAAAACTCACACAGTATATATATAAAAGCGAAATACCACTCATTCATTCACTCATCTATCACAAAATCTCGAGGACTATAATACCTACAAACTTGAAATTTGGCGAGTCCCTATTGGATCGTAGGCGCTCGCTAAGAAAGGGTTTTATTGCAAAATTTTTTGTCTAACCGTCGAAATTTACGAAAAACCGTAAAAGATCAATTTTTTATTACTGTATACAGCAATCTATAAATTTATTAAAAAAACCATACAAATTTTAAATAGTGGCTAAGTATTTGTAAAAAAACTACTGGAATTTTTTTTGTCATTAATGTTGTAATTATATGCCGTATTTACACGTGTTTAGTAGCTAAAGCAAGTTACTTAATCAAGTTACTAAGCTTAGTTACTTTTGTCATGTAGACAGTTGTATTTAGTGCAAGTGCAAGTAAGAAATTTAGTAATCTGTTTAGTCAAGTAAATAGAAGCCTGTTCTATTTACTTGTGCAAGTAGCTTACCCCTAGGCAGTGGCGTAGTGAACATAACTGGCGCCCGGGGCACGACACTTTATTGGCGCCCCTCATTCCTACCAGAAACACGTATAGTTAATATTTGGCACATCTTTGGTGCACATTTGGCGCCCTTCTGCAAGTCGCGCCCGGTGCATGATAGACCCCCTTGCACCCCCTAGGCCGAATTTACACGGGTTTAGTAACTAAAGCAAGTAGCTAAATTGAATAATTTTTTTGTTTAGTGGCTGTCTACACACAATTTAATAAATTGATTTAGTATTAGTTGAAGTAGTAATACATAACCTAGTAAAACTAAATTAAAAATGGTACATAGTTGTCAATAAATTCGTTGTGCACTACAAAATTATATCAGATATATTAATAAGCGATTTAATCAGAAAAAAATGTGACATTTATGTTTGAACTGACTTGTTGGTTCGACCTTTTATTATATTTATATATGATTTGTCCCAAATATATCCCATAAAAATGAAAAAAAAAATGTTATATATTTTTTTTTATTATTATTAGATGAAGAGTGGGTGTCAGACGAGTTTCAATTTTTTATCAAGTTACCTTCAGTGACTTTTTTTGATATTTTTAATTTATATAATACAATAAGTACAAAAATTCCCAAAAAAATATTTGCAATAAATAAATATTTACGCGCCTATATTTGTATATTAGAAATCTACTAAACACTTTACTAAATTAATGTGTTTACACTGGTACAAATAACAGCAAGTTCAAAAAAATAAAGTGGGGGCAAGCTACTTGCACAAGTAAATAGAACAGGCTTCTATTTACTTGACTAAACAGATTACTAAATTTCTTACTTGTACTTGCACTAAATACAACTGTTACATGACAAAAGTAACTAAATTTAGTAACTTGATTAAGTAACCTGCTTTAGCTACTAAACACGTGTAAATACGGCACTACTTTATTTTTTTGAACTTGCTGTTAAAGTCGGTCCAGACGCAACGTCTTATCTGAACGACTTGTCTGAATCAACAAGTCGTTCAGATAAAACGTAGCGTGTGGACCGCAAAATGTACGTCTTGCATGACGGAAATGAGGTTGTACGATAAGTCGAAAGTTTGAGCTGCGACGCATCATTTTATGAAAATTGGTTCGACAAGTTGGTGCGTTTGGACAGAGTTTCGTTTTATCGAAACGATTTGTAGTATTTTTATACATAATATCGTCATAATATCTGATCTTCGTCAATGCTCCCGTCAATTTTTGTGTGAATTTATTGACCTTGATAGGAGTTTTACTTGCTTGTGGCAAGTTAAAAGCCCAGAGTACAGTGACCGGAATAAAAAGTCACAAGCATACGAAGCCCTTATTGAAAAATACAGAGCCATTGACGAAACGGATAACAAGGAGACAGTAAAAAAGAATTATATCTTTACGAATCGTTTACAAAAAAGAACGGGGTAAAATATTTAAATCTACTAAAAGAGTTTAATAAATGGCTGTAAGTTTCAGTGCCCTTAGGTAATTACGCCAATCAACTGCTTCATTATGAGGCTCACGTAATAGTCTGACATAAGAAAATTCATGTCTTTTTAAGAGCCATTTCCTAGACCATCTTAATCTTCTATTTTTTCTTTTATTTTTTATTAAAATGCGAACACCATAGAGTGCCCAAAAAAGTGTTTCCTCCATGACAAACGTCGTGAAACTGAAATTTGAACGATAAGTTGGAGACGTGTGGACACACTAATTTTTGTACGTTTTGTCGAACGACTTGCATGAACGTTTTATCGTTTAGATAAGACGTTGCGTCTGGACCGGCCTTTATTTGTACCAATGTAAACACATTAGTTTAGTAAGGTGTTTAGTAGATTTCCAATATACAAATATAGGCGTGTAAATATTTATTTATTGCAAATATTTTTTTGGGAATTTTTGTACTTATTGTATTACATAAATATAAATATCAAAAAAAGTCACTGAAGGTAACTTGATAAAAAATTGAAACTCGTCTGACAACCACTCTTCATCTAATAATAATAATAATAAAAAATATATATAACATTTTTAGTCGAATTTTTCCTTGAAAAAATTAGACTTATACAGTCTATACGACAAGAACGGTGAGAGGCGAGAGTAGGGGCGCTATCCGTTTTCGGACCCGTAGAACACGAATATGTAGAAAAAAATGTCTGATATATATATATATATATATATATATATATATATATATATATATATATATATATATATATATATATATATATATATATTCCCGCCACCTTTTAATTTGTGTAGGGCCCCCCTATGGAAGTTAAGAGATGAAATTTGGTAAATTTCGAGGCACCTCATACTATCAAAGTGGGGTCAAATTTTGGGCAAATTTTTTTTCTGACCCGATCTTTAAGGGGGTGGTAGGGGGCGGAAAAGCAATAAAACTTCCAAACCGGTTTTAAATAATGTTTCGGTCAATTATCTACAACATATCCAAAATTCAGCTTCCTAGGATGATTCGGTGGGAGTAGAGGGGGGAAAAACGATTTTCGCTGGATCTAACAGCCCCCCAGCCCCTCAGAATTAACGTAGAGGGTTGAAATTTGGTGTGTTGATAAAGTTCGTACCTAGGTTGTGCTTTTTGGAGGTTTTAATATTTTACCCCCACCCCCCTCATTTTTAAGCTACAATTTCATGCATTTTCGACGTTTTCGAAGTTTGTACCACTCGCACAGGTCACCCAAATAAACCTAGAGGGCTGAAATTTTGTATTCGGATTGAGTTAGTATCAAGGGAGTGCCTTTTGGGAGTCTCGACTTTCAAACCCTACCGCCACCATTTTTATACCCAAAAGAACATGATTTTTCTTGTTTTTTAACAGTTTCGTTCGGGTCAAAATCTCCCCAAATGAACCTAGAGGGCTGAAATTTTATGTACAGGTTAAGCTAATAGCCAGACACTGTTTTTTGGGGGTTTCAACTTTTAACCCTTACCCCCACGATTTTTACGCCAATATTTCCTTAATTTTTTTGCTTGTTTTCTAACACGTCTAGAGACTCTCTAAGGAAACCTAGAGGGCTGAAATTTTGTACGTGTATTCAGTTAGTATCCAGCTAGTACCTTTTAGGGAGTCCACATTACTTTTCCCCCCACTTCTTCCATTTTTACATCGGAATTGAATGCTATTGTTAAATGTGTTTTAAATGCATTACTTTTATTCTAAATACAAGTAGGCGAATAGTAATTTTAAAAAATTTAAAAAAAAGTGAATACAATTTTTTAACAAATGAAATACATATTAAGTAATTTGAAAATGTTATTAAAGTCACTGTTTATTTATAAATTAGGAATTTTGGATTTTTATTATTTATAAAATAGAAATTTTGGATTTTTTTGGAAAGAAAAAATATCTTCATAAAAGCCTTCCAGTTTACTATTTAAGTTCCTTTTTTAATATTTAAAAATAAAACACAAAGGCAATTGGCGGATAAGCATGGATAGAAATGCCCTCGTACGAATTGTGTTGGCTTTTTCCCTGTTAACTGCTATTGGCACAAAATTGAAATTTGCTGAGATTCAGCCCTTAAAAACTTAAAACCTTTTTTTAAAGCCCCGATCAACCGGACACTCATCATCAGTTTTGAAACCACCAAAATTACAAATCGCTTGTGGACTTTCAATTATATTTCGCTTGTAGACACTCAATACCGAAGATGGAAGGAAAAATTCGACTTCCGTGATGGGGCTCCGCTGCTCACGGCATTTTTTTTTCATTTTAGCGAATTTCCAAAACTGGAAATTCAGCTATTACAGCAGGTGCCATGGTGCGACCTCCGGCGGTGACTATAACAGAAATGTGTTTTGAGGTCCCTAGAATACGAAAATGATATTCACTAAAATTTATATATATATATATATATATATATATATATATATATATATATATATATATATATATATATATGTATATATATATGTATGAACACGATAACTCTCGAACGGAGCATTTAATCTTTATGAAATTTGGTGAAAAGTTTTGAAATTCAAAACTCTTGGACGAGTTCGTTAGCCAGACACGTCGGATGCCCAGAAGTAGGTTTTTCGGGCATTTTTTGTCAAAAAAATGAGTTTTTCAAATTTTTTTTTTACACTAATTGAAAGAAGGAGGCAAATTACGTAGAAAATGTTTTTAAACCATTCCTCTAGGTTAATTACTTTTCGAGAAAAACTAAGAAATATGTCATTCTTCATTTCACTTGCACTCACACTCTTTTATTTTCTGTCTCATGTTTTTCCAAGACATATTCGAAAATAACGGCTTTATAAGTGACGTGTCATGATTTTTTTTTAAATCCAATTTAACAATTCGGCTATATTTTATTTCTGTCAGTTTTAAAGTTTTTATAATCTATCTGTTCCATTTTTTTGTAGAAAAATACTTTAGAATATTTATCTTATGTAATATGGTTAGAATTTAGAATACGTTTATACCATGTTAAAATTATTAAGAGTTTGCTACAAATGAATAAAAATTACGTTAAACCATACTAAAATAATAAAATTTTTACGTAAATTTCTGCCAGATTGATAATACAGTTATAATTGGAACGTATAAATATAGCATTTTTATCTTAAATAATTTTGTATAGGTATTCATTTTTTTTTTTTTAAAAAATAAAATTATTTTGACATATTCTGTCATTTCGTTGTGGAAATATTACAAAATTTTAACGCGAATCATTTAAAAAAGAGTTAAATTAATAAGTCAAAGGAAAACATTTATATATGTGTACTGAAAATTTTACAGTTTTTCGAAAATATGTAATAAAATTTTTACATTTTACATAAGTATATACAACAATTGTATTAAAAAGGTAATTCATGGGTAATTTTTTTTTATTTCTTTCATTAATTTTTTATTTTCTTTTAGAATTTTATTCTTTGAAGAAAATCTTCGTTGTCTAATTCGCTTCGAACCAAAAGTATAGCCGCATATATCAAATGATTATTTAATATCATCAGGACATCTTACTGTTTTAAAATGAATGAAATATATTGAAAATTGAAATTTGTTTAATAAAAGCCATACATCTGATCAATTTATCTTAAAAATGTCTGAAAATAAAAAATATTTTTCAATAATTAACCAGAAAAAGCATAAAAGGTAATTTTATGATGTTTTTTTGAAAATTTCAAAATAAAATGACGTTTGATAGTAGGGTTACAAATAATCGTTTTTATTATTTGGGGATACTACGATTAGTACGGCGCCAAGATTTGATGACACTTCCTTATAGAACTTAACAAAATAAAACGAAAAACAAGAATAAAATTTTTCGAGATCTCGCTTCGTTCTCGAGATATCGATCGTTAAACTTGTATTTAAGGTTACCCTTTGCCCGAAAGTTAGGCAAGTTATGACAATAAACTTCAATTTTTGATATAAAAACTAAGTGGTGAGGTTAGTTAAGGTCACGGATAATAGATTTTTTTTGCCATTTTCCGCTGATTGTATCTATCTCCAATTTTTCTTTTCATACACTGCTGTTTTTGGTTTTGAATTTTATTGCTTAACCATTTCAATTTTATGTAAGTTCTTTGTAAAAAAAAATGCATGAATAACTTCTTCGGGAATTGTGCACTGTTTTTTTGCCATTTCTACTAAACGTTTCACGCAATTTTTTCTTTTCAAATCGTTTTTATGATATTTTTTAAATAATTTTTCTAATTTTTTGGTCTGAAGAACCCAAGTATTACTTGGCTCAGTTAAGCCACCAAAGGATAAGTGTTGTATCCAATTGGGCATGCTGTAAATATGGTCTTCTTTGGATTCTTTTGTGTAACTACCCATGTCTGGATACTTATCTTTAAATTTTCTTGCTATCCAACCGCAAAGATAATGAAATCCATCGCTTTCGTTTTCTTTCATTGGAGATGTACTGGAAGTAGAAGAATCACTGATGTCTGAAAAACTTTCGCATACTTCTGAAATCTCTAGGTTTTCGGTAGGAATATCAATATTCGCTTCTTTTAATACAGAAGATAATAAATATTCCTCAGTTGAAGTTTATATATTTTCTTCCATATTCATTTTTTCCTGGATCATTCCTGGATTTTTACCTAACACAATCATCCTAATTCGGTAAATACAATTTAGTGGTGACGGATGGTCGTGTAGACCGCCTCTAGTACGAATTTGTGAAAAAAAACTTTCCAGGCTGTCTTGATTCAATCGATGGGTAATAATATAATTACAATTATATTCTGATTTTAAATCTGAATATAAATTTTGGAGTGATTTAATACTGATTAAAATTCCCTTTTGAAATATTTGTAGTGATGACCTTCCGCTACATTTCATTGTTTTTATGATGTTGTAGGTTTCTTCTAAATGTTTATTTTGAAATTCCCACATTAACCCGTACGGTTTCTTTACTTCTAAGTTCTGAGCAGCTGTATAAGAATTCATAATGTCAAACCATGTAGCAACATTTTTTATAAAGTTTCCGGTATTAACAGCCAGTGTTTTATCATCTCCAGGTTGATAATGTAAAAGAGCCGTCGCTGTTGTCTGACTTAATAGTTGACTGGCAAGCGTCACATTTTGCCTTTCTACGTGATGACAGTTCACATGTTTTATTGTAAGTTTATGATATGCTGTTACTTCAGTATCTGACATTTGTAGTAAAGCCTCGAGAGGCTTTTTGTTTACAGCTGATCCATCTGCCAGTATGAAACCGGTATCTAGTAACCAATTACGAATTAATTTTAATAAATGTGGCGCATCTGCGAAAACGTGAACTTTTTTTTCTGTATTAGGGCGTAAGAAATATGTTTTCTCCACATTTATGTCTAAATCTCGCCACAAGCCTATATTTCCACCACCACAATCAGAAACGCACGCTACTACTTGGTATGAAATTCTTTCTAACTCGGAAATTATTTCATATAATATGTCTTTTGTTATTTTTTGGTCAAAATTAATATAGACTGGTTGTTTCCAATTACAAAATAACCCTCTAACCATCACCACTTAAAGTTGGGAATGAGGCCCAATAATTTCATCATGGACTTTATCATATTCATAAGTGGAATGTACTTTCATTTCATCAAACTGAATCACTGCAATTTTTTCAAATGGAGTAAAATTCATCCCAGCAATTTCCATTAATCGTAATACATCTTTTAATACCCCCTGTTTAAAATTCAACTTACTGGCCCACTTTTACCAAAGTAGCAACATGTGGTAATGGATAATTTAAAGTATTTCTTAAATAAATGTAACATTTTTTACTAAGATATCTTAATGTAAAAGCCTTTGAAATATCTTCACTGCTCCATTTTATTTTCTTCTTTCCCTTCATAATTATTTCTCTCTGTGATTTACTAAACACTTGGCCTAAAAAAAATTCTTAAAATTATTTCAATAGAAAAATTATTTTTATAAATTATTTTACCTAACGTTTTTTCTAACTGCTCTCTATTGCGACACTCATTTTCAAACTTTTCTTGGATACTTCGTAAAGTTTGTTGAGTTTTTTCTAATTCTTTTTTCTGTTCCTTGCGAACATTTTGTAAAAACTGGTATTTTTTCTTTAAATCTTCATGTTCACAAAGCAATTTGTTGAATTTTTCATCAGCAGACAATTCTTGAGCCTGTTTTAAATTAGTTTTAGTACCCGATGGAATTGGTTCATTCTGAATAATTGGAGCTACAATTTCTTGAACCAAAATTTTTTGTTGTCGTTTTGCCAATCGGTCTTCTCTTGTACATGTTTCATGGACGATACTTTCTTCACCTTTTTCCAACTGAACTGGTTTAATCAGTTGAGATGGAATTGCTAAAATTAAAAGAAAATAATAATACTTGTTGTACATACTAAAATTTACTCCAGTTACTTACCATTACTTTTTAGCTTCCTTTTCAATTTCAAATTCAACAGCTCAGCTTTTAAATCTCTTTCAAAAACATCATCTTTAAAATGAATGCTACAAATGACACTTGTTTTGGGGTTCCATTTGTCTTTACGACGACAAGCATGTACCCATGCTTTAAAAGTATATTCATCTTTAGGGAAAGTATGATACGTTATTTCCAAATTTGCTGCTTTGGTTTTAACCAGACTATTGTTGCATATAGCTATCGCACATCTAGTTCCAGGCATTTTCTATTATTAAAATTAAATATTGTTATTTATTACCATTATTACTTCGGTGTTACAATTTAAAATTATTTAACGAAATATACTTACGTTATCAAAAACAAATAATATAAATAATATTATTATGTATTTATCTACGTAGTTATCTTGTTAAAGACGTTAAAAGCTTTTACAAACCACAAATTAAAATAAATTTTACTAACAACTGACAGATTACATTCGTTACATACGAAGAAATAAACGGAAAGTAGATAAACGGTTTGGTTCGTTGGGTCTATGAGTGACGTCACAATCCCTACCACAAAATTCAAATGCTTCGACCGTTATAGTCTATTATCCGTGAGTTAAGGTTTACCCTTTGGGTTAGACCAGTTTTGACAATAAACTTCGATTTTTGATATAAATATATTTCACCAATATTTCGCCAAATACAATATATCCGAATTTCATGAAAACTTAAATACAAGTTTAACGATCGATATCTCGAAAACTAAGGTGAATTTCAAAATTTTTTACTTTTTATTTTTTGCTTAGAATGCCAAAATCTATCAGATCCGCTTGTCAAATTTTATCGCCTCGGATACTGTACTCGTGCCCACATCCCATACATACAATTTATTGGAATTCAAAAACAAGTTTAACTCGAAAACGAAGCGAGATCTCGAAAAATTTTATTCTTTATTGTAGTTTTAAATTTTATTGTAGTTGATTTTTGTATATCCGTCAGACAAAAGCTCAAAGCGAATGAATATTTTTAAAATATCCTTTTGAATATTGTAACTAAATCATAACAAATAAAATCTCCGTAAAAAGTGTTTTAGTTCTTCCAGGATTGTCAAAAAGGTACTGAAATGCTTTTTTGCAATTCCGGGACTAAAAGACATGATTTAGTCCCTCATAACAGGGAGTAAAGTGCCACTTTTAGTCCCAAGGGACTAAAAAATTATTTTGCTGCCACTTTTAAGCCAATCAGCAAACTTAATTTATAGAATGGCAGCAGTCAGTAAGTTTAATTTATACACCACAGCACTTATGAATATATAAATTAATTTATTATGTAGACAAAAGAAAACAGAACAGATATATGTATGTCTTGAGGAAATTTTATTTAGAATTAATGTTTACATATATATTTATATTACTGCAACTCGATATTTTAAATAAATCATTATTTAAGCTGGAATGTCCATTTCCATTAAGAGTTAATTCAGAAGTCGATTTCACATCCTTTTGTCCGAAAAGTTTGCTATATCTTTTTTATTGTTAATTGAATTTTCAACATAGCCTTTTGCCACTGTCGAAGATTTCCACCTCTCCATGTCGTTTGACAATGTCGATGTTTGCCCCCAAATAGCGTGTATTACACTTGGCGAGTTTGCTCGCTATTCGCTGGCGAATTTGCTCGCTGCTAGTAAACTCGCTTAGTGTAATATTCTTGACTAGTTACTCGCTAGATACTCGCTACTCGCTTTTCTAAAGCGAGTAAAGTTGAAGACTGGTCTACTTTACTCGCTACTCGCTTCGTATTTTTGCTCGCTGGTTAGTGAAATCGCTTTGTGTAATATATTTAACGAGTAAAATCGCTGTATTTGACAGCTCTTTTAAAATGTCAACAGAAACTATCTGTGCAGGATTTGTAATTCCAGTGTTATTATTATTATTGTTACGTAAAAATTTGCAGAAAAAGCAAAAAAATACCATAGGTAGATAAAAAATTGGGTTATAAGACGGGAAAAATTTGGTGTTTTTATGTTCCACAGCGTAGTATTTACGTAAAAAAAGTTCATAAATTAAAAAAATTAAAATGTCAGTTTTTATTCCACTTCAAATTTTTAATAAGTAAAGAAAATAAAAACTTATAGTAAATTGTATAACATATAAATATTACAATAATGAAAATCTTTTAATAAAAATAAGTTTGTAGTAATAATTAACAAACAAGAGAGGAAAAAAAACAAAACATGAAATATTTGCTCAGGAAAATATTAATAACAACAACACGTGTTAGCGAATTTACTAGCTATATGTGTAATCGGTATTCATTGAGCGAATCGATACGTTTGCACTCGCTAGCGAATTCACTCGCAAGTGAATAGCGAGTAAACTCGCCAAGTGTAATCCAGGCTAATCTGCTAATAAATATGCAGATGTACGCCTGAAACTATGCCCATTGTATGAGGATGGATTCTCCAGTTTTAAAAACGTGGCTACATTTTGAGGCATTTTGGCAAATGCATTTTCACTGCACGAAATTATCCACTTGATCGAAATTATCCAGTTTTTTTTTCTTTTTTTTTATTTTAAAATTTAAATCAAAAAGTAATAATTTGAAGTTTTACACGCAAAATTTCTAATGCAAATGATTAAAATTCTAAAGTAAATAAATTTTGTTGACAAACGTTGCTACGCAATTTAAATATTTTATAGTCCATGCGTATAATAATAATCATTGAGGAGAGAATCGACTAGAGAGAATGCTGTGTATTACAAATACATTAGGAAATCGAAGCAAAAAATTGACTGATGTGAGCAAAAAAATTGACTGATGGGATTACTTTAATGGCGGTCAAACCATTAATTTAATGGTTTAATTGGTTTATCTAATATTTATAAACAAGTCTCCGTGGTTACAATTTGGGCTTACTAAAATGGAGTCATGCTTCAAAATTTAATGCCTGTGTTATCTCTAGGAAACATATGTTAATATGTTTGATTCAGTGCTCTGTGATAATAATATGGTTAATTTCTTCAAAGTATACTTGATTCATATAATATTATCATATAGTATAAACAATGTTTTAAGATTTTTTTTTTTTAAATAATTCACTGTTGAGAGATTTACTTTGTGAAATTTCATTTTAAATATTGAAAATATTTAAAGTTTAAATTACTTTGTCTATTTCACGAATTAAAAATTACTTTTACTGAACATGTTTTCAGTCCTTTCGGCCATCCTCAGAGAAGAATGACGAAAATAAATGATGAGAATTTATAGGTAAGAAAAAAATATAGGAGGGGTGTAATATTATTGAATTTTTTTTATTTTTATTTGATATTAAATTTATAACTTGAAATAATCTGAAATTGCAAAAAATAGTATATATTCCACGGGACCTGTGAATTGTTGCCAGAGGGCCTGTAAGGCCCTCTGGCAACAAACTTCACACTCGGGATTACTCGGGATCACACTTTAGCCCCTAACATTCTATTAGATGTTGATAATTATATACAAAAAAATATTAATGTGTTAAGTACTTGCTAGACTTACAGGTTTTATGGGTGTTTTTTTTTTTTTTTTAAGTAGGATACCTTTTTATAGGTATATGTGGTGAGTAGGGTTGTCACCATTTTTTAAGAAAACAGAGTAATTTTAAAATTTTGTACAAAAAAACAAAGTACAATTAACTAAGAAAAAGTACGCGTTCCCACTTTTTTGGATTTTGTAGTACAAGAAAATCCTTATAAATTCGTATTTATCAGCTTACTCCCATTTGACCACTTTTAACGAGTCAGAGTCAGATCTTACGCAATTTAATAAACAGTGTCGTTTTGATTCTTTTAAACTCATTTAAGATATTTATTGTTAGTGATATTTGAATTATTTTCTTAACTAATAAATTAAATTCTGTAGACTGATGATTTTGTAGATAAAAAAAATAATTCTAAGTGACGTCTGTATTAGACAAAAGTCTGAAAAACGGATGTAGAATCTCACTGTTATTAATTTTTATGTCTTGTAATTTTGAAAAATTATTTTTTGAACTAAAATAAGTTAATAGGAGGAAATTCGCTATGTTATGCAGATGCTGCGACAGGGGTATTTATGGGATATATTTGGGACAAATCATATATAAATATAATAAAAGGTCGAACCAACTTAAATCGCTTATTAATATATCTGATATATTTTTGTAGTGCACAACGAATTTATTGACAACTATGTACCATTTTTAATTTAGTTTTACTAGGTTATGTATTACTACTTCAACTAATACTAAATCAATTTACTAAATTGTGTGTAGACAGCCACTAAACAAAAAAATTATTCAATTTAGCTACTTGCTTTAGTTACTAAACCCGTGTAAATTCGGCCATACGTATCCCTTATCGATATTTAATATGTAAATGTTTTTGATTGGTTTTTAATTAATTGTCTTTTTAATAAAATAAACGATAAAATTATTCAATTTATGGATTTGGAATAATTTATTTCTTTTAAACAAATCAAAGTAAGAGATAAGAAAAACGTGAATTTAACGTCTCCTAAAGCATTGGAATTCCCCCAAAAAATTAAAATAAATGGTTTGATGAATTTTGCTAAATGTTACTCAAACCTTTTAAAATCTTGGAATAAATAAATGTCAGTTGAAAATTGAGGGGAGAGTACGATATCCTTGGCGACAAAATTTGACAAGCGGATCTGATACATTTTGGCATTCTAAGCAAAAAATAAAGAGTAAAAAATTTTGAAATTCGCCTTAGTTTTCGAGATATCGATCGTTAAACTTGTATTTAAGGTTACCCTTTGCCCGAAAGTTAGGCTAGTTATGACAATAAACTTCGATTTTTTGATATAAAAACTAAGTGGTGAGGTTAGTTAAGGTTACCCTTTGCCCGAAGGTTAGGCCAGTTTTGACTATAAACTTCAATTTTTGATATAAATATATAATACAAAACACAAAAAATTAATGGCTGGACGAATAAATGCAGGGTCAGAAATGTTCTCCAAAACACTCGGACTTCAAAAAAGGTTCGAAATTCAAATGCTTCTAAAGTTATCAATATGGGTATCTACGGAAAGGTCTCAAGGCATGAAAATTAAATACAGTAGAAACTTGACAATTCATCACGCTCGGGACCGGAGGGGTGATGAATTACAGAAATAGACGAATTATGGAATATGTCTGAAAATGAATAACAAGGAGAAAAATTAATTAAATATTTTTACTTATTTAAAGAAAGATATCCCTTTATTTTAAGTATTTCTTTGTTTAATGGAATTTTTACAACTAGGTACAACACATTTTATATTTTTTCTATTTAAACTTCAAAAGTTAATTAGAAAAACAACTATACTTCGTACATTTTTTTTAGGAGCGACAAATTGTTATAGAATATGATGAGTTATAAAATGACGAAATATCGAATTTCCACTGTACATTATAAATATGAATATATCTATTTTAACATCATTGGACGAGCGAAGCGGAGCACTATAAGAAACTGATTTTATAAAGAAATTTAGAATATCTACTTTAAATGTAAAGTGAGTTCAAAATTAACCCCCAGCAATATCGAATAGGATTAAAATTAAACGGTTGAATTTTGACAATATTTTATGAAAATTATGAAAAAATGAATACGGTTAATTTAGGGTTGTTAGGCGAGCGAATCGAAGCACTATAAAGAACTAATTTTTCTCAGAATTTTAGAATATCAAATTTGAATGAATCTGGGGGTCAGGATTGTCCGTCAAGGCCATCAAATAAGGCCCAAATTAATTGTGAAATTAAAATTGTGCCCTACGGTCTTGGTGCCGCAAGTAAGGCCTAAAATGGAAATACTCCTAAAACTACCTATTGATACGGGTATCTAGGTACATAAAGGTGCGAAAATTAGCCATGCTATTGAAATATGAAGATTGTTATTTTAGAGTCGTTTGACGAGCGGAGCCAGGCATTATAAATAATTGATATTGTACAAAATTTCCGAATATTTAATTTAAAATTTATCTAAAAAGGTAATACTCCTAAAACTACCTACTGATACGGGTATCTAGGTACATAATGGTGCGGAAATGTTTGCCTGTACAAAATACGTATAGGCAAAGAGTCGTGGGGTCTTTTGTAGCTAGGAAAAAACTGTTTCCTTTTTTTGTAATATTAATTTTTTGAAATTATCTGACAATTTAAAACGACAAAAAATGTATTTTCGATAATTCGCTTAATCACTGCAATTTGTCCAGGATTAATTACGGGCAAAGAGAATCACACTATACATATATATATATATATATATATATATATATATATATATATATATATATATATATATATATATATATATATATATATATATATATATATATATATAATAGAAGAGCACTCACTTATAGGATTTTTTCTTAGTAAGTGGTTATTTTGGCGGTTCAGAGTGTAGTGCAGTAGCACTGCACATTATATTTAAAAAAATGATTATTGTAGACGGTGCTTTAGAAGTTTATAATTTGGAACATTTCTATAGTAACAATTACAAAAAATTCTATCAGGAAATTTTAATTTTTTCGAATTATTTATGAGAAATTCGTCTATTTTTTAAATTCAATTCGTTCAATATTAAATTTAATAATTTTACTTAATTATTATTGGAAGTATGTGTAATTAGTTTATTTTTATTGGGAAATAATTGCTTATTTTACTATCACAGTAAATTAATTAGAAAAATACATTTTATTTGTTGCAGAAAAATGGGAGCACACTTGTCAGAAATTCGAATCAGTGATATTATATTACAACTCTAAGAAAAAAGTAAAGGTAATAAAATTTTGAAAGAAATATGATTGGTTAAAAAAGATGAAAGGATAAAAAAGCAGCTTGTACAGTGACAGTTTAATTTACTTATCTCTCTTACACAAAAAGGTGACAAACAAGTCGGATTTACATAGCTAAAAAAAAAACTTCATAAATTCAAAAAGTTAAATGAATGTACATAATTTTTAAAACTATTGATTTAGATTATAATTTAACATTTCTAAATCGTATTCTGTATTGCCATATTCTATTTTGAATTGAAAAGTAATATTTTTATAAATGTTGCTGCAAGAGGGCAGTTTCGTACTGAAAATAATTTATTTCATTTTTTGCTATAGTGTAAATCCAACTTGTAAAATTTTATTACGTTTACTTTTTTCTTAGAGTTGTAATATAATAGTGATATTAATTTACGAAATATTTTATTAATGTATAATTTTTAATAAAAATAAATTTACTTGAGTTTTTAAACAAATATATGAGTTTATAATTATTGTATGAGTTTTAAACTTGAAAAACTGATCAAAATAAAATGCAATTAGGAGAATTTTAGTGGATTATCGTACTAGTAGTAATCTACCTTATCAGATAAGGCTAAAGATAATTTAAAGTTATTATAGTGACACCTCTGTTCTTCTAAAGTGTACTACGCATGATGATAACGACAACGATGACATCTATACCCGCTGCCCCCGTTCTCAGTTCCATAGAGAGGTAATAGAGGGTCAAAAAAATTTATTGAAGTTGGCTATCTTTCAGAAATAAAATACTGGTGTACTTTATCTATGATTACGGGCGACCGACGTTTTTATATTTTTGGGTATATTTACTTTCTAATTTCACTTAAATTATGAGGGTGTTCCATGACGGGGATTTTCATACCATTGGCTCTTGGTCTATTATTTAAATACTTGTGTTTCGTATGGAAAATACAACTGTCAATTCACACGCACACACACTATTAAATAACTGACAGGAGAATATCAGTGCTACCACAACTAGTTTGATTTGATGTGGGTCATTATCATAGATAAAGTACACCAGAATTTTATTTGTGCAAGATAGCTAACTTCAATACATTTTTTTGACTCTCTATTACCTCTCTATGACACTGAGAACGGGGGTACAGGGTATAGATGTCACCGTTGTCGTAATCATCATGCGTAGTACACTTGAAAAGAACAGAGATGTCACTATAATAACTTTAAATTATCTTTAGCCTTTGCCGATAATGTAGGTAACGTCTAGTAAGATAATTCACTAAAATTCTCCTAATTGCATTTTATTTTAATCAGTTTTTCAAGTTTAAAACTCATACAATAATTATAAACTCATATATTTGTTTAAAAACTCAAGTAAATTTATTTTTAATCAAAATTATACATTAATCAAATATTTCGTAAATGAATACCACTATCACTGATTTTAATTTCTGACAAGTGTGCTCCCATTTTTCTGCAACAGATAAAATGTATTCTAATTTTCTAATTAATTTACTGTGATAATAAAATAAGTAACTATTTTCAAATAAAAATGAAGTAATAAATGTTAATAGGGTTCTTGACTGAAGTTACGAAAATATTCTAAAAGCATTGTTTTTCCATATCAGTTAAGTAATTTTTTTATTTTCGACAGATTCTGTAAAAAATTATCAAAAAAAATAACCCTACAATTTTAAATGAGAAAAAAGCGGGAAAAGCACCTGACTATAGTGACGTCACAGTTTGAAGCCACTAAACGTCAATGTTAATATTTATAACCTCAAAACTTTGATTATATTCATAAAATGTCAAAGTAAAAGCAAGTATTTGTTTGAATTCTGGTCGATTATTATTACTATATATATAAGCTAATAGAAATATTCAAAAGAAAACACAATTTCATCTCACCGATGAAAATTATCAGTCGACATATCTAGCTACAAAATGTTACGTCATTTTCAAGAAGTGGCGCGTTTTCACTAATTTGAATATTTGTTGAAAAATGGCGATTTTCAAAATAAAATTTCTAAATAGTTATCAAATTTTTTTATGTTTCTCACACAGTATACTGTGTGAGTTTTTCGAGAGTTGCCATTTTTATTACAGCCAAATCGTTGATTTAATCGAAAAATTGTTCAAATAAGAGTTGTAGATATCGACGGGGGCAACCAATTGCGATAATCAAGAGCTTTATAGCTCTTATGGTTTTCGAGCTATGGTACAAACTTACCTTTTTTTTAAATGAAATAGTATACTTATTTGTTGATAAAAATTATTCAATAAAGCAACAGAAACAAAAAAAAATAAAAATTTTTATCTAAAGGTTTTTTTTCAAATTTTACAACTTTCGCGCTTAAAAGTGATTTATTTAAGTGAATTTTGGTGAGTTTAAGAGCGCCCAGGTCAAACAAGCCTCATAATTACGGAAAGTAGCTAAGCGGTAACTGTATTTAAGCTACTTAGATAGCTTTACCGTATAGGTTTACCTAGAGACCCTATAATAAATAGAGTCGTGACGTCTCTATTTATTATAGGGACTCTATTTGAGTATAAATGAAAATGGCCAAAAAATTAGAAATTTATAATTTCAGCTATTTAACTAGGCAAATTTTATTAATTTTTATTCAATTTTTGGTGTTCATATGGATTTATAACTAAAATCTATCTTCCTGGAATGTAATTAAATCAAGTAAGTACTTCATATTATGTAATTGTTAAAAATAAGTATAATTTTTAATTTTAAATGGAAATTATTTTATAGGTTAAATAAAAATGACAGAAAAGTCCAATTCGGAAACGAGAAAAAATTTATTTAGGAATTAAGAAATTTTGAATGCCTGTGGAATACAAAATGTTACGTCATTTTCAAGAAATGGCGCGTTTTCACTAATTTGAATATTTGTTGAAAAATGCCGATTTTCAAAATAAAATTTCTAAATAGTTATCAAACTTTTTATGTTTCATCATTAAAATTGGACATATGTAATGATAATGCATAAAATTATTTAACATTTGACACAAATTTTAAATACAGTCAAGTACCGTATTATACATACCTCCAATAATAATTAAATAAAATTATGGATGGATAGTGATGGATTTCCTTAAATACGTTAATGGTGCTGATGTGCAATATTAAGTACACCAACAATTCTACGACTAACAGTTTGATTTCGAATAGCCGATAATTATTGTGATATACAATTAATGTACCTTTTTTACACTATCGATTAGCTTATGACGAGCTAATCGATTGTTGTAATTTGATGTACTGTACCTATTGTACTTTGATTACAGTACATAAACGTGTTTGAGAATGGTCATATTGACCGAAACATGTCATAAGAGTTTTTATATTTAATAAAAGTGGTATTTTAAAAAGTAAAGTGTTTTTATTTACTAATATCAAATATGGAATACCATAAACTAACACTCAAATCTATTGAAAATATTGAATGATTTCCTCGGCCAGACACGTTTGATGCCTGAAACATGATTGTTTGGGAATTTTTCGTGAAAAAAATTAGTTTTTGCCATGGTTTTCCCAAATTCAAAGTCTGCGATATTTTTTTACACCATTGGAAAGAGGAGAAAAATTACATAAATTGGTTTTTAAATCATTATTCTGTGTAACCTGCTTTCGAAGAAAAACTAATTTTTGTAAACGGAAATTCGCTATGTTATGCAGGATGCTTCGACAGGGGTATTTTGTAACCAATATTGCCTGAAAAACCTATTTCTGGGCATCTGACGTATCTAGTTAACGAACTCATCCAAGGGAATGGGGCTTCCTAACTTCTCACCAAATTCTGTAAAACTAGAATCCTTCGTTCGAAAGTTATCGTGCTGACACACACAAACATATATATATATATATATATATATATATATATATATATATATATATATATATATATATATATATATATATATATATATATAAGCCGATGATTTAATCGAAAAATGGTTCAAATAAGAATTCGTAGATATCGACGGGGGCAACCGCTTGCTATCGTCAGGAGCTTTATAGCTCTTATGGTTTTCGAGCTATGATACAGATTTTTAAAGATTATAGATTCTTATAGATTTTTAAATGAGACTATATGTTAATTTTTCGATAAAACTGATCTAATGCATCAGTTAAAAACATAAATGAAGAAAAAAATTTTTTACCCAAGGTTATTTTTTGAATTTTTCTTTACTTTGGCAATTAGTTGGTTAACATTTCTATTACATACAAGAAAAGAACCTTATTCAGTATCATTCATTCTCTGTAATACAAATGATATAGTAATTCAGCTTTTGGAGTATAGATGTCGGGCTCTGTTTTAAGTTTTTAACATTTTTGCATAATAAAATCAAATTACTTTTTACAAAAGATTAGTATTTAAAGTAACTTAATTTAAAAAGAATTTGAAGTTATTCATTAATTTACTGAAAAATGTATTTATTTTTTATTTATTTATAGAACGGCAGGTGGCAATAAAACAAAGGTACGCACTCAGTACAAACCAAAGTGACATTGGCGTTTCTGCAAAGTGAGGTTAATTGGAAACGAAAATATTATTAATAAATGTACTCAAATAGTGTAAAAATATTTGAAACTCGATAGCATTTTCTTTTCATTAAAAATCAAATTAAAAAGGAGGTTTTTTCACAAAAAACTTTTCATTTTCTTTAAAAATACTTGCTACAAAAATATGTTTAGACGCCTATGTATCTGTCAAACATTGACTTTTCAGAGAAATTATTTTTTTAATTTTCAATGAATTAAAACTGAAATCTTATTTCATTATTGCATTTAGATATCATTTTTATATGTAAATTTAATCTATTTAATAATTTCAATTTCCGATGGAAAACATAATGATTGTTTAATTTTTCGTTACTACATTGATCAAAATGGCAGCCATCTTGAGCTAATATCTTTTTAAATTACGTAAAATCCTAATCGTTTGCAAACACTTGAGTACTGGTGGTTACATAGTTACTGGTAGTTTTGAAATATAAACAAATTTTTGAAAAACTTTTAAACATACGTTTTCATTTAAAAAACTAAGTTTGTATCATAGCTCGAAAACTATAAGAGCTATAAAGCTTCTGACCATAGCAATTGGTTGCCCCCGTCGATATCTACAGCTCTTATTTGAACAATTTTTCGACTAAATCAACAATTTCGCTGCAATCAAAATGGCAACTCTCGAAAAACTTACGCGTAAAAGTGCTGAAATTATATACATAGCGCGCTGCATGTATATAATAACAGCACTGTTATGAACAAAAAAAAATACAGCAACAAAATTTTGGATAGATGTATTTTTAAAATTAAAAGATTTTCATTAAAGGCTTTTTACATATTTAACGCTTTTAAAGACGATATATATATATATATATATATATATATATATATATATATATATATATATATATATATATATGCAGAATTTCATCTTTATACGTCTAAATATGTGGTAACTATGACAAGGTGACCAGTGATGGGCGTTTACGTGTAAACAGTCGGTGTTTACGTTTATATATTGTATATATATATATATATATATATATATATATATATATATATATATATATATATATATATATATATATATTGTAAAGGATGGTATGGCAAAATAAAAAAATATTATTTCTTAAAATTATTTTTTTTTTATTTTTTTTTTTTTTAAAACTGATGAATTAAAATTTTACAATTTCTTGCCATGTTGAAGTTTTAGTTACTAAAGTAAAATTTTCATTTTTACCATTTTACACAGTTAGATGGTGGTAATATTGATAGCCCTTGTGACTCGACTAGCTCAGATAATTTGAATTAAATGTGCATGAGACTCGATAGTAGAGATCAGGGAGTACGCCCTGTCTTTACGTTTAGTACAAACGAACAGGTCAAACAAAAAAAATGGATTACATGATTACAATGTTAACTTAACTTAATGAAATTTAAGCTCCTCGCAAGCGTGAAGGTAAATCACCAATCCGCCATTGAAAGAACCACGTTGGCTGCGGCAGGTTGGTGCAGGCCGGAACACGCCACACATCAGAGTATAGGTTGGCGCACCCATTTCCGACGCCCGAAATACGTTGACGAAATCCACTTAACAAGTGGAGGAACTCCATAGCAAGAGATTAAGAAGGGATGCAAATACAAGAAGAAAGTAAGAAACCAAAGAAAAGAAACCTAAATAATAAAAAAACGTTAGCAAAGCGGAAACTATCTAAGCCAGTCGTTCTCAAACTTTTACATAAAAAAAAGTAATAAATAAATACTGATAATATCCAATAAAATAATTGGAATGGTTTTCACATGCAACACACGGTATACTACTTTAATATGTGAATTAATGCAATAAAATTACGGAAAAGTTACAAACTACGGAATACAACCAGTTAAAAAAAAATAACTACTTTCGTAAAAATTAAATACTTACAATGTGTGAAAACCAAACCAATTTCACAAATTTATGACAAAAAAAAAATCATTAAATCGTGTTATTCAAAAAAAAACATAAAAACGTTACGTAATATATATGAACACACCAAAAAATACAAATAAATAGATTGAAGACAAAAACTTACCAAAGGGCGGCATCGAACCAAATTTGAATTAAGATTTATACAACCATTATAATTACTTTAGTAATTTTTTTAAAAAAACTTTGTGATTGGACATTATTCAACAAAAAAAATAAATAAGCACTTGCAATTTTTAATAGAGAACCATATTGAGGTTCTGTACTTTAGCAGCGGGAATAAAGAAAATGAATCTACTTATGTCTTTACATTGCATCAGAGCTTCGAGAACAAAGGACCCTATTAGGCGCATGTGCGACTCGTAGTGAGTCGCCACTACACTCATATGTACTCTAGGTAATAGGGCAGCAGAAACATTAATGTACATTCAATAAAGCACCAATTTGTGAATAATAATAAGAAAAATTAACCTTCTTACATTACACGCCACCAACCCGGTTAAAATTGAAAATTTTAGGAACTGAAATTTTCAATTTTACCAATGACTTCCACCTAGATAACAAGAATGCTCATATTAACAAAGGAAAAATTTAATTTCTTTGCCTACTGGTTCGATACTATGGATTTAAAATTCTGAAATAATGTTAGAAGGTGGTCCACCATATTTAAACATAACTTGAAATACTATAACATATTTCCGACATAAATCCAACAAAAAAAAATTAACTTATTCGTACGAAACAAATTAAATGACTAAAGGCAACAAAACTAAATTTACATAAAAATGACATAATGCAAAATTTTAGTCCCAATGAAACATAAAACAAATTAATAGCCACGTTGTAGTTGAAAATAAAATTATTAAGGGGAGATGTCCCGATTGCAACTGTCACGAAGTCGATCGTAGCCTAGAGTAAATTTAGATAAGGGCGCCTGGCTACATAAAGGTAAAAGAAATTCTAGACATAAATAACGAATCTAAACAGGATAAATTAATGAATGAAATGTAATTGACCAAATGAAATAACTATGGGCGACGAGATAGTACGTAACAGGGAGACTAGTCGTAGCCTAAATATCCTCAAAAGAGAAACGTACCGACATCGAACGCATAAACTCACACACACCCATACAAACCACACAATCACTCACTCACACCAGTCACTCAACTCACACTCGCCGGCATTCGCAAATAGCAAGAGTCACCTGACCCCTGAAAAATCCTAAACAGTCACGAACACCCCAACTTTTCTGACAAGCGCCAGACCAACACAAAAAAAATTATTGGTTCGTTGCTCACACGAGAACTCTAACAAACCAAAAAAAATAATTCAGGCTCACATCGGACCCCGAATAAATACAAAAATATATGCTCCACGAGCTATAGTACCAAAAGAAATATTACAAAAAAAATAATAATAAATGAAAAATCTGAAATGGTAGTCAATAGTGAAATCAAAATCCAATTAATATGAAGTGAGTAAGAATACTACACCTCATAGCAACAAAATGTCGATACATTCGACATAAAGATCGAAGGTTTAGACTCAGATAGAAAATATATGGGACACCGCGGCAAAAGTGGGACCAAGATTGAAGAGGAAAATAAAGATAAAATCGTTCGTAAACTTAAAGTTATAAATTACAGTAATAAATTAAGCTAAATCTTAAAATTGACCAAAATTAAATACAAGCCACCTAGTGGGCAACCAAAATAAACAATCAAAAAAAATATGATATTGACCGACAATATCGTATTGTAGCTCACGAGCTAATGAATTTTGTGTAAATAAAAAAAGTTAATAAAAATACGCGAATTGTAAATTATAAATGCATGTCCGAATAATTTTTGAAACAATGTCAACAAAGCAATTACACGAATATATAACTAAGTATTGAATGAAATGCTATATTTAATTAATCAAAATAAAGTGTATTTAACAACAATTAAAGAAAATCGCTCGTACTTCTACAAAAATTGGAATATAATCAAAATACTACATAAAATGTGAACATAATAACAATTCCGCTCATTGCTAAATAATAATTAGCTAAACAATAAACAAATTTATGACAATATTTTAAAGTCGATTAATTTTCTTAAACAGTACGTCACCTCGGTAATAAATATTTTTAGTGATAAAATTTAAACAAAACTTGAGCAGAACCCATTTACTGTAAAATAAGATTAGGGCTACTTAACATTAATGAAAAGTTGCGAACAAAAGGTTATTAACTTAGTCATGGATACAAATTCGTGGTACACGAACGATAGACGGACTGACGTAATATTCAAATAAAATGTATTGATGCAAAATAATAAATTTAGGTAACAACAATATGTACCTATTCGACTATACTATAGTGACATGTATGAATACAAAAAGTGCAATGAGTTAAAATGAACTTATTCAGTAATAACAAATTCGGACACAAAAAAGATGAATTTAACAAATAATAAAGTTTAAGTACGGCCATTTTGATATATTTGACTATGATGGTACGTCAAATCAGTCGCTCTTTTCGACGGATTTTTACCGTTCAGGCATGCGCAGTGCGGGCCTGCTATCTTATTCTTTGCCGGAGATAGCACGGCGGTTTTTACTAACAAAAAGCTATAGCAAAATGACGTAGATAATAAATAATAAAAACTGACACTAAATAATGAGCTTAAATAGGTAAAATTGAATTTATATAGCATTTACATGACACTAATTTAATTATCTGAACGGGCATTATATTTTTTGAGGGCTGATACGTGGTAGACACCTAGAGATCGATCGTTAAGGTCAGCAAGTTCGTAACGGTTATTCGACAGTTTAGTTTTAATTTTTGCTTTTACAAATTTAGGTGCTAGCTTTGCTGAAAAATAATTTCCCGCATCGGAGAGAACAAAGTTTTTTCTCCAAACGATATCTCCTACGTTAAAGATTACTTCACGATGCCTTAAGTTGTAACGGTGACTGGATTGTTCAAAAGCTAGTTTAAGTCGTTCGTTAACGAGTTTATGGGCTTCTTTGAGAGCTAACCAACGTGGTTTATCTACGTTTACATTGGGTTCATCAGGTAAAAAGTTACCTACTTCATCTCCAGCTCCTTTTAAGTGAATTTCACGCCCAAATAATAAATAAGACGGTGTGAAACCAGTAATAGAGTGTACTGCGGAATTAAGTGCAAAGCGCAATTTGGGAATATTGACGTCCCAGAGACGGTGATTATCTTCAATGTACGAGCGAATTAAAGTCCCTATGATTCGGTTTTTACGTTCGGTAGGATTCGATGAAGGGTGATATTTCGGACATAATTGTAGAATGACAGAATACGTTTGTAGAAGGGTTCGGAACTCGTTAGAAACAAAATTCGTTGCATTATCGGTAATTAAATAGTCGGGCGCGCCGAATATTAGAAATACGCTATTTTCTAAGTGAGTGATAATTTCGTTAGCGCTGATAGATTTTAGTGGGAAAAAGAGTGTAAATTTACTGAAGAGGTCATTTATAACGATTAAGTAGCGATTTTTATGGCGGGGAGTCATTGGAAAAGGGCCACAGACATCCAAGCTTAGGTACTGCCATGGACGAGAAATTTTACGATTACCTAAAAGACCAGCGGGTAGTTGCTGTTCAACTTTCTGCGCACCACAAGTGTCACAAGTACGGACAAAATTAGCGACGTCAATAGCCATTTTTGGCCAATAATACTTAGCAGCTATTCGGTACAGTGTTTTATGTATACCGAAGTGTCCGCTAGTGGGATCGTCGTGGCAAAGGGACATGATTTCTTTCCTATGGGATTTAGGTACGACAGTTTTCCAAGGGTTTTCGTCTACATCGAAGCGATTTACAGGTTTGCAAAGCTTAAATAATGTGTTATTTTCCACTCGCCAATACGTATAATTAAGAGGGTTGTTCGTGACACGCCTTATCATTTTTGAATACCAACGATCGTGATCGGTGGGTGACAACTGCACATTACATATTATTCTAGAGAGTGCATCGGGGCCAACATGTTGAGAACCTTTACGATGTACAATTTTAAAGTTAAATTGTTGGAGCCTGATTGCCCAACGAGCTAACCGACCAACGGGGTTTTTTAGATTATGTAACCAACGAAGTGAGGAGTGATCAGTTACAACGGTAAAGTGTGTAGCTTCTACATAACATCTGAATTTTTCTATAGCCCAAAGGACACTTAAACACTCACGTTCAGTGACGGAATAATTTCTCTCCTGCGGAGTAAGACCACGACTAGCGTAAGCGATGACACGTTCTCCATCAGGGAAGTTTTGACTCAAAACACAACCTAATCCTATGTTCGAGGCATCACATTGCAACGTAAATTCTAAGTCAAAATTAGGATGACTTATAACTGGTGGTGAGATTAAAATTTTCTTAAGTTCATCAAATGAATTTTGTTCAACAGACGTCCAAGTCCACTTAGTACGTTTCCGGGTTAATTTAGTAAGTGGGTTTGCGATATCTGCGAAATGGGGAACGAAACGGCGGTACCAAGAGCAAAGACCTAAAAAACGTCTTACATCTTTCGGACATTTAGGTTCGGGAAAATTTTCAACAGCAGCTGTCTTTTCTTTATCAGGTCGTAAACCATCTTTGTCAACAATGAATCCGAGATATTTTAATTCCGATCTAGCAAATTTACATTTTTCAAAATTTAGTGATAAGTTAGCTCGGACAAGTCGTTGAAATACTTGTTCGAGAACTTGTAAATGGGTAGTAAAATCCGGTGTAACTATAATGATATCGTCCAAGTAAACGAAAACGTATGGGTCTAATTCGGCTCCGAGGATGGTATCAACTAGACGTTGCATAGTTGCAGGACTGTTAATGAGGCCAAACGGCATTCTACAAAATTGAAAGGAACCCTTGCCAGGAACGCTAAAGCTGGTTTTCTCACGACTAGAATCTTCTAAGGGGATTTGCCAAAAAGCTGAACAAAGATCTAAACTAGACATTACGCGGGCATTATGGAGACGATCTAATATAGACTGCATGCGCGGTAACGGATAGGCGTCTGGTTTCGTTACTGAATTGACTTTGCGCAGGTCCAAACAAAATCTAAAGTCACCAGAAGCCTTGCGAACGACAACCACTGGAGACGACCAGGGTGAATTAGATGACTGTATAACTCCTAAAGACAACATTCTTTCGATTTCAGAATGGATAAATTGATTTATGGGTTTAGAATACGCGTAACAACGTTGCTTGATTGGCAAAGCATCACCAGTATCAATCTTGTGAGAAATTACATTAGTACAGCCAAACGCTGGCATGATTTTAGCATATTTGTCAACTAATTGGTTAATCAATTCGCGTTGCGATGGTGTAATACCCGATGATTCACTTAACGAGCAGACCTGGTGATCGCCTTTATTCATAGTAAAAGTTCGGGACGGAATATCAATAGTTATTCGAAATGCTTGAATAAAATCTACACCTAGAATGATGTCAGTTAACAAATTTTCTACTACGTAAAAGTTGATAAGTCGCTCATAATCGTGTAACTTTACTATAATTTTAACACTACCTAGTATGTTTGCGTATGTACCATCGGCATTAGACACCTTAGTGAACGGGCCACGTTTCAAGGGAGGATAGATGTGACAAAGTTTATTCCAAATTGACAAACTGAGAACCGAAATTGAGGCTCCACTATCCAAAAGACCTAAATAATATCCGTTTTCGATCGACACACGGACATACGGACAAGTATTTTGTGGTAAATACTCAAGGTGATAACGCATAAGATTAATTTGATCGTTGTTCTTGGAGGCAGAACAAAACCACAATAACCACAATAACCACTCAGGGCTAGAATGGCGGATCGGTTTTGGATTAAACATAGAGCGAGACAGACGATCCGACTGGGCGTTCATTCGGCGTTTCCCGAACGAGGCACTCTAGAACAAATTGGACATGATAGACGGGTAACACTAGATCGACCACAACCGTAGCAAAATCTAGATTTAGGTTTGGTACATTGCTGGAAGTGATGACCGACTTCGCGACAGTTCCAACAGTTTAAACGTCGGGGGTTTGTAGACGTAGGGGTGATACTCGTGTCATTAACTGGAATTTCAGGTGCTGAACTAGTTGAGGCTACAGGAGGGTTTGGCTGAACAGTCTGAACAGGGAGAACAGAACGTGCATGTGAAGAATTGTATCTTTGGGGTTTCAAATTAGGCGATGAGGTACTTGAATTTTGACCACGGACTCGTTCCAAGTTACAACACAGATCATATAATTCGTTATAGGTACTAATACGTGCTGCAGCAGCCGTATATGCTAATTGTGAATTAAGACCGTCAATTAAAATTTCAACTTTTTGTTCGTCCGGAACAGGATGTGACAATTTTTGAAATAAAGATTCCATAACCACTAAGTAGTCAATGGATCTTTCGTTACTGAGTTGTCGACGATTAAAGATTTGTCTCCAAATCATGTTATCAGTATTTGACAGGGAGTAATGTGCTCGTAACTTCTTAGTGAAGTCTGACCAAGTATGAATTTGGTCTTTAATAGTTCTGTACCAAATTAAAGCAGAATCGGTAAGCAATTCCGAAACGCTATTTAAAAGCTCGCACTCTGTAACATTACGAGAAACACTAAATTCGTCTAGTTGGAGTAAAAAGTCATCAACAGAACCTTTGCCAGAAAATTTTAAGTTCCATTTATGGACGGGTACTTTCGATTTTGACACAGACGGACTGACTTGAGTTACAGGTGGGGAAACGTTCTGTGGATTAGGTGGTCTTAACTGATAAAGGAAGTTCAGACGGGAGTCTAAAATTGTGCATTTAGCTAGCAAACGGTCAAGTCGTTGTATCTCATCGTCAACTTCAGTACTAGATTTTACGATATTAAGTCTAGAGTAGTAATGATCTAGACGATTTGACAAAGCTACATATAATGAGGTGCTAGAAGGAGTAATTGTCTCAACATCAGATTCTAAATGGTCTAGTTTGTCATTTAAAGTAGCTATTTCACCCAAAATGTTAAGTTCAATCCTATCTACTAGAGGGCGTTAACTAATTCCTGAAGTTTTAATAGAGCCTGACGAATAGACATACGAGGTATCTCGGTGACACCACGAGCCATTATCTCGAAGGATAATTCGTCAATGGACAGACCCACAAAATTATTGTTTTCTGCCATAGTAAATGATGATTAAATAAACATAAACAAGAATAAATAATTATAAGCTAACAACTTGCGATTTAACCGTATAACTTATATAAATAAAATATGAGACACGCAAAATTAATTTTGGACAAAAAAAATGTTGTGGACACACCAAATATAACTAATAGAGATAAATATTGTGGACACACCAAAGTAATGTGGACACACCAATTATACTCGCAAGGGACAAGTAATGTGGACACACCAAAATATTAAAAAAAAGTCCCTCCGCGAATTAAATAAATTAAACTAAATAAAATGTGACGAACAAAAAATTATTTCGAACATAAAATATTATTGTGGGCACACCAAAAGAAAATTGTTTTGCTAAAGTACAAAACCTTTACAATAAAATAGATATAACATATAAAATAATATACCTCAATTCATAAGTAGAAAAATTACCCAAAATTTCAAAGTTAAATACCAGCAAAAACATAGCATTTGGTTCGTTTCGCTCCCTTGGTTTCCTTCCATAAGTAAACTAACTCTTCATAAATTATCTAAAATAATACAATAATATGTTAATTTCTGTGATCGAAACAAAATAGAATGTGTACAAAATTGTGATTATAAAACAGAATAGAAAAAGGTAAAATTCACAATCTTGCACAAATTTAAGAAAAGTTTATGAAACAAAAAATCAAGGTGTGAGCTCTGATTTGAGAAGTTGAATCAAAATATCTCAGTTTTACCCGGCAAAAATCAAATCAGAAATCAACACGCTATTACAATATAATTTCAAAAAAATTATCTGAAATATTGACCACATTAAAATATTCGTTAAGTGAATACAAATATGAAACATTTTAAATTTATAAATCAAAACAGTTTAAATTGACTATTGAAACTAAATTGTATAAACAACAAAATTTATTTATAAATAAAAAGGTAAGTACCAGGTGTTTCGTTTGTGCTAAGACTAAGCAGCGAGTTTCGAGTAAAATGCTATAACGTGTCAGTAACAAAGGCATAAAAGATGATCTTCAAGGCCAAATTTATATAAGGCAAATTTATATATCGGGCCCCACGTTCGCGGCGCCAAATTTCTGTAAAGGATGGTATGGCAAAATAAAAAAAAAATTTCTTAAAATTATTTTTTTTTATTTTTTTTTTTTTTTTTTAAAACTGATGAATTAAAATTTTACAATTTCTTGCCATGTTGAAGTTTTAGTTACTAAAGTAAAATTTTCATTTTTACCATTTTACACAGTTAGATGGTGGTAATATTGATAGCCCTTGTGACTCGACTAGCTCAGATAATTTGAATTAAATGTGCATGAGACTCGATAGTAGAGATCAGGGAGTACGCCCTGTCTTTACGTTTAGTACAAACGAACAGGTCAAACAAAAAAA
The DNA here is from genome assembly GCA_035578155.1 of Brachynemurus nebulosus. Classification (NCBI taxonomy): domain Eukaryota; kingdom Metazoa; phylum Arthropoda; class Insecta; order Neuroptera; family Myrmeleontidae; genus Brachynemurus; species Brachynemurus nebulosus. The sequence continues at coordinate 114,390,405 of JAPWDM010000001.1, read as the reverse complement.
ATGGATTACATGATTACAATGTTAACTTAATGAAATTTAAGCTCCTCGCAAGCGTGAAGGTAAATCACCAATCCGCCATTGAAAGAACCACGTTGGCTGCGGCAGGTTGGTGCAGGCCGGAACACGCCACACATCAGAGTATAGGTTGGCGCACCCATTTCCGACGCCCGAAATACGTTGACGAAATCCACTTAACAAGTGGAGGAACTCCATAGCAAGAGATTAAGAAGAGATGCAAATACAAGAAGAAAGTAAGAAACCAAAGAAAAGAAACCTAAATAATAAAAAAACGTTAGCAAAGCGGAAACTATCTAAGCCAGTCGTTCTCAAACTTTTACATAAAAAAAAGTAATAAATAAATACTGATAATATCCAATAAAATAATTGGAATGGTTTTCACATGCAACACACGGTATACTACTTTAATATGTGAATTAATGCAATAAAATTACGGAAAAGTTACAAACTACGGAATACAACCAGTTAAAAAAAAATAACTACTTTCGTAAAAATTAAATACTTACAATGTGTGAAAACCAAACCAATTTCACAAATTTATGACAAAAAAAAAATCATTAAATCGTGTTATTCAAAAAAAAACGCCGTGAGCAGCGGGGCCCCATCACGGTAGTCGAATTTTCCCCTTCATCTTCGGTATTGAATGTCTACAAGCGAAATGTGATTGAAAGTCTACAACCGAATTGTCATTTTGTTGGTTTCAAAACTGGTGATGAGTGTTCGGCTGATCGAGGCTTTAAAAAAAGGTTTTAAGTATTTAAGGGCTGTATCTCAGTAAATTTCAATTTTGTGCTACCAAACAGGTAGCAGAAAAAAAGCCAACACAATTCGTACGAGGACATCCCTGCCCATGTTTATCCGCTAATTGCCTTTATGTTTTAGTTTTAAATATTAAAAAAGGACCTTCAATAGTAAACTGGAAGGCCTTTATAAAGATATTTTTTCTTTCCAAAAAAATCCAAAATTTCTGTTTTATAAATACTAAAAATCCAAAATTCCTAATTTATAAATAAACAGTGACTTTAATAACATTTTTAAATTACTTAATATGTATGTATTTCATTTGTCATAAAAGTAAGTTCACTTTTTTTTAAATTTTTTAAAATTACTATTCGCCTACTTGTATTTAGAATAAACATAATGCTTTTAAAACACATTTAACAATAGCATTCAATTCCGATGTAAAAATGGGAGAAGTGGGGGGAAAAGTGATGCGGACTCCCTACAAGGTACTAGCTGGATACTAACTGAATACACGTACAAAATTTCAACCCTCTAGGTTTCCTTATGGAGTCTCTAGACATGTTAGAAAACAAGCAAAAAAATTAAGGAAATATTGGTGTAAAAATCGTGGGGGTAAGGGTTAAAAGTTGAAACCTCCAAAAAACAGTGTCTGGCTATTAGCTTAACCTGTACACCAAATTTCAACCCTCTAGGTTTATTTGGGGAGATTTTGACCCGAACGAAACTGTTAAAAAACAAGAAAAATCATGCTCTTTTGGGTATAAAAATGGTGGGGGTAGGGGTTAAAAGTCGAGACCCCCAAAAGGCACCCCCTTGATACTAACTCAATCCGAATACAAAATTTCAGCCCTCTAGGTTTATTCGGGTGACCTGTGCGAGTGGTACAAACTTCGAAAACGTCGAAAATGCATGAAATTGTAGCTTAAAAATGAGGGGGGTGGGGGTAAAATGTTAAAACCTCCAAAAAGCACAACCTAGGTACGAACTTTATCAACACACCAAATTTCAACCCTCTACGTTAATTCTGGGGGGCTGGGGGCCTGTTAGATCCAGCGAAAATCGTTTTTCCCCCCTCTACTCCCACCATATCATCCTAGGAAGCTGAATTTTGGATATGTTGTAGATAATTGACCGAAACATTATTTAAAACCGGTTTGGAAAAGTTTTATTGCTTTTCCGCCCCCCACCACCCCCTTAAAGGTCGGGTCCGAAAAAAAATTTGCCCAAAATTTGACCCCACTTTGATAGTATTGTTGTGCATCGGAATAAGCCCCACTTACCAAATTTCATCTCTTAACTTCCATAGGGGGGCCCTACACATATTAAAAGGTTGCGGGAAAATATATATATATATATATATATATATATATATATATATATATCAGACATCTTTTTTTTTTACATAATCGTGTTCTACGGGTCCGAAAACGGATAGCGCCCCTGGTCTCGCCTCTCGCAGCTCTTATCGTATAGACTGTATAAGTCTAATTTTTCGGAGAAAATTCGACTAAAAAAAACATAAAAACGTTACGTAATATATATGAACACACCAAAAAATACAAATAAATAGATTGAAGACAAAAACTTACCAAAGGGCGGCATCGAACCAAATTTGAATTAAGATTTATACAACCATTATAATTACTTTAGTAATTTTTTTAAAAAAACTTTGTGATTGGACATTATTCAACAAAAAAAATAAATAAGCACTTGCAATTTTTAATAGAGAACCATATTGAGGTTCTGTACTTTAGCAGCGGGAATAAAGAAAATGAATCTACTTATGTCTTTACATTGCATCAGAGCTTCGAGAACAAAGGACCCTATTAGGCGCATGTGCGACTCGTAGTGAGTCGCCACTACACTCATATGTACTCTAGGTAATAGGGCAGCAGAAACATTAATGTACATTCAATAAAGCACCAATTTGTGAATAATAATAAGAAAAATTAACCTTCTTACATTACAATATATATATATATATATATATATATATATATATATATATATATATATATATATATATATATATATATAAAATATATAAACGTAAACACCGACTGTTTACACGTAAACGGCCATCACTGGTTACACTCTCATAGTTACCACATATTTAGACGTATAAAGATGAAATTCTGCATATATATATATATATATATATATATATATATATATATATATATATATTATATATATATATATATATATATATATATATATATATATATATATATATATATATATATATATATATATAAAACAAAAGCTCTCAGTTTATAAGTGGAAAAAATTCTTCTCTTTTTTTAGTAAATTTCCATTTCCATAGAACCCGAAAATGACGTTGATTAAGATTTATATACGAGTATGTATATATATATATATATATATATATATATATATATATATATATATATATATATATATATATATATACTGTGTGAGTTGTTCGGGAGTTGCCATTCGATTTATTCCTAAAATACTAAAATATGCATCTAATCGAAAAAAAAGTTTATACAAAAAATATTTAAAATAGAGGGGCCATTCAGGAAAATTTGTTCCAGACTTCTAGGACCTACGGTTTTTTCGGAATCGATAAATCTTTTTTTTTTTCAAATTGAAACATATGTTTATTTTTAAAAATTAGTTTATTACTTCAAATTACCAAGTATGCTAAAATTTTCATTATTTTATTTCATATTTTTGATAAATTGCACGTTTAAGTTTTAATTTTCAAAACCCGTGGTCAAGTTTATTTAATCGAACGCAGAAAATACGGATAATGTGCAATTTACATTCAAAACACCCAAAATAACTAGTGATGGTATGTTCGCATTAAGCTGTTACAATAAGACAAAATTTATTAATTAAATACATTAATTATCAAAATAATTTGTATTTTTTCCTCAAATAGTAAACTTAATATTTAATAAACAGGTTATTAAATTACAACTGCAGTTGTAATATTTAATATTACACCATATTAAAGAAGTCAAAATTAGTTACGTGTGAACTGGCATTATCTATTTCCAGAACTAAATGATGGCGGACATAGATTAGGCACAGATGTCATTTGTCAAATTATTAAACGATTTTTTTTTTTAAAAAAAAAAAGTAAAATAATTGTCCAAAAAATATTTTAATACAACATTTTTCGAGATTGCCCTATATATTTTAACAATATGTCTCTAAAACAGGTATTTTAAACAAATACTTATATAACCTTAGTTTCTTTTCCAGTAAGAACGCCTTTAGTGAAGGTTGTTCAAAGTTCAAAGTAATCGCCGATTTTATTACAATTTTAACATCTTTAAAACGTGTTCTGTATTAAAACGGTTCTCCATATTATGAAAACGACAGTATTTAATAAAGTTTTTAATAAAATTACACAAATTTTATTTAATTACAACCACTTCCTAAATAAAATATAATAAATAAATATACTTGAATATTGAACTGGAATATTGACAATTTTTGATTGGACAATCTCCGAAAGTCAACTGTATCTTAGTATCTTACAAAACTGCGAATTTTTTTTATTTTAGTTTGTAACCAAATGATTATGGATAATTTTTTTGGTATACTTTATTTGTTGGGTGACCACTTGCCATTTTATCGTTAATTATTTCGTTTTGATTATTATTTAAAAATTTTCAGGATATAAAATAAAATACATTTTTCATAGAATAAGATTGTTTATTTTTTCCGGCAAACATCGAAATTACGGTATGTCGACGTGTTCTACAATTTTCCCTCGGTGTCATTGCCGGATTACATAGATTTTTCATTTTTTCTTCTTTCCTGATAATACGTTGAACTTAAATTTCGCATTTTAGAGTTGACTTCTGGTACACCTGATATGATCATTGCTTCTACGACTTTTTTATAGGACGTTTCCCGCATGGCTCTATTTTTAAATAAAGGAGATTTTTATTCCACAGGCATTCAAAATTTCTTAATTCCTAAATAAATTTTTTCTCGTTTCCGAATTGGACTTTTCTGTCATTTTTATTTAACCTATAAAATAATTTCCATTTAAAATTAAAAATTATACTTATTTTTAACAATTACATAATATGAAGTACTTACTTGATTTAATTACATTCCAGGAAGATAGATTTTAGTTATAAATCCATATGAACACCAAAAATTGAATAAAAATCCCTATAATAAATAGAGTCATGACATGTTTGGTGAACACTGATTGGTTCCGGCATTTTCTGTCTAACGTTGGGTAAAATAAATTGAAAATAACAAAAACCATTTAGTTTAACCTAGAAAGAATATATAATTAAATTTTTTAATTGTTCATAAATTCATAACCTATTAACAATAATTATGCACTCAAAACTATTTACACAAACATGTGATAATTAGTTTCGAAGCTTCCCTCTCTGTTTTGGAAAGAAAATGATGACGTCACAACTCTATTTATTATAGGGTCTCTAGGTAAACCTATACGGTAAAGCTATCTAAGTAGCTTAAATACAATTACCGCTTAGCTACTTTCCGTAATTATGAGGCTTGTTTGACCTGGGCGCTCTTAAACTCACCAAAATTCACTTAAATAAATCACTTTTAAGCGCGAAAGTTGTAAAATTTGAAAAAAAAAAAACTTTAGATAAAAATTTTTATTTTTTTTTGTTTCTGTTGCTTTATTGAATAATTTTTATCAACAAATAAGTATACTATTCCATTTAAAAAAGGTAAGTTTGTATCATAGCTCGAAAACTATAAGAGCTATAAAGCTCCTGATTATCGCAATTGGTGTCGATATCTACAACTCACACAGTATATAGGGTGTCAGAGAAATAAGTTTTAATATTTTGAGGGGTGATTCATGGCACCCTGTAAACACTAACACCGCAGGAATTTTTTCGGAATTAACAGTCGCGTCACCCCTCAAAAGGATAAGAGTTATTTCCTTTACACCCTGTATATAATTTACGCTAGCGGAAATAATTAAAGGATCAAAAAAAATTCCAAATTTTTAGCGATTTTTCGAATGGCTGTATCTTCGTGAAAAATGGTCGTATCGGAGTCGTAAGCAAAGCAATTTAGAGCTGGAAGTTTCTAGTTTCGAGATCTTGTGATAAAAAACATTTCAAAGCAACGTGTGTGGCGCAATCCTAGTAAATACACTGAAAAAAAAAATTTCGAAATTTTTTCGGTTTTTTTTTGGTCCACGGACTTGGAAAAAATTTTTCTGACTTAACCACCATATGGACCGGATAACTTGTTCATTCAGCTTTAATTTGCTATTTTATAGACTTTTATACGACCACTTCTCGCTGAGATATCGGACTTTGAATGGAAAAGGGTCATTTCGTCTTTGACCATCGATATCTCAGCAACCAATGATCACACAGAAAATTGAGTGGGTGTTTTAAAAACTCGAATAAATTCTCTACAAGGATTAGCCATTGTTCTTTCAGAAAAATTTTTTTTGCATTCTTTACGTGAATTTGAAAAATCGAGAAAAAAAAGAGCTTTTGGTGGCTCTTTGGAAAATCAAGCGCTGAATTAAAAACTTCGAGAAAACCACTGATGTCACAGTATAAATAATAGTAATATACTACGTATATTACATACAGTATTCTCATTTTGATTTGTTCTGGAAGTATGTGTTGGAAGTTGTACATATATAGTAAGCTTTTTCTGATTAGAAACGAGGGGTGTACATATAAATTTATAAAATGATCTATTCTTTTCGATTTTGTTCAGAGCTGTAGCAGTTCAAATATTGTTTTTAAATTTTAATTTTTGATAGTGTTAGATTTTATTGATATGTAATTATAGTTTTAGTAGTTTTTTCTTTTATAATTAATATTTAACTTTTTACGTTACCTATTAATATTTAACCCTAGAATCATACGTAGTAAGAAATGGAAAAATAATTTCAATTTGTAATTTATGATAAGCAAAACTGAAAAAATTCATCATTCTACCATTATACTTGCGATTTCTGAAGCACTGAAAAATTTTTAGTAAACTTGATAACATCATCAAATTAAAAAAAATCCTTCTGGTTGATCAGAGGAGAAATTATGGATGTGATTTGAATTTGAATAATTTGATACAAATTTTTTATTTTTGCAATCAAAATGACGTAACTCTTTAAAAATATGATTGATACAGCAAGCCTCTTCTTCTACGGTTACTTCGTGCCTAATTTTGGTAAAAATTAAAAGACATCTTCAAAAATCTATAAATCGCTTCGGATTTCATCATTTTACCTATTAGGCTAGCAATTTACCCTTAAAAATATGCTTAGAAATTGAAAAAGTGATCACGAGCGTTCTAGTGGCTGTATTTTTTTTTTTTTTTTTTTTTTTAATCGATGTAGAATTTAAAATAAAATATAAAATTCAAATACTATTTTTTCATTAAACCACGGCTTCAATGCTAAAAATTGATAAAAATAAATACTTTGACAAGTATTCTTATAAATGTTTGATTTTAGTCTACCTATTCATTCTAAAATATCATATTTGTCAATAGTTTTTTCTCTCTCTAAAACTACGTATTCATTCTAAAATATCATATTTGTTAATAGTTTTTTCTCTCTCTAAAAAATTGTTATAATTTTTTTTATATACCAACTGTGCTTAGAGAATACTACAAATACAAAATTTATACGTGTATCTTACCTAAGGTAAAAGACCCGGTAATTGACCCTGGCCCAGTTTCTAAACTTTTCAACTTTGTTATAAATTAATAAAAAAACTATATTTTAAATAAGAAAAAAAATAAATTCTTAATTTAAAGTAATCTATTCTGTGTCTAATGAACAGCAATTTAAAAAGTTTAGAATATATTAACTAAATAAAAAAAAATTTTTAAGTTTAAAATGTGTGTAAAAACTATTTTTTTGGTAGTTTCCTAACAGTTTATGTTACAAAGTACTCATTTTGATCTGTGCAATATTCATCATGTAAGTATGAAAACTTAATTAAAAATATATGAGCAGGTTAATATTTGTTTAAAATTTATTTTAAAATATTTATAAAATACCTTAGAATGATTTTTATTATTGAAATATGAGGGTCAATTACTAGGCTCACTTCTAAAGTGGTATGGCCCAATTAAATTCTAACCAGTTTTTGTTAGTTATTTTGTTATTTATAGTTATCTTCGATTAGTTTTTGTTATTTTTCATAACGTATATAACATTAAACATTCATTTTTATCAATAAAAAATTATTTATAAATTAAATTTTAAAAAACTGTATTTTTAAATTTAAGGATCAGAAACTAGGCCACTGTCAGGGTCAAAAACTGTCACATGAGAAATTTTGAAGGTCAGAAACTGGGTCCTTTTTGTCAATTTTTAAAACATTAATTTAAATTATTAATTCAATTCAAATAATTATTTTACTTGTATGACTTTATTTTGAAAGCCATAAACTAGTTGATAAAATTATTAATTGTCTCTTAAGTTTAAACTTATATTTATTACTTTTTAAATAATCTTAAAATTTGATGTCCTTTTTCGGTACTTTGTAATTAGTTTTGGAAAAAAATTTCCGTTTAGAATAATGACTTTCTAAATCAAGTTTATAACTTCCTTTTCCCTTAAATCGCTTTTTTTTTTTTTAAAAATCAATTACTTGGATTATATTTAAGTTATTTGGAATATTTTGAAACCCACTTTCGAAATTTGTCAAATATCCAATTGGTACAGACCTCAACTATGTTATTACAAATAAAATGTCAAAAGTCCTCATCAATCCCACATGTTTTAAAAATTTTATTCAAGGTCAAAGGTCAAGGTAATTGGTTTTCGTAAATATTTCTTAAATGGCAAAATTAGTGGTAAAACAGTTTAGATATATTTTGTAGATTATGCAACAAAACAGGTTTCAATATTTTTTTCCTACGATCTTACCCTTCAAGACGTATCGCGATTTCAAAATTTTGAAAAGTAATATTTTGCACACAACCGTCGGAGTAAGGTACTTTTAACTCACTTTTTGTTTCAATTGTAGGTATAACCCACGATCTATTTTGATTTTTTGAGAAATTATTTTATTATATCCTGCTACACTATCATATTGGCAAATGTACTTATGCTGCGAAATCTGACAGAAAAATTTTATCCGTAAAATAAGTCAAATTCTCTAAACAAACTTGACCATTTTTACAGAAAAAACAAAAATTTGACACTCAAGTTACCGAAAGGGCATAGCCGGGTAAGATAAGGAAAACGGCCCTTGACGCAAAATTGATTGTTTTTATAGGAAATAATACTTCTTGGCCCCAGATACATTCCTGCTAAATTTCAACCCTGTGAGGCTAATAGTTTATGAGTACACAACCAGACAAAAACTTTCAAAAAAAATTTTTTTTGACGAAATTACTGAGCCGATTTATTTGAGTTTAATATATATTGTGTACCCACCGTAGGCAAAGTAATAAAAAAAAATTAACGTTATATCCCTTTATTATACTAATTTTTTAAAATTTTTAATTTTAAGTAAATTTTTTTTTGGCACTTATATATATATATATATATATATATATATATATATATATATATATATATAATATATATATGTATATAATATATATGCATATATGTATATATATGTGTATATGTATATATGTATATAATATATATATACATATATATATATGTATATATATATAATATATATGTATATATATATATATATATATATATATATATATATATATATATATATATATATATATATATATATATATATATATATATGTTTTTGATTCAAAAAATGTAATTAAAAAATAAAACTTTATTTTAATGATCTCCTTTACAAATACCGTTATTACAAGATATAAACGAATTCTAGACGAAAAGTCTTGAACAAACGAATAAGTCGATCGTATTTATACAATTTTGAAAGGATGCACGTGTTTTATTCGTTTGTCCAATTCAGCAGAATTATCTATAAGATTTCTTTGTTTGGTGTGAAAATATCTGATTTTACAATTACATGAAATTACAGGAAATGAATATTATACTTTTTGATGTACAATAGTTTAATGAGAAAATGCTGAATATTGATTTTACATAAAATATAGAAAATGAAATAGAATCTATTTAATTTATTTAATTCTTAATAAATCGAATCCATAACTCCTCCCCTCTTAGTGAAACGTCGGCCATAGAAGTTTTACTTCGCCTGACGGTGCTTGTGGATGCTCGGTCGTAGTGGTTGTAGTGGCCAAGACTGGAATTTCGTGTTTTCCTGACTTCGTTAAGTAACCAAATGTGATGACGGCTATAGCGATTATAATAAGTCCAAGTATGATGTAGGTGCTGGAAATGTGGATGATTCCGTGCGTTTTCAGTAGTTGAATTTCTTCTCTGTTTTCAGTATGATAATTTTTTAGCTTTTCCATGTTGAGCGGTTCTTCAAACTTCGTTTCGTTTATGGATAAGTTATGAAGCGGTAGGATTCTAAGGTTGCTTTGGAATAGTTGTTCCCTATTTTCGTACACAATTCCATTTATGGTAACGGTGCACTGGTGGAATTTTATTAATGTTGTCCCATTTATTTCACGTTCCTTGATACCACATGTCGTAGATAATAACGTATTTGGAAAATTGATTAAGAGTAAGTACTCGTTGAACAGGAATTTAAGTTGTTCCTGTTTGAGATATTCGGTGTAGACACAGTGTCCTTCGTTGTTAAGTAGAATGTTTCCAAGACATTGGTTTTCCTGGGTTTTCGTCAATGTTGTGAGATCGTTATCGCAGATGAAGATGTTGCAAATTTTTCGACATGCTTTTTCCATTAAATACAAACATTCCCCGTTTACGAGTGCATAATTTTTATTAAGTTTGATAGTTTTTTGATAGACATTAGGAATTGATTCGACGTAGTCGAGTCGAAAGGGTAGTTTATGAAATACTGGGATTTGAACGTTGAAAATTATGTTGCTATTGTTATAGTATGCTTGGACGTTAAGAAATTCATAAACTTCTTCCAAAGAATTGATAGGAATATTCTGTTCGGTTAATAATTTTAAAGTAAGTAGCAGGAATATAGCGGTTCTGAGCCCTCCTTCCTCCTCCCGATTTTTTAACGACTGTTAGAGGAGATAGGTAAGCTATGTCGTCTAGGTGGCGTTGCTGGTCTGAACCACTGTGAACTCTGTACCTTGATTCAAAATTCCATGAAGAGATGGCGTTGCTAGTCGGAACCACCGCGAATTCTGTACCTTGATTCAAAATTCCATGAAAAGATGGCGTTGCTAGTAGGAACCACCGCGAATTCTGTACCTAGATTCAAAATTCCATGAAAAGATGGCTCTCGTAGTCTAGATCCTGTGTGTAAGTTTGAAAAATTGTCAATAGATCGCATCGAAAACCTTTTTTCGATAGTTAAAAGATGACACTGCTAGTCTGAGCCACCGCGAACTCTGTACCTTGATTCAAATTTTATCATATTTTTATCTGTAAACAGGTTTAAAGTTGTATAAATTATCAGCTGACGTCATTAGAAGATTTCTGTCTAATATGCAAAAAATGAATTTTATCGTATGATTTCATATTTTTATCTGAAAACGGGTTTATACAGGTTTTCTCTAAATAAAAACACATTTTTTTGTTTTAATAAATTTATTTTAAAAGAAATATTTTACAGTAAAAATGTTTAAATATTATTACAATAATATTTGTATATGGATATGACATTTTCCATGGCGCAAGTTGCTCTGGAATGATGGCCGCATCGAGGACTAGTGTATATCGATTTATACATATTTTGTAACAATATTCGTCAACGGATTATATTGAACCACACGATCATGTAGTAGAAGACAGAATGCTGATGTATTCTCCGGCACCTCCTTCAACGTTTTAAATTCAATTCGAATATCCACTGGTCCACTTTTCAATGTTTCGTTTTGATGAGAACAATCGATGAATATGATTGGAGCGATATTCTTGAATTGTGTTTTGCTTAAAAGCGGTTCATTCTTCTTACAATCATAATATGCTTTTTGAAATTTCGAATACATGTGATATGCTACAGCATATCTATCATTATTGAAATCCAAATTCAAATCCATGTACGGGTATTTCGCAGAATTTAAATAAACTTTGACGTCTGAAAGTTCACAGTGATCGAAAATACTGGAATCTTTGTCTTTTTTATTTCGTCGATCCGTTTGTAGAGCGAATATAATGTAACGCGGTTTCTCCAGCTGAGTCGATGTTTTCACCGTCCAAATGTTTTGTCTCGCTGTTGGAATCGTTGGCTGTATATGCATATCCCATGATCGAAAAGCAATTGTAATATCTCGACTATTTTCCACATATTTCAACAACTTCAGTTTCTGTTCATCTGCAACCGTAACGTGCGGAACCATTCATTGAATTTTATGTATATGGAAAGTGACGTCATCCGTTGGTGATATGACTGCATCGTGATCCGTCCGAGCTCGAGTCAGAATTAGTTGATGTTTCGCATTGATGATAACTTTCTTGTAATGGTTAAGAAATCCAAACATCCGCGCCAATGGTAGACAGAAATTGAAGTAGCCTTTTTCCGTTACTTTAATTGTTTCACCTGGACACCATCCGGCGTTGTAGAGTAGTTTGCTTTCATTTTCGTTTAATGCCAAATAATTGATTAACGTTGTTGTCGGTCCCACGTACTTGCATTGATCGATTTCCACGTCGTTCAGTTCATATCGTATTTCTTCAAACAGGTACGCCAATGAATTGTTGGATAATTCCGCTGTAGTCGATACTGTTTTGTCACTCTTCAACAATTGTCCTTCCACATACAGACAACTTTCGTGCGGCAGCAGGATCAGATCTTGGTTTTGACAGCAGATTCGTATTTCGTCGCTGTTTCCAAACGCATTTAGAAATGGCGAATAGCAGTGATACTCGATGTTTGAAATGCTCTCATCGAAATCGATTCCAGTATTGATGCTTAAAATGCTGCTCATTTTTTCCTCTTCAGCTTGAAACCCAATTGTCGAAGAAATTGTTTGTTCTCTCTTGTTAATGGCGGTCGTTGTTGCTTCTTCCTCACCGATCCGTTCACCTTGGTGGCAAGTTGTAGACTGATCGGTCGCATCACATTTTCGTCTTTAAATACCAACATTTTTACGCTGGCTTCAAATGCAACTTTACTGTTATCCTTTCGCCTCGAAAATTCACTAAATTGCCGTCTTGATCCACAATTCGTAAAACTAGAGATGTTATCCGTCTCACGGTCACCGGCATATAAATAACTGTATTCGGTGATTCGCTTATTGTATACCCAGGTTCAACTTGAATCGAAAACGACTAAATATTATGTGCTGGAACGATGTTCAGGTAGTTGTTCGTTGTAATGTTAGTTTCAATTTGTATCAGATTCACTTTCATGATATTCGTTGGTTTATCCGAATAGTGGTAATGACCAGCCGCAAGTTTTCGCTTACTGAATCCCAATAGCGAGTCAGTTGTTCGTTGTTGATCGAAATGAATTGTTTCCGTACATTTTATTTCACTTTTTAGCGTATTGTTATTTGCACGAAGTATAAGTTGCGGGCTATCACCCGGTTTTCTCTTCTCTAGTATCCGATCTTCTATTTGAAACTCCAAATCTTCCAGATCATAATTGCCGACAGGTATCTCGATGTATTTCACTTCATCATCACCGTAATGAAATAAGTTATTTGTTTCGTCGATATTTGGTACTGCATTGTATGTTTCAAAATTGACCAACCCGCATACATAATCACCCGGCAAATCGATGGGTGGAAAATACTCAGCCGTCAATATAGATGAATCACCACTTAACGTTAATGTTAACGACATGGTGACTAAGATACGAATGAGAGAAACTTCTTATCATGGGTATATTTAAAGTATAGATGAGAAGTGAAACAAAATTATTGAAAATAATTTGTATTCCATAAAAATTCTAGACATAAATGTCCGCAGTTAAATTGTTTATAATTTTGATATCTGTTATAATTATATTTAATATTATTACCATGTAAATATTGCACAACTTCTGCGGGTGGTGGCAAATTTCCAAAACTGTCAAAATATTCGACGTTCTTGTTATCTTTGGCGTACGCTACCCAATGGCTTCCTGGTCCCGATGAATTATCCAAATTGACGACTCCACACTCCTTTCGCCTTGGACATTTCGGTAAATCATCTCTCATGAACACGCCACGAAAATTGGATAAATATTTGGTTCCAAACTGATAAATGTCGCGATCAGTTAATGGTCGATCGGGTAGCTCGCTTAGCGGTTTTTTGATTCGATGTAAAGTCCCAAACCTCTTCTGTATGGTTTCAAATAAAGTCCAGTTCCAGACTTGGATCCAAGAGCGATTGTTTCCATCATCCTGTTATGACGTTCATTTTCATCCAATTGTTTCGTTGCTGTTTTATAAGCATTCACTGCTTTCGCAACACCGGCAGCACCTCCAGCAAGTGATCCTACAGCAGACAGGTCGGCAAAAAGTGGAACCAGGAATGGCAAAATTCCACCAGTACACCAAAAATATACCAAATAACACCAAAATTACACCAAAATGACACCAAAATTACACCAAATTACACCAAAAATACACCAAATAACACCAAAATTACACCAAAAGTACAATAAATTACACCAAAAATACACCAGATAACACCAAAATTACACCAAATAACACCAAAATTACACCAAAAATACACCGAATAACACCAAAATTACACCAAAAATACACCAAAAAATACATCAAATTACACCAAATTTACACCAAAAATACACCAAATTACACCAAAAATACACCAAAATTTCACCAAAATTACACCAAAAATACACCAAATAACACCAAAATTACACCAAATAACACCAAAATCACACCAAAATCACACCAAAAATACACCGAATAACACCAAAATTACACCAAAAATACACCAAATTTACACCAAAAATACACCAAATTACACCAAAATTACATCAAAAAGACACCAAAGAGTCACTCCGAAAAGAGTCACTCCCAAATAGAGTCACTCCCAAAATGAGTCACTCCCAAAATGAGTCACTCCCAAAAAGAGTCACTTCCAAAAAGAGTCACTCCCAAAATGAGTCACTCCCAAAATGATTCACTCCCAAAGAGAAATAGTTATTTCTAACGGTATTATAGATAAAATATAGAATGAATATGTAAGATTTTTAGATTAAGATTTAAGCTTTTAGTTTTAACGGTACGGCGTTTAGTAAAAACAGGTAAACTAATATTGATTTTGATGCAGTTTTCATATTTGATATTAATATTTTGATTGGTCAAACCATTTTCACCCTATTTCAAATTTCACCCCCAATTTTATCGTCAAGGCCCCTCTAACAGGTCCGACCCTGGATTTGAGTATACCAATAGAAAGGTCTTTAAAAATAAAGGATTATAGCAATTTAAATTTTTCTTCTAATTGTTATAGTTTTCGAATAATTTGATAAAATTAAATTTTCACCCCCAACTTTGAGGGTCGATTTCACCCCTTAAATGGTTTTATAGCAGATAAAAGAAAAATACGTGTCTGGTATTTTTGTTTGTTCTACACACCAGTTAAGTCTCATCAAAATCGGGAATTGTTACTTGAAGACCTAGCCCTCTAAGTAGGTATGGGGCCACTTGGCAACGCTGTGTAATTGCCTATATTCAGGGGCAACCTAACCCAACGAAATTTGGTATAACCTAACGAGACCTAAGCGAACTTAGCTTAACCTAGGAATCCAAATTTTCCCTAATAGATGGCGCAGCCACCTTTGAACTCTGTTTCACCACCAGATTGGCCAAGTGGCCCCATACCTACTTAGAGGGCTAGGTCTTCAAGTAACAATTCCCGATTTTGATGAGACTTAACTGGTGTGTAGAACAAACAAAAATACCAGACACGTATTTTTCCTTTATCTGCTATAAAACCATTTAAGGGGTGAAATCGACCCTCAAAGTTGGGGTGATAATTTAATTTTATCAAATTATTCGAAAACTATAACAACTAGAAGAAAAATTTAAATTGCTATAATCCTTTATTTTTAAAGACCTTTCTATTGGTATACTCAAATCCAGGGTCGGACCTGTTAGAGGGGCCTTGACAATAAAATTGGGGGTGAAATTGGGAGTGACTCTATTTGGGAGTGACTCTTTTCGGAGTGACTATTTGGTGTCTTTTTGATGTAATTTTGGTGTAATTTGGTGTATTTTTGGTGTAAATTTGGTGTATTTTTGGTGTAATTTTGGTGTTATTCGGTGTAATTTTGGTGTTATTTGGTGTATTTTTGGTGTAATTTTGGTGAAATTTTGGTGTATTTTTGGTGTAATTTGGTGTATTTTTGGTGTAAATTTGGTGTAATTTGATGTATTTTTTGGTGTATTTTTGGTGTAATTTTGGTGTTATTCGGTGTATTTTTGGTGTAATTTTGGTGTTATTTGGTGTAATTTTGGTGTTATCTGGTGTATTTTTGGTGTAATTTATTGTACTTTTGGTGTAATTTTGGTGTTATTTGGTGTATTTTTGGTGTAATTTGGTGTAATTTTGGTGTCATTTTGGTGTAATTTTGGTGTTATTTGGTATATTTTTGGTGTACTGGTGGAATTTTGCCATTCCTGGTTCCACTTTTTGCCGACCTGTCTGCTGTAGGATCACTTGCTGGAGGTGCTGCCGGTGTTGCGAAAGCAGTGAATGCTTATAAAACAGCAACGAAACAATTGGATGAAAATGAACGTCATAACAGGATGATGGAAACAATCGCTCTTGGATCCAAGTCTGGAACTGGACTTTATTTGAAACCATACAGAAGAGGTTTGGGACTTTACATCGAATCAAAAAACCGCTAAGCGAGCTACCCGATCGACCATTAACTGATCGCGACATTTATCAGTTTGGAACCAAATATTTATCCAATTTTCGTGGCGTGTTCATGAGAGATGATTTACCGAAATGTCCAAGGCGAAAGGAGTGTGGAGTCGTCAATTTGGATAATTCATCGGGACCAGGAAGCCATTGGGTAGCGTACGCCAAAGATAACAAGAACGTCGAATATTTTGACAGTTTTGGAAATTTGCCACCACCCGCAGAAGTTGTGCAATATTTACATGGTAATAATATTAAATATAATTATAACAGATATCAAAATTATAAACAATTTAACTGCGGACATTTATGTCTAGAATTTTTATGGAATACAAATTATTTTCAATAATTTTGTTTCACTTCTCATCTATACTTTAAATATACCCATGATAAGAAGTTTCTCTCATTCGTATCTTAGTCACCATGTCGTTAACATTAACGTTAAGTGGTGATTCATCTATATTGACGGCTGAGTATTTTCCACCCATCGATTTGCCGGGTGATTATGTATGCGGGTTGGTCAATTTTGAAACATACAATGCAGTACCAAATATCGACGAAACAAATAACTTATTTCATTACGGTGATGATGAAGTGAAATACATCGAGATACCTGTCGGCAATTATGATCTGGAAGATTTGGAGTTTCAAATAGAAGATCGGATACTAGAGAAGAGAAAACCGGGTGATAGCCCGCAACTTATACTTCGTGCAAATAACAATACGCTAAAAAGTGAAATAAAATGTACGGAAACAATTCATTTCGATCAACAACGAACAACTGACTCGCTATTGGGATTCAGTAAGCGAAAACTTGCGGCTGGTCATTACCACTATTCGGATAAACCAACGAATATCATGAAAGTGAATCTGATACAAATTGAAACTAACATTACAACGAACAACTACCTGAACATCGTTCCAGCACATAATATTTATTCGTTTTCGATTCAAGTTGAACCTGGGTATACAATAAGCGAATCACCGAATACAGTTATTTATATGCCGGTGACCGTGAGACGGATAACATCTCTAGTTTTACGAATTGTGGATCAAGACGGCAATTTAGTGAATTTTCGAGGCGAAAGGATAACAGTAATGTTGCATTTGAAGCCAGCGTAAAAATGTTGGTATTTAAAGACGAAAATGTGATGCGACCGATCAGTCTACAACTTGCCACCAAGGTGAACGGATCGGTGAGGAAGAAGCAACAACGACCGCCATTAACAAGAGAGAACAAACAATTTCTTCGACAATTGGGTTTCAAGCTGAAGAGGAAAAAATGAGCAGCATTTTAAGCATCAATACTGGAATCGATTTCGATGAGAGCATTTCAAACATCGAGTATCACTGCTATTCGCCATTTCTAAATGCGTTTGGAAACAGCGACGAAATACGAATCTGCTGTCAAAGCCAAGATCTGATCCTGCTGCCGCACGAAAGTTGTCTGTATGTGGAAGGACAATTGTTGAAGAGTGACAAAACAGTATCGACTACAGCGGAATTATCCAACAATTCATTGGCGTACCTGTTTGAAGAAATACGATATGAACTGAACGACGTGGAAATCGATCAATGCAAGTACGTGGGACCGACAACAACGTTAATCAATTATTTGGCATTAAACGAAAATGAAAGCAAACTACTCTACAACGCCGGATGGTGTCCAGGTGAAACAATTAAAGTAACGGAAAAAGGCTACTTCAATTTCTGTCTACCATTGGCGCGGATGTTTGGATTTCTTAACCATTACAAGAAAGTTATCATCAATGCGAAACATCAACTAATTCTGACTCGAGCTCGGACGGATCACGATGAAGTCATATCACCAACGGATGACGTCACTTTCCATATACATAAAATTCAATGAATGGTTCCGCACGTTACGGTTGCAGATGAACAGAAACTGAAGTTGTTGAAATATGTGGAAAATAGTCGAGATATTACAATTGCTTTTCGATCATGGGATATGCATATACAGCCAACGATTCCAACAGCGAGACAAAACATTTGGACGGTGAAAACATCGACTCAGCTGGAGAAACCGCGTTACATTATATTCGCTCTACAAACGGATCGACGAAATAAAAAAGACAAAGATTCCAGTATTTTCGATCACTGTGAACTTTCAGACGTCAAAGTTTATTTAAATTCTGCGAAATACCCGTACATGGATTTGAATTTGGATTTCAATAATGATAGATATGCTGTAGCATATCACATGTATTCGAAATTTCAAAAAGCATATTATGATTGTAAGAAGAATGAACCGCTTTTAAGCAAAACACAATTCAAGAATATCGCTCCAATCATATTCATCGATTGTTCTCATCAAAACGAAACATTGAAAAGTGGACCAGTGGATATTCGAATTGAATTTAAAACGTTGAAGGAGGTGCCGGAGAATACATCAGCATTCTGTCTTCTACTACATGATCGTGTGGTTCAATATAATCCGTTGACGAATATTGTTACAAAATATGTATAAATCGATATACACTAGTCCTCGATGCGGCCATCATTCCAGAGCAACTTGCGCCATGGAAAATGTCATATCCATATACAAATATTATTGTAATAATATTTAAACATTTTTACTGTAAAATATTTCTTTTAAAATAAATTTATTAAAACAAAAAAATGTGTTTTTATTTAGAGAAAACCTGTATAAACCCGTTTTCAGATAAAAATATGAAATCATACGATAAAATTCATTTTTTGCATATTAGACAGAAATCTTCTAATGACGTCAGCTGATAATTTATACAACTTTAAACCTGTTTTCAGATAAAAATATGATAAAATTTGAATCAAGGTACAGAGTTCGCGGTGGCTCAGATTAGCAGTGTCATCTTTTAACTATCGAAAAAAGGTTTTCAATGCGATCTATTGACAATTTTTCAAACTTACACACAGGATCTAGACTACGAGAGCCATCTTTTCATGGAATTTTGAATCTAGGTACAGAATTCGCGGTGGTTCCTACTAGCAACGCCATCTTTTCATGGAATTTTGAATCAAGGTACAGAATTCGCGGTGGTTCCGACTAGCAACGCCATCTTTTCATGGAATTTTGAATCAAGGTACAGAGTTCACAGTGGTTCAGACCAGCAACGCCACCTAGACGACATAGCTTACCTATCTCCTCTAACAGTCGTTAAAAAATCGGGAGGAGGGAGGAGGGCTCAGAACCGCTATATTCCTACTACTAAAGTATAGTCTAATTCGTCAGGTATTAGAAAATTTTTCTGCATAATGTTCAGTTTAGCCATGTTAATTGTTTGCATTACATCTTTGATATGAGAGTTTAGGTATTCGATATTGTAAATTATTTGTGTCAAATACTGAGAATATTTAATTAAATGTTCCTCCCTTCTAACTTCATTTGCTAAATTACCGGAAAAATGATTTAAGTATGCATTAATTACATCTTGTTGTTGATTTATGTGTTCAGTTATTTTATTAAATCTATCAATCATTTGAGTGTTGATTTTTACTTGCTTATTTAATTGTGTTGCCATATTATCCTGATTATTTTTTAGAATTTCAATGTAATTGTTTATTTTTATGGCGTCATTATCGTCCATGTTTCCTGTTATGTATTTTATGGCTGATCCGAGGCCATTGATAAGACCGGGCCTGTTCCTTTTAATTTTTCTTGGATAAATCATTTTAAAATTATTTTGGAGTTCATTAAATTTCAGTTGTACTGTAGTTTTTAAATCCTTAAATTTTATATCATCATGAATAAGCTTAATATTAGAATTTAGTTTTTCGATATTTTCTTTATAATTATCTAAGTTAATAATGTGAATAAGGTTGGAGTGAGATTTGATCAATTTTGCATTTCCCAAATTAATCGCGAGAAGTCCCGGGTTGTGGGTCAGGTCTTGTATGTCTAGTGTCTGCGTCGTTGTTGTCGTTATTATTGTTAACCTGCAATTTTAAACGTCTTTTTAGTTTCTGTTTGTGTAGTTTTCTATTGTTTACGTCGATTAATGTTTTTCCATGGTCTTCTTTAACTTTTGTTTGTTTAAATTTTGGTGTTAATTTGTTGTTGCACCTTTCATGTATTTCAAATATTTTATCACCTGGGTTCAAAGCTATTGGATCTTCCCTATCTCTATTAAGTTTATCTATGAGTTTAATTTTGTTTTGTTCTACCCTATTATTTACTTTTTCATAGAGTTGTTCTTTATGATTTTGCATTGCTTCTGGGTTAGGTTCTAAGTGAGAATCATATTTCCTACCAAAAAATAACTCGAATGGTGTAAATTTAGTTACCGAATGAATTGAATTATTATAGGTGGCTATTGACATTGATAATTTATCTTCGTGGTTCATTTCTGGATTTTCTTTATGAACTATTCTATAAATTTCTAGCAAGGTAGAATGAAAACGTTCTACAGGTGAATTTGAATTTGAATTCCGAATTGATGTAACATGTAGTTCAATGTTTGCTTGGCTAAGGAATTGTCTGAATGTGATAGAATTAAATGATTTTTCAGAGTCGGCAACTAGTAATTTTGGTGGACCGTAATTCGCAATAAATTTCCTAATTTGGGAAATTATGTGAATCGTATTTCTAGACTCTAAGGTGTATGCCTGAGCAAACTTGGAAAATTTGTCAACTAAAGTTAACATATGTTCATTATTTAGGTAAAATATATCAATGTGAATTATTTCCAAAGGTTTTTTGGGTGTTTGTGTTAATGAATATTTTATTTTCGGTGGTCGTCTGTCATATTTTACGGAATTGCAAATATTACAGTTGTTTATATGAAATGAAATTTTTGATTTTAATGAGGGAAAATAGTATTCGCGTCTTAAATGTAAAAACGTTTCTTGTATTCCGCGATGATTACTTTTCTGATGGTATTCCTGAATAATTCTATCCTGTTCGTCTTCGTCCTCTACGTCGATTAAAATTTTTGTGCAACGAATTAATCTGAATTGTTTTGATCGGCTAAAATATTGAGAGTAAATATCTTGTAGTCTAAGGAATGTTTCCTCATCTTCACAATAAATTGCTGTTAGTTTTTTAGGGGAAAGGTAGCATTTAAATATATTAACA
This sequence comes from Brachynemurus nebulosus, assembly GCA_035578155.1. NCBI lineage: Eukaryota > Metazoa > Arthropoda > Insecta > Neuroptera > Myrmeleontidae > Brachynemurus > Brachynemurus nebulosus. Next base: position 114,368,728 of record JAPWDM010000001.1, on the reverse strand, counting down.
ATGATTTGATTGGTATATTGGGGAAATTGGAAGGTTTGTCTTCGTTTTTTGAAAGTGATTGAGATAATTCTATTCGGACGATTCCTACTGATGATCAAAACTAATTGTTCGCTAAAATCGTTGAGTGGGTTTTCGGATATACGAATGTAATCGGTTTCATCTTCTTGTCCACTATGCTGAGTCTGAGCGTCGCTTGAGGGTGCTTCATTTTCGATGGAGCTTATTTCGTTGTGTTCTTCGTTGATGTTTATTTCAGGTTTAATTCTTGATAGAGCGTCAGCATTTGTATTGTATTTCCCGGATTTGTGGATGATCTCATAATCAAATTCTTCCAGCTTCAATCTCCAGCGAACTAATTTTGAGTTTGGCTCCTTTAACGACATGAGCCACGTTAAAGGTTTGTGGTCGGTAATGATTTTGAACTTCCTTCCGAAGAGGTACGGCCGAAAATATTTCGTTGCCCAAACGATTGCCAAAAGTTCTTTTTCAATTGTAGAATATTTCTCCTCGGTGGATGTTAGCGTTCTTGATGCGAAGCAAATGGGCTTGTCCTGGCCTATTGGTCCTTGTGAAAGGATTGCTCCGATCGCATAGTTGCTCGCGTCAGTAGTGAGGTTGAAAGGTTTGGAGAAATCAGGATAGGCCAATATGGGATCTGTTGTTAATAGTTTTTTACAAGTTTCAAAACAGTGTAGATATTCTGGTGTAATTTTGATTTCTTGTCCCTTTTTTAAGCACTTTGTCATCGGTTTTGTGATTTTGGCAAAGTCCCTTATGAATTTACGATAGTAGCCCAAAAGACCAAGGAAACCTTTTATCTCTTTTTGGGTTTTAGGTAAGGGATAGTTGGTAATTGCTCTAATTTTGTCAGGGTTCGGTTTGACACCTGCACTTGTCACTATGTGACCAAGGAAAGCAATTTCTCGATGTAGAAACTCCGATTTATCGAGTTGAACTTTCAAATTTGCCGATTTTAGTCGTTGGAATACTTTCTTGAGGTTCTCTATATGTTCTTGCAACGATGTTGAGAAAATAATGATGTCGTCCATATAAACAAGGCAGATGGTGCCTTGTAATTCCCGGAGGACATTGTCCATCACCCGTTGGAATGTAGACGGTGCATTTTTCAATCCAAAAGGCATCCTCACGTACTCATAATGACCATTTTCGACTGAAAAAGCTGTTTTCGGAATATCCTTTGAGTCTACCTCGATTTGATGGAACCCACTTGCTAAGTCCAATGTCGTAAAATACATACATTTTCCAAGCTTATCGAGGATGTCGGTGATATTCGGGATTGGGTAACGATCATCAATGGTCTTCTCGTTGATTTTCCTGTAATCGACGACCAGTCGCCATTTATGTTTTCCAGAAGCGTCGATTTTTTTTGGAACTATCCAAATCGGCGATGACCATGGTGAAAAGCTCGGTCGGATGATTCCCTGTTTAAGCATTTTGTCCAGTTGTTGTTTGATTTCTTCTTTATGGATTTGTGGGTACCTGTATGATTTGGTATAAACTGGCAAATCATCCTTTGTTATTATCCTATGTTTTATTTGATTGGTGAAGGTAAGTTGTTGTCCTTCTTTGTAAAATGTGTCTTCAAATTCACGACACAATGATATGATACTTCGTCGTTCTTCTGAATTAAGATGGTTTACTCTAATTAGAGATTCAATTGGAGGTAATTCGCTGTATTCTTGGGTTATTTAGTGACTGTTAAATTCAATTACTTCATGATGGAGTAGCTCAACTTTTAGTGGTTGTTCGACGAAGAAGGTTTGTTGAGAATTAGAAAGATTTATAGTAGGAGCAATTATGTGCCAATCTTTTGCTAAGTAGATACCGGCAGGGATAAGGAAGTTTTTATTTATATATGTGTCAGGAAGAATTACGTCACCGTTTTGGATGTCTACGGGTAGTTTAGTGATAATTTTGTTATTAGGTGGAATCTTGTATTGTCCGCTCATAAAATTTGGTTTGTATAGTAGTTTAATTGTCGTGTGAGGTGTGTATAAGCATTTGTGAAATGTATCTATCTGTATTTTTAATTTACTTAAAATATCAAGCCCAATTAAACCGTCAAAATAGTTGTGAAATTTAAATACAATAAAGTCTAATTGTCCTTGTGTTTTGAATTCGTCAAAGATTGGCAATGTTACTCGTTTATTAAGTTTATGTGTCGTTAGAATTGTTTTAATTTCAACAGTCTGGGTTATTTGTAAGTCGTCGGGGTGCACGTATTCGGGGTTTATAAAGCCCAGCATGGGTAACCCACTCAGCCCTTTTATTGCCAACTTATTCATGTCAAAGTTGGAGACTATTGCCAAACAAACGGCGGAATATTTTCCGGAGCACTGGTACAGATACGTAGACGATATTTTAATAATATTAGATACGGAGAAGACCAGTGTGGAAAATCTTTTGCGGTTCATGAATGAGTTGGAACCCAGTATTAGTTTTACAGTTGAATATGAGAGAGATTCTAAGCTGCCTTTTCTAGATATTGAGATCACAAGGGATAATTACGCTTTGTCGTTCGATATTTATCGCAAGCCGACTAATGTTGACAGATTTATCCCAAGTGACTCTTTTTGCCATTGGAGTCAGAAAATGGCGGCTTTCAATTTCTTGATTAACAGGTTAATCACTTTTCCATTATCTCAATCCAATTACGACAAGGAATTGAAATATATCCGACGCGTGGCTGTCATTAATGGATATTCGTCCAGGTTGATCGACCAATTGTTAAGGAAGGCAAAATGGCGAAAGTCGATTAAGGACAGTACAACGCTTGAAGTGAAAGAACCGGTTCTGAGAACGTCTTTAACTTTTTATGGCAAAAAATCAGTGTCGGTTTCTAATGCTATGAAAAGCTTCAACACGAACTTACAGGTAGCTTATACGGCCAATGATAAATTAAGTTCATTGCTGGGTAATACCAAGGACCGAATTCCGGATCTTCAAAAGTCTGGAATATATAAAATTAACTGTCAGAATTGTGATAAACATTACATCGGACAAACGCGGCGCCCTCTGAATGTGCGATACAAAGAACACGTTGCACATATCAGATATGGTCGTAGCGAAAAATCAGCAGTGGCTTCTCATGTGCACGAAACGGGTCATCAGGTTGGTGAGATTGAGTTGTTGAAATTAGTATCCAATCCACTTAAACTGGATACCTACGAAAGTGTGTATATCAGCAAGATGGGAAAGAACACTTTAAATAATGACAGTGGTCCTGTTCCATTCTCTGATCTATACAGTCTGTGTGCTGGGAAGGTTCACTCAATGGAATCCACACATCCCGTGACTGGTCCAGATACCAGAACCAATCAGAACACGAGAATTTTGACGAGAAATCGTATAAAGCAGGCTTCAATTTCGCAATATCTGACATTTGTTTAAAACTCACTGTTATCATCCAAGTGACGTTTATGCGAATATTGGGTTTTTGAAGTTAAACTGTTTTTTGCGGTTTGAAATCAAGAGGATATCTGGTTTGTTCTGGATATGGTATTTTTATTTTATTTTTATTTTTATTATTGTTTTTATTTTTACATTTACATACTTTTATTATTATATTTATTTTCATTCTTATTGTTGTTTTTTATTTTTATATATTTCTACTTTTATTTCATTTTAATTTCATTTTATTTTTATTGTTGTCTTTCATATATATTTTATTTCTATTTTATTGCGGTTTTTTTAATTAATTTTTTCATATTTATATATTTCTACTTTTTTTTTTTTTTTTTTTTTTTTTATACTTATTGGTTATTTATTATTATTATTTTTATATTTATTTAGGTATTTTTAACGAAGGAAAATATTTTTTCCTAATCCTTTATTTATTTTTTATTATATTTATGTTTCTGATGTCGTATATTTATATTTTCTAATTTTATGATATTTCTGATTTTTATGGTTATTTATTGTTTATGCTACTGAAGAGGACTACAAAAGTAGTCGAAACCGGTCTAGCGAATTTTTTATATTTTTTATTTTTTTATTTTTTGTGGGTCCTTAAGGGGAAAATTTTATTATTATGTATAATCCAGCCCACAGTACGGCTCAATATAGTGATTTGACTTCTAGCGTAATAAATATTTTGTTCCTGAATACACATTGAAAATGCTTCGTGAAGGGTTTTGGGTTGGCGAGCCCTAATGGCACTACCTATTGGTTCTTTAAGTCCTATTAAGAATGCATCCTTACATAAATCTGAATACAGCTTAATTTTTGCCCTAACTATTATCTGGTCTGTTTCGTGTAACTTTATAAAATTTGTCATGGCGGAAAATGTTTCGATAATTGAACCGTAAAATTGTTCAATGGTTTGGTTTGTTTGTCGTAAATTATGTAAGTCGCGTATTAGACTGGTCTCGTTTCGCTTGTCTGCGTAATGGGAAATAAGATTACTTTTAATTTCACCCCAATCTATGCTAGTTCCGTACATGTTTAGTACTTCGCTAGCTTCACCTGTTATTTTATTTCTAATTACCCGTAACCATAGTTTACCTTGCGGTGTCCCATTGATTCCGGGTACTAATGCTAATATTTCTTCTACGTTACTAATAAAATCAAATAATTGACGTGGGTTACCGTCAAAAGGAGTTAAATCTTTAATAGTATCGGGTAATCTTAGAGCTTCTAAATATTCACTAGCTTCATTTCGCGTCATTGTATTATTCGTATTATTTATTTCTAAATCTGAAAAATTATTAATATTTTCAGTATTTGTTTCGATATTTAGATTAATTGGTTCTAAATTAATATTAACTAAGCTAAATTGGACTTCCTCAATCGTATTCAGCGAAGAGGAAGTGTTTTCAACACTTGCGTTTACTGCGCCGGGAGTGTTGGAAGACTCTCGTTTGTGGTAAGGAAAAAATTTTTTGGACATTAAGCACTCGCAAAAAGAGAAAGAATGTAAATAATGTACTTACATGCACAATATTACACCTTTCATCGCCAGTGATGTGTTGTTGCTGGATTGTGTGTTGATCCAATTGACCGTTGTCGAATAGTTGTGAAACCACTGGTCCAAGTAAGCCGTCTGGATTGAACTCGTTACTGGTAAACCGCCAGTAATTTGTCCACAATTTCACGAAGTTCTTATAAAATGACCGGTTGATTTTTTAATGTCCGTGTAGATTCTTTGTTTTGTTAAAGGATTAAAATCCACGCACTATTGAGATGTGTATCACTCTTCTTGAGAAACCGTCAAGACCGAATTGTTGTCTTGATAACCCCTCAAAATACAATTCGCGATAGCACAAATTTCTTCAACAATGTTAACAAAATCCGTACGACTGCGCCAAATATGTTTTTGATTCAAAAAATGTAATTAAAAAATAAAACTTTATTTTAATGATCTCCTTAACAAATACCGTTATTACAAGATATAAACGAATTCTAGACGAAAAGTCTTGAACAAACGAATAAGTCGATCGTATTTATACAATTTTGAAAGAATTTTGAAAATATCTGATTTTACAATTACATGAAATTACAGGAAATGAATATTATACTTTTTGATGTACAATAGTTTGATGAGAAAAAGGCTGAATATTGATTTTACATAAAATATAGAAAATGAAATAGAATCTAGGGTAAAAGACCCGATTGTCGAACGGGGTTATAAGTCCGAACAGTTTTGACATTTATATATTAATGAAGTTATTTCTGAAAGAAACCTCTGATAAAAAAAATTATTATTAATAGAATGATTATTTTTCAATTTAAATTCACCTCACATTTAATGCCTCCTCACTTAATTTAAGAATATATATATATATATATATATATATATATATATATATATATATATATATATATATATATATATATATATATATATATATTTCTTAAATTAAGTGAGGAGGCATTAAATGTGAGGTGAATTTAAATTGAAAAATAATCATTCTATTAATAATAATTTTTTTATATATGTATATATATATATATATATATATATATATATATATATATATATATATATATATATATATACATATATATCGAACAATTTTTGTTGAATTCGTGAATTTTTAATATGATGGATGATCATTATTCAAAACACATGAGTTATAAATTGTAACATTTTTCACCGAATTTTTAGTTATTAGCATAATAAAAGTATACAAATAATTGTTATTAGTCTACTTAAGAGATTAGGATAGCTAAATTATATTTTATATGTGTTAAATATTATTTCTAGAAGCGTTCCTTCTTGGGATCCAAGTTTTAAGGTTGGGTACCCCATTTTGAGAATTATATATTACATATCTATTTTATAAACATTTTTAATTAATTTTTGGGTTTAAAACACTTAACTAACCGTTTTTATAATTTCACTTTAATATTTTATTTATTTCAGAACGTAAAATCAATTGAAAAATAATTAATAATGAATTAAAACTTCGAAATTGAAATAAAAACGTCAGACATTTAGATTTGAAACAACATATAAATATATACGTCATATACTTAATTTAACTGTTTAAAACACAGAACAAATAGAACGAATATAACTGTCTCTTTTCTGCAATCACTTATGTGGAAGTATGTGCATTTTATAGAACTATGTTGTCATTAACTTACAAGCTACCAATGGGTGTGTTTCAATTGTTGTGATATTGTTGGTGTTGTGTTACCGTATATACGTACATCTACGTAGCGCATACATATCATATATTTTTTAACATATGCGTATACAAGACACGCATACACATAACCATTTAGCGCACTAGCACACACAACTCCGCGTGCACATATATAACGTAGTGGTGAGATATCTTTTATCCTTTAGCGTTACACTGATTTCAGTAGTATAGAAATATTACCGCTCGTTCTGTGTTATTCTGTGGGAAAAGATGGTATGTATTGTATGTCATGTACATTAAATGCGTGTTTTTTCTTACGGGTCAGTGTGTTGTTTTTTTAAAGGAGGTTAATATATTCTGTCCGTCTTTTCATAGACGTCAACAAATTATAAAACAAAAACAGTAATAAATCAAAATTTTTGGGTTATATTTTCTTAAAAACATATTCATTGGATTAAAAAAACTTGGTTTCATACTTATTAAGAAAAAAAAAATGGGTGTTTTTTTTTTTTAATTTTTTAAGCTACTTTAATGATACAGCTAAAAATAGTGTTCGGTCATCGGGTCTCTTACCCTATTTAATTTATTTAATTCTTAATAAATCGAATCCATAACTATATATATATATATATATATATATATATATATATATATATATATATATATGTGTGTGTGTGTGTGCATATTATATATATATATATATATATATATATATATATATATATATATATATATATATATATATATATATATATATATATATATATATATATGTGTGTGTGTGTGTGTGTGTGTGTGTGTGTGTCCGCACGATAACTCTCGAACGAAAGGTCCTAGGTTTACGAAATTTGGTGAAAATGTTGGAATTCCCCAACCGTCGTACAATTTCGTTAGCCAGACACGTCGGATGCCAGGAACATGGTTTTTGTTCTTGCAAAAAATTAGTTTTTTGCCAAAATTTTCATTTATTCAAAAATTTTTGCGAAATTTTTTTACACCATTTAAACGAGAAGAAAAAATTACATAAAATTGGTCTTTAAACTATTATTCTATGTCTACTAGTTTCCGAGTAAAATTAATTTTTATAAATGGACACTCGCTATGTTATGCAGGATGCTGCGACAGGGGTATATATGTAATATATTATTTGGTGACTGAAGTCAAATGACGATTTATAGAATTAGTACATAATGTACATAATATGTACTATACGATACTACCAACATATTCGTCAAAGATCTATATGCATGTACATAATAAATTATGAAATAAAAAAGTCCCAAAGTGCAAGTTGTACTTGGTGTAAAAAAATCCGCCTCTTTTCAATGGTGTAAAAAAATGTCGCAAAAATTTTTGATTTTGGGGAAATTTTTGCGAAAAACTAATTTTTTTCACGAAAAATGCCCAAAAAACCATGTTCCGAGCATCGCATGTATGGCAAGGTTTTTTCTCCACTTAACATATTAATAGCAATCCTATTTCTTTGCGCAATGTTTCACAAACAAAACTAAAATACCCCTGTCGCAGCATCCTGCATAACATAGCGAATTTCCGTTTACAAAAGTACGTTTTTCTCGGAAACTAGTTGATATAGAATAATTGCAAATAGAAATACCCCTGTCGCAGCATCCTGCATAACATACCGAATTTCCATTTACAAAAGTACGTTTTTCTCGAAAACTAGTTGATATAGAGTAATTGTAAATAAGAAATAACCTTCTTTATGTGATTTTTCCGCCTCATTCCGCCAAATTTTTTTCACTTTCATTTGAGTTATCGTGCGGGCACTTAATAAACATATATATAAATGTGTCCGCACCTCAAGAACGAAACATCTTATTTTTAAGAAATTTCGTGAAAACGTTTACGGTGTTTTGGACATTTTTCGTGAAAAAAATTTGGCGGAATGAGGCGGAAAAATCACATAAAGGTTTTTTCTTATTTACAATTACTCTATTTCAACTAGTTTTCGAGAAAAACGTACTTTTGTAAATGGAAATTCGCTATGTTATGCAGGATGCTGCGACAGGGGTATTTTTTGTTTATTTTGACTGGCCTAATATATAGATAAAATACTCCTGTCGCAGCATCCTGCATAATATAGCGAATTTCCGTTTATAAAAGTTAGTTTTTCTCGGAAACTAGTTGACATAGAACAATAGTTTAAAGACCTTTTTTATGTAATTTTTCCTCCCCTTTTAAATGGTGTAAAAAAATTTCGCAAAAATTGTTGATTTAGTGGAAATTTTGGCAAAAAAATAATTTTTTGCAAGAACAAAAACCATGTTCCTGGCATCCGATGTGTCTGGTTAACGAACTCGTCCAACGGTTTGGAACTTCCAATATTTTCACCAAATTGCGTAAACCTAGGACCTAGGACATTCCGTTCGAGAGTTATCGTGCGGACACACACACACACACATATATATATATATATATATATATATATATATATATATATATATATATATATAATATATATATAAATTTTAGCGAATATTAATTTCGGTTTCTAGGGACCTCAAAACAAATTTCTGCCATGGTCCCGGGCTCAGGTCGCGTTATGACAGTGGCTGTAATAGCTGAATTTCATTCTGGAAATTCGCTAAAAGATACGTATATACGTACACATTAACATCTTGACTAACAATGTTGAAACTACAGAAGACGTTGAAACAGTGTTGATCCATCAACACTTTTGGGTCGTACACAAAGGTCGCACTGAAACCGTCGGTGAGGCCCAAAGATGCAATGATTAGAATATTTTGAGATGTGTTAACGAGGATAACGTTTGTTGTTAACTGATATTTTTTTTAAAATAAATTTCTTTAAAGTCGTTTGTTATTTTTAATAAATTAAAATTATAATTCTACTAGCAATATACATTCTCATTATATGTATACAATGATCTTGATAATGGGCGAAAAATAATTATCAGTGTGACAACATAACATCAATATAATTTAACATTTGACATACTTGTCAACATGTCATACAGTGTATAAAACCAAATTGTATTATAATATTTTTTTAAATATATTTTTTTATTAAAATTCTTAAGTTTACTTATTTACAATTTAATTAGGTATTAAAATAAAATGGATCACACTGAATTATTTTTGGATAACCCTACACATAAGCTTGAGTTTCAGAGGTACATAGCATAGATTTTTTTTATGTGTTGGAAGTATTCAAGGGCAAATGGTAAGGAAAAGAGATGGGTATACGATTTAAATATATTTGGACAGAGAGCGCAAAGGAGTGATTAAACTGGGTATACGTAGTATACACTGTTATTTAAACTGTGCTAATGTTAAGTGTGCCTTTTACAGTTTAATATACTCACAAAAACCCCACCGAGTTTCAGTTTAATCCATCCAGCCGTTTCTGTGTTTCATTCGATTGAATTTTTGAAAAAACTAAAGGATAATTTTTTTGATCTTAAACTTTCATAATCTTCAACAAAATAAAAAAAAAAATTTCTCAGCTTTTTTCATATTTTTATCAATAACAGTACCTATTTAAATTTATAAAAAAAAGAAAATTTCTTAGAAAATTTTCAAAAAAAAAAAATTTTTTTTTAAATTTTTCGAAAAAATTTTTCAAAAATATTTTTGAAAAATTTTAGAAAAAAATTTTTCTTAAACACTTAACATTAGTGGTTTTCTCGAAGTTTTTAATTCAGCGCTTGATTTTCCAAAGAGCCACCACAAGCTCTTTTTTTCTTGATTTCTCAAATTCATGTAAAGTATGCAAAAATTTTTTTTCTGAAAAAACAATGGCTAATCCTTGTAGAGAATTTATTCGAGTTTTTAAAACACCCGTGCAATTTTCTGTGTGATCATTGGTTGCTGAGATATCGATGGTCAAAGACGAAATGATCCTTTTCCATTCAAAGTCCGATATCTCAGCGAGAAGTGGTCGTATAAAAGTCTACAAAAAAACAAATTAAAGCTGAATGAACAGGTTATCCGGTTCATATGGTGGTTAAGTCGGAAAAGTCCGTGGACCAAAAAGAGAACCGAAAAAATTTCGAAATTTTTTTTTTTTCAGTGTATTTATTAGGATTGCGCCACACACGTTGCTTTGAATATTTTTTTATCGCAAGATCTCGAAACCAGAAACTTCCAGCTTTAAATTGCTTTGCTTACGACTCCGATACGACCATTTTCACGAAGATACAGGCATTCGAAAAATCGCTAAAAATTTGGAATTTTTTTTGATCCTTTAATAATTTCCGCTAGTGTATATACACACATACATATATATATATATATATATATATATATATATATATATATATATATATATATATATATATGTATGTGTGTATATATTATATACAGGGTGTAAAGGAAATAACTCATCCTTTTGAGGGGTTACGCGACTGTTAATTCCGAAAAAATTCCTGCGGTTTTAGTGTCTACAGGGTGCTATGAGTCACCCCTCAAAATATTAAGACTTATTTCTCTGACACCCTATATATATACATATATACATACATACATATATATATATATACATATACATATATATATATATATATATACATATATATATATATATACATATACATATACATATATATATATATATATATATATATATATATATAGGGTGTAAAATAAATAAGTTTCATAATTTGCAGTAGAGAAAGGTCTGAGTCTACTAATTAAGTATTGCTAGTTAAATTTTACCGATCAAGTTTCATTTCAGAAATTTTCGATTGTCAAAAACGTGTTAAAAAATGGCCCCTAGAAAAAAGAACCTTAATCAGGCTCTGATTACCTATCTATTTTTTGCTTTGTTTTTTTTTTTTAAATGTAAATTTTTTTGTCAACAAATTTTTTTTACCTGTTTGTTTACGGAATCTTTTGAAAATAGTTATACAGTAGTGTCCATAAAAATTTGAACATAATTTTTAATGAGACAATTTACGTCATATATCAAATAGATTGATTTCGTCAAATCTCATTAAATTATTTGGAAATTTAACAAACACCTGCAATCGATTTTAGTAATTGAAACATCACTGACTTACATCAACTTTAATCCAATTTTTTAACACATTTAACACATTCAGGGCTGCCTGTAACATTGGCGAAGTCCAGAACAAAATTAAAACTAAACACCCCTCAAAATGAAGATGGTGTTTAATAGTTAACTGAGTTTTTGACTGGTGACATGAAAGTATTTTTTACACTATAAAAATTAGTTTAAGTTAAGAAAAAAAAACTTTATTCTGGATTCTTGTAAAAATTTAATAAAATCTTAAGGTAGTTGATCGATAAAATGATTTTTTCAAAGGATTTTAACGAAACTTCTCTAGATATTTATTTTCTCCAATACCAATAATACGAGCCCTTACCGAAAAAAAATTGACCACCCCAATTTTGAGAAAAACGATTTTAAAGTTTTTTAATTTTAACACGGGTTCTTATGGGAAAATTCTATTTTTTTAGAATAAAATGAAAACGTGTCAAAGGAATTTGGTAAAAATTTAATATGTTATTTAATACAAAGTTGCAAATCATATTTAATAAGAAATAAAAATTATTGACCACGCCGATTTTGAAATATAATTTAAAAACATCATTTTACTAAGTTTTTACAACGCTTTTTCAACAATTCTTTTAAATTGCTACAACATAAGCGCGCGGAAATACAAAAAAACAAGTAGTATACAAATATAATAACTAAAGAATAACAATACATTATTTAATTTTTGATAAAAGAAAGCTTTTTTGCTGAGATAAACTTTTGTACCTGACTATCTCAGAGCAATTACGTTAAGTTGAAGTATTTATGAATTATGACACAACAGTTAAATTTTAAAACATTTCTAAAATATACAATTGGTTTATTATTCACGCACATACACATACTTTTAATTTTAATACTTTGATTTAAAGAAATTTTAAATCGCTAACTTCTTTTCACACATTTAATTCATGCAACAGCTTAAAACAGTCCGAGCTTAGACGAGTACCTGTATTGTTAAAAATATGCTTCTTTTCAAAACGAAGAATGTAGTGTTTTATTATTGATAATAATACCAATCATACACATACAACTACAAATACATATACTTATAAAATAAATAGGTTACTGGTGTTTTCCAGAACACATAAATATATCCAGTTGAGACTGACACGCCTGACAGGTCATAAAATATTATGTTTATGTTTTTTCAAAAAAATAATTTTCAAAAATGAGGGTTCCGAAGAACTCTTGAAGCTCATAATTTTTTGATTGTAACATTTTCAGAAATTCCACGCCTTTGGATGTATGAACACGAAATTTTGCAAATATAATACATGCTACAGATAGATATCTCAATTAACCGTCAGTAAAACAATTCCTTTCTTAATTTCTTATGGTACCTATCTCTCGTATTTGAAGCTGGGCATAAACACTCTTAGTACACTCAGTAAGTGAAATTTTACGTCAAAGTATATTCTGATATTAGATAACATTTCCAAAAATTCAAATCAAAATTATTAGGAGAAATGCTGAAAAATTTTTTTCGTAAGTTCCTTCAAAAATAATTATATGTATACTGTTTGCAGCATATCGTTAGAAAGATTTTTTAAAATCAAGTTAAGGTTCTTTTAACAACTTTTAATCTTTATACCTCGTTTGAGAAATATTGTATTTCAAAGTCCATGTGGTTTGTAAGGAATCCAATTACCACTTAATTGACCCTTAAGTAACACAAGTACAAATATATTTATTTATTTTCACAGTAAACCGTAAAAAAAATATGCCATTATAACGGTTGGCGGCTTCTTCTATAACGGTTGGGCGCTTTTTGACTATATTTTAAACTTGAATTCGGCGCCGAAACCATCACTTTGAATATATTTTTGTCCCATAAATAATTTTCGCGCTATTGGATGCCAAAAGTTGTGGGTTACTTGTGAGGAATAATCCTCCGGAGACCAGCATTACGCGTGGCGGTTCGTGTCGACAGTTTTCCGTTGATAAAATAATTCGTCAGTAGATGGTTAAATTGGTATTTTAAATAATAAACATTTATTTTCTTTTTAATATTTAATATTTATTATATTTTAAGGCAACTTTTATTTTTAGAAATGTTTACAAAAATATTTTACAAAAATTTAATTTAAATATTGTTTAAATCTTTTAATAAAGAAAATTGTGACTCACATAAAAAATTACGTCTGAACCAATCTAAGGTCAGTTTGTGAGTGAGTGATGCACGAGGCATCGTATATCAGGTTCGCCGTTGTTCGTTGGTCGTTCTGGTATCAAGTCCTGTGTTAAAAACCACTTAATTCGGGGAATCATAAAATGAAGCATTGGTGTAAGGAACCAACATGTCGGAATAATGATGGCGGCCTTACATAGTTCACGTTACGGCCGCTAGTTGGCGCCACCAAACGCATTACCTGGGGTTTGAACCCATGATAAGTATCAAAAATTAACAAATTACGCGGCGGCAATCAACACTACATTAGTGTAAATTCGATTGCCTAAACTTCTCGGCCACTACTGTTACATCATGCGATGTATTTTATCCCCAAAAATACAAAAACGCAAATAACTTAGGAACTCGGCTTAATGTGTGTTAAATACGCACTTGGCCAACTCTTTGATTGTCGATCGTTGATGAAATGATGATACGATAACTGTCTGTGAGTAAGAGTACATATGTACTGTGCAGAGTATATGTCCCCAAGTATGTCTGTGATTGTATATTAAAAAAAAATGTTCTGACGATTTTGACACACTGGGAACTGAAAACGAATATATATATATTATAATATATATATATATATATATATATATATATATATATATATATATATATATATTATAATATAATATAATATATATTATATGATAATATATATTATTATATTATAATATATATATATATATATATATATATATATATATATATATATATATATATATATATATATATATTATAATATAATAATATATATTATCATATAATATATATATATATATATATATATATATATATATATATATATATATATATATATATATATATATATATATATATATATATATATATATATATTATTTATCACTTTAAATGAATCAATAGATAAGGTAAATGACCCAAAATCAGACAGTGTCCTAAAATGAAACGTTTATATTATTTTAAAGAATTTAAAAAAATTCTGCTTTTAAAACGTTCGTTTTGTATATCAGAGATATCTATGAACATTAGGTAATACTACCTTTTGTATATTTCGATTTATTTTTAACAAATATTGTACTGAAATTAATGATCAATTAGTTATTTTGCGAAATATACAAAATAGTATTGATTTTTATATTAGCAGAAATTGGAAAAGTACATTATTAACTAATATGTACGTGTAATAAATAAAGCAATTTTTCAATAAATTATACTTAAATGCATCTTTATCAATTTTTTTTTTTTTTTTTATTTGAGCTAAAACGTTTATAGTCAAAATTATGGACACTGTTGAATTTAAAAACACGAAAATAAGTTCACAAAGGTATTGAATTTAGAGCTAAGTTCTTATGGTAGATGTCGAAATTATGTGCCATTGCAGTAGTAAAAAAAATTCTTTTTTTGTATTTTATCTTTCTATTTTTCTGAAGTGATAATTTATCTAAAGTAAAAATTTTGGTCTGGCTGTTGACAAAAGACTCAGCCTTTCCAACGAATTTTAAATTATTCTGGGAAAATATGTTTTTTTACTTCCTTAAATTGTCGGAATTTGGGACATTTACCTTACTGTATATTTATATGGTATCTCTTATTAAATGTATTTATGTAGTATTTTATTATTGTTAGTACTCTTATTTTGATGTGTCGCAGGTACATAAATTATTATTTAAATGTGTACTGTTTTTTTTTCAGCTTGTTGGTATAATAGAACAAATTTGGTAAAAGAATTTTACAATAATGATAATTTATGCCGAAGTTTGTAATTCTCAGTTAGTTTTCCGGTAAAGTTACTCAGTTATGAATAAAAATTCACTTTTTAATCTGTGTTGTGTACCAACAATTAACAAAAATGTTTTACGTATGACAGTTAAAGGAAAGTTTTTATTTTGGTTTGTTAAAAATTCAAAGTGTAATTTTTAATGTAATTTGTAATTAAATTAATATTTGTAATTAAAGTAATGCAACTAAATATGTGTAATTAAAGAAATGCAACAATGTTTTATACTAATACCAGAGTTACGGTTCTTGCAATATTCATAACGTCCTGTGAAATAGAAACCTACAAAAATATTTCAAACATATTTTAACCAAAATTTATGAAAAAGAGTGTTCGGCTTTTTTTTTACTATACAGTACATGTCAATTCAAAAGTCAGCAGATGTTTACATATTGTCGTAAAACAAAAAAAAATTATTTTTATGTTTAAAAAATTTTTATTATACAGGGTGCGAATAATTTCAGTTTGGTCAGAGGCGTATTCAGAGAAATTTATATTAAACGATGAACTGGCTGGGATGCGATTTTCTCAGATAGCGAATTCCGAAAAAATTTTTATGTCTTCGGCAATTTTACACCGAGATAAACCATCTCTCAACAGGATGAAACTTATTTACTTTACACCCTATATATATATGTATATGTATATATATATATATATATATATATAATATATATATATATATATATATATATATATATATATATATATATATATAATATATATATATATATATATATATATATATATATAGGGTGTCAGAGAAATAACCTCTATCCTTTTGAGGGGTAACTCATAGCACCCTGTAAACACTAAAACCGCAGGAATTTTTTTGGAATTAACAGTCGCGTCACCCCTCAAAAGGCTAAGAGTTATTTCTCTTACCCCGTATATACATACACGCATATATATATATATATATATATATATATATATATATATATATATATATATATATATACAGGGTGTAAAGTAAATAAGTTTCATCCTTTTGAGAGATGGTTTATCTCGGTATAAAATTGCCGAAGACATAAAAATTTTTTCGGAATTCGCTATCTGAGAAAATCGCATCCCAGCCAGTTCATCGGTTAATATGAATTTCTCTGAATACGCCTCTGACCAAACTAAAATTATTCGCACCCTGTATAATAAAAATTTTTTTAAAAAAAAAATAATTTTTTATTTTACGACAATATGTAAACATCTGTCGACTTGAATTGATTAGGTACTGTATAGTAAAAAAAAAAAACCGAACACTGTTTTTCATAAATTTTGGTTAAAATATGTTTGAAATATTTTTGTAGGTTTTTATTTCACAGGACGTTATGAATATTGCAAGAACCGTAACTGTGGTATTGTTGCATTTCTTTAATTACAAATATTTAGTTGCATTACTTTAATTACAAGTATTAATTTAATTAAAAATTACACTTGAATTTTTAAACGAACCAAAATAAAACTTTCCTTTAACTGTCATAAAACATTGTTGTTAATATTGTTGGTACACAACACAGATTAAAAAGTGAATTTTTATTCATAAGTGAGTAACTTTAGCGGAAAACTGTAACAGAGAATTCCAAACTTCGGCATTAATTATCATTATTGTAAAATTATTTTACCAAATTTGTTCTATTATACCAACAAGCTGAAACAAAACACATTTAAATAATAATTTATGTACCTGCAACACACATCAAAATAAGAGTACCAATAATAATAATAAAATATTAAAATACATTTAATAAGAGATACTATAAACATACATAATTATGTATGTAAGCAAATATACAGTAAGGTAAATGTCCCAAATTCCGACACTTTAAGGAAGAACTAAACATATTTTCCTAGAATAATTTAAAATTCGTTGGAAAGGCTCAAAGTCTTTTGTCAACAACCAGACCAGAATTTTTACTTTAGATAAATTACCACTTAGGAAAAATAGAAAGATAAAATACAAAAAATAAGAATTTTTTACTACTGAAATGACACATAATTTCGACATCTACCATAAGACTTAGCTCTAAATTCAATACCTTTGTGAACTTATTTTCTTGTTTTTAAATTCAACAGTGTCCATAATTTTGACTATAAACGCTTTAGCTCAAATAAAAAAGAAAAAAAAATTGATAAAGATGCATTTAACCTTTAACCGGTAAGGTGATGTCTGTGAGTCGTATACAAAAATATTCTTTTTTGTTAACTGAACGTTTGTGTATTCTTTTATGGTTTAGGGCAAATTTTACCCTGCTGGCGTAAGGGGAGTGGTCTCCAGTTTTTGGCTATCTATGTTACCAGCCCGCGGTATGTTAATCTGTTGATGTCTCTCAGACATCACTTTACCGTGATTATTATAAAAATACATCTTACCGGTTAAAGGTTAAGTATAATTTATTGAAAAATTGCTTTATTTATTACACGTACATATTAGTTAATAATGTACTTTTCCAATTTCTGCTAATATAAAAATCAATACTGTTTTGTTGTATATTTCGCAAAATAACTAATTGATCATTAATTTTAGTACAATATTTTTTAAAAATAAATCGAAATATACAAAAGGTAGTATTACCTAATGTTCATAGATATCTCTGATATACAAAACGAACGTCTGAAAAGCAGAAATTTTTTAAATTCTTTAAAATAATATAAACGTTTGATTTTAAGACACTGTCTGATTTTGGGTCATTATCTTATCTATTGATTCATTCAAATTGATAAATATTCCTTTTCAGTTCCCAGTGTGTCAAAATCGTCAAAACATTTTTTTTTAAATAAACAATTACAGACATACATATGTACTTGGGGATTCACAGACAATCATGATATCATCAACCATCGATAATCAAGGAGTTGGCCAAGTGCGTATTTAACACACATTAAGCCGAGTTCCTAAGTTATTTGCGTTTTTGTATTTTTGGGGATAAAATACATGGCATCGCATATTTTTTTACGGTTTACTGTGAAAATAAATAAATATATTTGTACTTGTGTTATTAAGCGTCAATTAAGTGGTAATTGGATTCCTTACAAACCACATGGACTTTGAAATACAATATTTCTGAAACGAGGTATAAAAAGTTGTTAAAAGAACCTTAACTTGATTTTAAAAGATTTTTCTAATGATATGCTGCAAACAGTATACATATAATTATTTTTGAAGGAATTTACGAAAAAAATTTTTCAGCATTTCTCTTAATAATTTTGATTTGAATTTTTGGAAATGTTATCTAATATCAGAATATAATTTGACGTAAAATTTCACTTACTGAGTGTACTAAAATTGTTTATGCCCAGCTTTAAATACGGAAGATAGGTACCATAAGAAATTAAGAAATAAATTGTTTTACTGACGATTAATTGAGATATCTATCTGTAGCATGTATTATATTTGCAAAATACCGTGTTCATACATCCAAAGGCGTGGAATTTCTGAAAATGTTACAATCAAAAAATTATAAGACCTTCCAGAGTTCTTCGGAACCCTAATCTTTGAAAATTATTTTTTAAAAAGCCATAAACATAATATAGAATGACCTGTCAAACTGGATATATTTATGTGTTTTGGAAACACCAGTAACCTATTTATTTTATAAAGTATGAATATGTATTTTTAGTTGTATGTGTATGATTGCCGATTGGTATTCGTATTATTTTATTATCATTTTATCAATAATAAAACAGTACATTCTTCGTTATTTTTTTAACAATACAGGTACTGGTCTAAGCTGTTTTAAACTGTTGCATGAATTAACTGTGTAATTTATAATTTCTTTAAATCAAAGTATTAAAATTAAAAGTATGTGTATGTGCGTGAATAATAAACCAATTGTATATTTTAGAAATGTTTTAAAATTTAATTGTTGTGTCATAATTCATAAATACTTCAACTTAACGTACTTGCTCTGAGATAGTCAGGTACAAAAGTTTATCTCAGCAAAAAAACTTTCTTTTATCAAAAATTAAATAATGTATTGATATTCTTCAGTTATTATATTTGTATACCACTTGTTTTTTTGTATTTCCGCGCGCTTATGTTGTAGCAATTTAAAAGAATTGTTGAAAAAGCGTTGTAAAAACGTAGTAAAATGATGTTTTTTAATTATATTTCAAAATCGGCGTGGTCAATAATTTTTATTTCTTATTAAATATGGTTTGTAACTTTGTATTAAATAACATATTCAATTTTTATCAAATTCCTTTGACACGTTTTCATTTTATTCTAAAAAAAAATAGAATTTTCCCATAAGAACCCGTGTTAAAATTACAAAACTTTGAAATCGTTTTTCTCAAAATTGGGGTGGTCAATTTTTTTTTCGGTAAGGGCTCGTATTATTGGTATTGGAGAAAATAAATATCTAGAGAACTTTGTTAAATTTCCAAATAATTTAATGAGATTTGACGAAATCGATCTATTTGATATATGACGTAAATTGTCTCATTAAAAATTATGTTCAAATTTTTATGGACACTACTGTATAACTATTTTCAAAAGATTCCGTAAACAAACAGGTAAAAAAATTTTGTTGACAAAAAAATTTACATTTAAAAAAAAAAAACAAAAAAAAAAAAAATAGATAGGTAATCAGAGCCTGATTAAGGTTTTTTTTTCTAGGGGCCATTTTTTAACACGTTTTAACAATCGACTTTCTAACAATTCTTTTTGACAATCGAAAATTTCTGAAATGAAACTTGATCGGTAAAATTTAACTAGCAATACTTAATTAGTAGACTGAGACCTTTCTCTCCTGCAAATTATGAAACTTATTTACTTTACACCCTATATATATATATATATATATATATATATATATATATATATATATATATATATATATATATATAGAGTGTAAAAAAATAATTCTCGTTCCTTTGAGGGGTGACTCGTAGCACCCTGTAGACACTAAAACCACAGGAATTTTTTCGGAATTCACAGTTTGAGAAAATCACTAATTGACTCGCTACATGATGTTTCAAATTTTTTTTAAGTACGGCCCTGACTAAATTATGCATATCCTCCTTAATATCAAAGGTACAAAATAATTTTCTTGACTAAAATTCTATAAAATTTTGTAAACATGTTTATTTCTAGTTACCATTTATGGAAAACAAAACATAGGTATGTATACTGTCTCACAGCTAAAATCAGACAAAACTTTTTGACTATAAAGTGAGTTCCTTGTAACTGATCATGTCTCAGATTTTGCTATTTTCCACACCACATAGCAAAAGGCGCATTTTTTTTACGTGGTTTCCCCTTTAAGTCTAGTCCTCTCGCCTGAATATTACTCACTTTTTGTAAGTGAGACAATTGTTGCGATTTTACTATTATGGACGCAAACCAAAAAGATCTCCAGAAATTGTGGTGAGGGAAGTCAGTTTCCATTTATTTACATAGTTACATAATCATGTTTTTGATTATGTAGACGCTCTCAGACACTGAACCGCTGCAATAGTGGTTTTACGGGCCTTTGGGTCACTATTTAATGTCCCCCTTTACGAAGGGGGACATTAAATGGTGACCTTAAATTTGACCTTGAATTTCATTTTCAAGGTCATTTTGAGATAAAGCCGTATTTTTCAAATGGAACGATCTACTTTTTATTTCGGATTCTGAAAGAGCGTGAAATTTCACGTCGAAAATGCTATAAACGAATTTTTTTATAATTTACCTTAAGAGGTGTAAAGACCACGAAAGAACAATCAAAAATTGGTAACGATGTATTGCATCATAATGGGATCCATTACTATGGTATTATTAACAACAATCTACATAATCAGACGCAAATATACCAAGAAATATAATCAGTCGATACGAGTCAGCTATACTCCGTCAGCACCTGTCCAAGAAGCGAAACTTCTATGGCCGGCACTTCCGTCTCAGGAGGGAGGAGTTACGTTCTTAGAATAATGTATCTTGATATAATATATTATTAATTAGATCAGCACTTTATTATCAATTATAATATTTCCTTATCTAAAGTAAACAATTTTTAAATAATAATAATAATATTATATTTCAGTGTTTAATAAGCGATTTTAACTTAAATATTATATTACATTTGTAATAGTTTGGCTGAGCACAAAATGTAAATTAAAACCAAAAGCTTAATAAGCACAACGAATATTCTGGAACATTGAAACAAAAGTATAAATACGATTAGTCTTTTGGAGTTTGTATAGCAAAATTGCATAGAAATATTCCGTCAAAATAAAACTTTGTAAATATTAAAAATAAAATTTATTTTTTATTGTTTCGACTCGGCAACGAACGTAACTGGCGCAGTCGGTAGGATATCCGGCTGGCATCTTCGTGTAACGTAGTTAAACTCGCGACGTGGTACAGTACTCGACGGTTAATCGTGACTTATCCATTGTCGAACTTGACGGTTCATCAAGTTATAGTGGTTTACTCAACTTCACGAGGAGCAAGGATATCCAGTACGGTTTCAAACGTTTACGGACGGAACCAACGACAGGACGTCAACATCGTTCCAGTAAGTGACGGCTTATCACACATCGGGACACATCTACAACAGGCGTCCACGCAGTCCTTTTCAACGTGACGGTTCATCACAGCGAGGAGACGCAGTACCCAAACGGTGACGGTTCATCATCAAGGAACAACAATCCCGGTTCAGGAATGTTTGTTCATTGGGTCATGTAAGTCGATTTTCAATTGTTGCTCGCATCATTTTGCTTTTCTATGCCAATTAAAAACAGACTCCGTTTCTTACGATCCAATCCCTATCAAAAACCAGAGACTTCCAATAGTATCAGCGCCGCAGTAGACGGAGATAATATTGAGTTGTCCAGTGTTAGTCAGTCAATTTTAGTTTTAGAAAATAACGATAATAATATAAACGATAATAATTTAGAGAAAAGTAACTCAAATAGTTCAATAGTATATTATTCAACGAGCTAGTAATAATAGCTATTACTCACGAAGATGAAATTGCGACACGAGCCGAGCTTGTGAGGCGAGTGTCGTAATGCATCTGAGTGAGTAATAGCCATAGCAAGCGAGTAGAATACGATATTTTTTCTACGACTTTTTTCCTTTTTGATTTAAATAAAATTGAATATAAATTTTAAATCAAATTTTTAATCTATTTCTAATTCCATTAAAAGTTTGTATAATATTATGTATAAAACGATCAAAACAATCATCAACTTTATTTACTTGAACGTTACTAGGCAATATATTATATATTAAATTAAAACTTGATACATACATATATACACAAAACAAAAGCAAACCCATGGAATAATGATTAATACTGTGATTTCATTGGTCAAGAGGGTATTGAGTAATGAACATTCCTCCACACCTTTGAATAATGCCTAACTTTTTCGACAATTAACGGATATATAATGAGTGTGTTCTTCAATAGGAGTAGAAAAATAATAATAATACAAATAATATTACAATGACTACCCCAACAGACATATTTAATTCTTTAAGAATTCCAGATGCTATTAAAGACCTACCAAATTTTGACGGAAACAAAAGAACTTTATACGATTTCATAAATAACGTAGAGGAAATTTTAAGTTTGGTCCCCACAGCTAATGGTACTAGCTATGGCAAATTATTAGTTAGATCTATACGAAATAAAATAATAGGAAATGCAAACGAGGTACGACTGGGTCGAAATTAAAAACAATTTAATTACACACTACTCAGACAAAAGAAACGAAATGAGTCTTATTAAAGATCTTCATAACTTAAAACAA
Source organism: Brachynemurus nebulosus (assembly GCA_035578155.1). NCBI lineage: Eukaryota > Metazoa > Arthropoda > Insecta > Neuroptera > Myrmeleontidae > Brachynemurus > Brachynemurus nebulosus. The sequence goes on along the minus strand of JAPWDM010000001.1, from coordinate 114,345,408 downwards.
GGAAATTTAACAATAGAAAACATTTATAGTAATGTAATCGAAATTCTTCCTACAATATCGAATCACGTTAGAATATATGAAACTAATCCGGCTGTAAAAAATTCAAAATTAATGTTATATTCAGAAATGTGCTTAAATGTATTTTTGTCAGGACTAAAAGAAACCCTAGGATCTACCATCCGAGCTATGAAACCTACCACCCTTTCCGAAGCCTTTTCATACTGTATTAAGGCACAAAACATTTACTACACTAAGCAAAATACACAAATAACTGTAAATAAACCAAAAATCAACCAATCATATCCACCTAAACCAATACCACAATTTAGATCCCCATATCCACCGATTCAGTATCATCACCAACAATTTAATTCACAACCTCCACAACAAAGACAATTTCCACAACCTAGTTCGTCAAAACCAATTCAGTCAACACGTCCGTCTGTAAATTACAGACCACAACCAATGGAAATTGGTAGTAATAGGCTCAGTATTAGAGCACCACAACATAATCAATCACAGAATCAAAATCCGTTCTTTAAGCCAATGTCGAAACCTACTTTTCGAAGCGAAGAGCTACACAATGTAGAAGAACAAAATTTTCAAAATTTAGACCAATTTTGCGAAGAAATAGACAATGATCAGTGCAACCAAACTAACGATAACACAGATGACAGTATACACGAAACAACTGACGAAATAGACGAATCAAATTTTGGGACCACAATATGGTTACATAGACCAGAACGTACATGCAAACACACTACTCTACATTAACATTAGATCCCCATCCGGTTCCTTATTAAAATTCCTTATTGATACGGGAGCATCCCACTTGTTCATCAATCCTGAATATATTGACCCGAACGATACAATTCAAACAGATCCAATAGAAATCAAAGCTGTTTTAAATACTTATAAATTAGACAAAAAAGTAATTTTACCTATGTTCAAAGAATTCAATCAACCTCAGGATAGTACAGACTTTTAATTTTTCGATTCCATAAATATTTCGATGGACTAATAGGCTTAGATACGCTTGAAAAACTTAACGCGCAAATAGATATTACAAACAAACATTTGAAAACAAAAAACTCAATTATAAATTTGTCGTTTAAACCAAATTTCATGTCGGGAAAATATTCAATTCCACCGTTCATAAAACAACTCGTTAAGCTACCCGTAGATATTAAAAACGGAGAAATTTTCTTAAAAAATACTTATGTAAACAACAAAATACTTATTCCCGAAGGAATTTACCTATCCAGAGATTGGCACATTGTCGCTACCGCGATAAATCTTACTGATCAAGACCAATTACTTTTCATTGAACAACCCTTAAAAGCAGAATTATTAAATCACGAAATTGTCCAGTTTGACGAAAGTCAAATAAATACTGATTATCCTAATAGTGAAACAGAAATAGAAAATCTAACACGTATAGACCACTTAAACAACGAAGAACGTAGAGCTATTGTCAATGTCTGTCGTCAATATGAAGACATTTTTCTTAAAGACATTAAAGAAATTAAACATAGAATTACTACTACTGACGACGTTCCACTATACACTAAATCGTATAGATACCCGGAAATTCATCGCGAAGAAGTTCGTAGGCAAATAGACCAGCTATTAAAACAGGCATAATACGTCCTAGTTATTCACCATGGTCTTCACCTATCTGGATAGTCCCGAAGAAAACGGACGCCAGTCGTAAAAAGAAATGGAGACTGGTCCTTGATTATAGAAAATTGAACGACAAGACCATCGATGATAGATATCCGCTTCCAAACATCACCGACATACTAGATAAGTTAGGTCGTTGTATGTATTTCTCCACATTAGATCTCACGAACGAGTTCCATCAAATTGAGGTTCACCCTAAAGACATACCAAAAGCCGCTTTTACTATATAAGGGGGACACTACGAGTATGTTAGAATGCCTTTCGGTCTTAAAAACGCCCCGTCAACATTCCAAAGGGTGATGGACAACGTCCTTAGAGAATTGCAGGGTAAAAGTTGTTTGGTCTATATGGACGATATAATAGTATTTTCCACCTCTTTACAAGAACACGTAGAAAATCTTAAAAAGGTCTTCGAAAAATTACGAAAAGCCAATTTAAAAGTCCAATTAGACAAATGCGAATTTTTACACCGCGAGGTAGCCTTTCTCGGACATATAGTCTCAGAAAACGGCGTCAAACCCAATCCAGACAAGATAAAAGCAATTAAGAATTTCCCAATTCCCAAAACGCAAAAGGAAATAAAAAGCTTCCTAGGTCTACTAGGCTATTATAGAAAATTTATAAAAGATTTCGCGCGTATAGTTAAACCAATGCAAAATGTTTAAAAAAGGGAGAAAGCGTCAGACTAACACCCGAATACATTAAAACATTTGAAACTTGTAAAAATTTATTAACAGACGATCTAATTTTAGCTTATCCGGATTTTACAAAAAATTTCATTTTAACAACAGATGCTAGTAATGTAGCTTTAGGAGCTGTCCTATCTCAGGGACCAATAGGACACGACCGTCCAATATGTTATGCTAGTAGAACTCTGACCGATATCGAACAAAAGTACTCAACCATTGAGAAAGAACTACTTGTCATAGTATGGGCAACAAAATACTTTCACCCTTATTTGTTCGGCAGAAAGTTTAAAATCATAATGGATCACAAGCCTTTCACGTGGTTAATGTCCCTCAAGGTTCCTAATAGCAAATTAGAGGAATTTGATTACGAAATAGTACATAAACCCGGAAAGTTTAACACCAACGCTGATGCCCTTTCCCGAGTTCAAATCCCTGACATAAACATAAACGAAACCGAAAGTAACACTTCCACACACGTGACGCAACACACAACAGATGATCAAACAGCACACAGCGCCGACGAAGACGATTCTTCTTTCATACCAATATCAGAAAATCCACTTAACGATTTTAACCATCAATTAATTTTCGAACAAGTTAGTAATAGATCACAAGTAAAAATAAAAGTCTTATTTAAAACAAAAAAACGACATACCGTTCAACTTCCATATTATGATGAAGAAGTATTAATCGATATTTTTAAGCAATTCGTTCCACCGAAAAAATTAATAGCCATTTACTGTTCTGTTGATAATATATTTAACAAAATTCAAGAAGTTTATTCGGAATATTTTTCTCAAGCGAAACAATTTAGGTTAATAAGATGTATCAAAATAGTAACCGACGTCGAGGATGACGACGAACAAGACAAAATTATCTCAGATTATCCTAAAAGTAGTAACAACCGAGGCATTACTGAAACTATAGCACATTTAAAACGGGAATATTTCTTTCCACAAATGAAATCAAAAATTTCCTATTTCATAACTAATTGTAAAGTTTGCAATGAGAACAAATACGATCGCCAACCACCCAAACAAAAATTTCAAATTACACAAACACCCGGTAAACCTCTCGACATTGTACATTGTGACTTATTCTTCTTAGATAAATTAATAATTTTCACTATAATTGATAAATTTTCGAAATTTGGACAAGGATACACAATCGAAAGTCGAAACAGTACACATATAATTGAAAAATTAGCTAACTTTATAGCAGCATACGGTAGACCGAAAACACTCGTAGTCGATTTAGAGAAAAGCTTTGATTCTATAAAGTTTAAGCAATTTTGTGAGCAATACAACATAAACTTACATATCACCTCTATTAGAAGTTCAAATTTAAACTCTCCTATCGAACGATTCCACTCTACCCTTTTGGAAATTTATCGCTTAATCCGTAACAGTCCTGAAAATTCCTTGAAACATGAAAGTCCAAAAATGAAACTCTTGCAAGCTATATTTACCAACAATCATTCAATACATTCAAGCATAAAATTTACCCCCTATGAATTATTCTTTGACAGAAAATATGATATTCAGTTAAAACCGAATTTGAAAAATTTACAAGAAAATCAGCAACAATTATACGATAAAGTAAACGAATACGTCCTTCAGAAAAAACGCGAAAAAATTATTAAGCTAAATCAAAATCGACACGAACCACTTACATACACACCCAATACAATCGCATACTACACCGAAAATAAACGCGACAATAAATTACACCCAAAATTTAAGCAAACAATTATTAAACAAAATAAAAAGATAACCATGACGGATATTAAGAATAGGAAACTCCACAAACAAAAATTAAAACGACCTCGTAAATTGCAGGTTATTGATGGCAACGACAGTTCAGACTCAGAGGAGGAGAATTCAAAACATTATTAATTTAAAATTTACTCAGCTCAAAAATAATCTTAAAATTTTACTCCCAGGAAGATTAGTGAAACGTGGACTCATTAACGGTTTAGGCTCGATAATCAAACAAATTTCTGGTAACATGGATAACGAAGACGCTTTACGCATTAATAGAGACATCGACTTATTACGGACAAATCAAAATAATATAACAGACCAATTGAACAAACAAACAACTATCAATTCACAAATGATCGAACGATTCAAAAATATTTCAAAACACATAAACGAATAGCAAAACGTAATAAGTAGTTATTTACGAAACATTTCAAAAGATCTAAATTATTCCGTTTTCATACAATATATTAATCAGATAACTTTTAATATTGATACGCTTAACGATCACGAGATATTATTCAATCAATAAATTTGGCTAAGCTCAATATAATTTCCAAACCTATCCTCTTAGAATCAGAATTAAAGCACGCCTTTAATCTGCAAGCCTATTACAATGATTCAAACATTATTTTCAATATCCGTATACCCAGATTCTTCCTAAACAAATTCTCACTTACTTATCTAGAACCTATACCTAATATTAACCTGAAAACGATAAAAATCCCATATCAATATGCCATCTTTAACGAGCATCAATTGTATTTGGTCGATAAAGCATGCCCAAAAATTGAACAAATCTACATATGCGAACCGAAAAGAACCAGCACGAAAATGAAACATTCAGAATGTTTAGGAAAACTTTTACTCAATCAACATGGTAGATGCACATACGTGGAATACGACAACGTCTCTGAAGTCAAGCAACTGCAAAATAACTACATCATTATAAAAAATTCACAAGGAATAAACCTGACATCCACCTGTGGTATGGAAAATCGTAAAGTAACTGGAACAGTCATAATACACTTCGACAACTGCTCAGTAAAAGTAAACCAAATGGAATACAAAAGTCAAACTACACAATCTGGGAGTGAAGTTCGTCTCATACCTACCTACAACCTTCAAGTCAACGTTTTCAATGTCGAAACAAAACTTAATCTCAAGAAGCTAGAAAATTTCCACATCAAAAACACGGAGGAAACTCACCTAATGAAACAGCAAGGAACCTTCCATATAACAACGATGTATTGCATCATAATGGGATCCATTACTATGGTATTATTAACAACAATCTACATAATCAGACGCAAATATACCAAGAATATATAATCAGCCGATACGAGTCAGCTATACTTCGCCAGGACCTGTCCAAGAAGCGAAACTTCTATGGCCGGCACTTCCGTCTCAGGGGGGAGGAGTTACGTTCTTAGAATAATGTATCTTAATATAATATATTATTAATTAGATCAGCACTTTATTATCAATTATAATATTTCCTTATCTAAAGTAAACAATTTTTAAATAATAATAATAATATTATATTTCAGTGTTTAATAAGCAATTTTAACTTAAATATTATATTACATTCGTAATAGTTTGGCTGAGCACAAAATGTAAATTAAAACCAAAAGCTTAATAAGCACACCGAATATTCTAGATCATTGAAACAAAAGTATAAATACGTGGCTCCGCCAAGCTACCGATTAGTGTTTTGGAGTTTGTACCATAATTGCATAGAAATATTTGTAACAATTGAAATTCGTCAAAATAAAACTTTGTAAATATTAAAAATAAAATTTATTTTTTATTGTTACGACTCGGCAACGAACGTAACTATATACATATATTTATATATATTATATGTATTATGGGCGCAAGCTAAAAAGAACTTTTTTATCTACATCTGCATTTATCTTTGTCTATCATATTAATAAATAGAAGTTTACTCACTCACTCCTATAAAAACATAATTACTTGGTTTGGTTGGTAACTATGGAAATAATACAATTTGTGTTCCCCTCACCCCAGTTTCTGGAGGTCTTTTGAGCTTGCGCTCATAATATATATATATATATATATATATATATATATATATATATATATATATATATATATATATATATATATATATATATATATTCATATATAATATTATAATATTTATTTATTCATTTTTACAAATTTACATTTGTGTGAATAGCGTCAATAAAATTAATTAAAAAATTCACTTAAAGTATAAAAATTCTTTTGTAATAAATACTGTTTCAGTGTTATTTTAAACTTTTTGGGACACTGAATACTTTTTATGTCATTACTTATTTTATTATATATTCGGATCATAGAGCTACGTGCATTTTTAAAGGAAACGTCAAGTCTAACTGCATCCAATATCAGTTTGTCTTTACAACGTGTTGAATAACCGTGTGTTAAATGATTACTCTCAAACAATTTAGCATTTGCTTTTACAAAACATGCGGACTCTAGTATGAAAGTATCAATAACCGTCAGAATGCGATATTTCTTGAATAGCTCTCTACAGTGACTTCGTGCATTAACTCCCGCTATTATTCGAAGGCATCTTTTTTGTATTTTGAAAATTTGTTCCGCGGCTGTTGAGTTACCCCAGAAAATAATCCCGAATTGGATTCGGGAATGCATAAGGGCATGGTAAATCATTGTCATAGATTGAATAGGCATTCGTGATTTTAAAGATCGTATTACGTATAAAGTTTTACTAAGATTTGTACTTAGTGTATCAATATGATTCTTCCAATTAATTTTGGAATCTATTTCAATTCCTAGAAACTTTACATGTTCGGAAATAGATAAGTTAGTCCCTAACAGCGGAATCTCCTCTGGAAAGTCAAAGTATTTTCCGAATTTAATTAATTCTGTTTTATTTATACTAAGCGCTAAGCCATTGTTTGTAAACCAGTTTTCAAGGGTATACATACAATTTTGTATATTTATTAGAAGATCGTCTGAATCCCGTCCGCTACATATTGCCGCAGTATCGTCAGCATATAAAAATAAATGTTCCCTAACTGCCAGTGGCAGATCGTTAATATGTAAAATAAAAAGGGTCGGTCCCAAGATGCTACCTTGTGGGACGCCTCTTACGAGAGGTCTCCAACTTGAGAGAGCATCCTGAATACCAGATCCAGTCACAATTTTAACTGTTTGTTTTCTGTCAGTCAAATATGAGCGGAAAAGATCCAGTGCCTTTCCTCTTATACCATACTTGTATAATTTTTCCAGAAGAAGTGCGTGGTCAACAGAATCAAATGCCTTGGTTAAATCCAGGCAAATAAGTGATAGCGGTCGCTTTGCTTCCCAACATTGTAAAACTTCCGTTAATATTTTAAAAACTGATAAGTTTATGGAACCTCCTTTTATAAAACCGTGTTGGCTATCATTGACCAAATCAAATTTTTCTAAATATGCCATTAATCTATTATTGACAGCAGTTTCCAAAATTTTTGAAAAATTCGAGAGTAACGAAATTGGTCTATAGTTATTTAAAAGTTTATTATTTCCTTTTTTGAAAATGGGAATAACAACAGCCTTTTTCAGTTTGGAGGGGAAAATACCTTCCTCAAAACATTTATTCAAAATATCCGACAACTGATAGCAAATTATATGCGCGGTTTGCTTTATTATATTAACAGTTACTTCATCCCATCCTGTCGAGTTTTTACTTTTTAATTTTTTGCATATATCAAATATTTCTTGTGGACTAGATGGTTGCAAAAATATGTTGTTACTGCAATTTGAAATAGTTGAATTATATTTACTGTTGTTCGTTATGCTAGGGGATTTTACTACATTAATAAAGAAATCATTAAAACTGTCCGCTATTTTTTGGGGTTCATTTATGCATTCCCCTGAGTCTTCAATTACATTTACAAACTTATTTTTTTTATTATTTAATGCATTGTTAACAATATTCCAAGATGTTTTGGTTGCATTATTTGACGTTTCAATTAAATTACAATAATAAAAAGATTTTTGTTTATTTACTAGTGATTTAATTTGTTTTGATATTTCATTATATCGATTACGCAAGAGTACTATAGAGATGTTATTACTAGTTTGATTTTTTTGAATATTTTTGATATTAATAAATAGCTGTCTTTTTTCTGTTGATAATTCCCTTATTTCAGGGGTTATCCAGTTTCTTTTATTTATACCGAAACTGTCTGTTTTCAAATATTTTTCATTTTTTTCATAACATAAGTTATAATAAAATAAAAATTTATCTAAAAATAAATTATACATGTTATCGGCCGAGAGTGAGCATAGATTCCATTCGCATTTAGACAGAAGTTCAATAAACAATGCTATATTATATTCTGTAAAATATCGCTTTGTAACAAGCCTACAATTTTGAGTCATTTTTTTACTTTCAAAGGTAAATAATATAGCCCTATGATCCGAAATTTCCGTATCTATAAGTGATATGTTATATTCCTGCACATTTGTTAAAATATTATCAATACATGTTTCAGTGCTAACTGTCACTCTAGTGCAATCAGAAACCGCTATATTTATATTGAAAGATATTAAGATATTTTTCAGACTATCTACTACAAAATTTTTATCAATAAAATTTATATTAAAATCACCAGTTATTACAATGTTTTTATTTAATTTATAGATAATATTTATCATATTATGGAATAGGTTTAAAAATAAACTAACATTACCCATCGGAGATCTGTATACAGATACAATTATTAAATTTTGATTAGGTATATGTACACCACAACATTCAAAGTTGATTTCGTCACTAATATCTTTTAATTCATCTAATAATACAGTATATTCAATACCATCGTCAAGGAGTATTCCGACCCCTCCATGGGATCTACATCTTCGGGAAAAACTAGCGACTAAGCGTAGATTGTTAATCATTATACCAGCTGCTGCTTCTTCGTCAGTTAACCATGTTTCACTCAAACACAGTGCTTTTACATCGTTCAAATCTTGATTTAGAAGGAGTTCTAGATCATTTGTCTTATTTCTAACACTTCTAACATTTAGACTTAAAATTGGTTAATTGGTTAAAATAAGAACATTATATATGAATATATACATATATATATATATATATATATATATATATATATATATATATATATATATATATATATATATATATATATATATATATATAAATTTTAATGAGTCATTTTCGGGTTCTATGGAAATGGAAATTCACTAAAAAAAAAGAGAAGAATTTATTCCACTTTTTTGTTTTATATGTATGCAAAATTTCATTTTCATAAGACTATGATAGTATGATAAATGATCAGGCATGAAGAAATTTTAAGGGTTTCATGATTTTGGCTGCGGAACCCTCAAATTTTTGGGGCATTACTAAATTTATTCGGGATAAGAACATTATGGATGAAAAGTAAAGTTAAAACATAAACTTTTTCTTAAACTTATGCTGTTTTAATTTTAAAAATGCATTTATCCAAAATTTTGTTGCTGTTTTTTTTTTGTTTGTTCATAACAGATACAATGCTGTTATTAAAAAGCACATAATAAATATCTACTTCTTTTGATTTTCCAAAATTTGGGTGTACAGAAGAATAGCGTATTCGGCATTAATGAGTCTCCATTTTCAAATTAATCTGAAACAAAAAAACCAATGGTATTAATTACTACACAATCCTTTTAATTCGTTAGTACAAATTCATTCATTCACAATACCTATATAAGCAATAGAAAAATTAAAAAAATTACTTTTTCATTTTTACTTACTTGTTTAAGGAGATATTTACCAATTAAAAAAAAAAAAAAAACATCAAAAATAGGCGATTTTACTTTTCTATTTTCTCGGCGTAGAATTAACCTATGAACTTCAAATTTTCAGTGAGTAAAGATAAAGGTAATAAAAAATGTTATTAGGAAGTAGAATTTCTAATTTCCACTTTTAAGTGGGTGAAAAACGAGTTTGAAAAGCATCAAATATAGCCCTAGTTTCAGTGCAATTTACCAACGATTGGAAAATTTAAAAAAAAATCTGATTCCTAATAACATATTTTATATGTTTTAAGAATGTAATTTTGAAATAAAAATTACTCTCGAGCTACTCATTACCGCGTAAATAGAAAAGTAAACCTAACATTTGTGGACATTTTTCTGATCTATTTATATTTACAAATATGTTTTCTCTTTATTTTCGTTATATCAAATAAAATTGAAATCCGAACAGATATATTTAAACTTTCTTTAAACGGGGTAGTGATCTTTTTATTTTCTGTCTAAACTTAGTAAAAATATAATAAAGGACCTTGAAGGCCTTGTTGAGAAAAACGTTATAAAAATACATGCAATACGTTTTATGAATAAGTAGACAATGTTATATAATTGTAGGGACCCATAAATTGTAATATTTTAATTTTAAAAATTTATACCATAGCCCAACAATTTCCCTGGATTTTTTGATTTTTCGGTACCTTGTCTATAAAAATTGAAACTTTTTATGAAATTTGTGAAGAAAAGTATAATAGAAAGTCTCGGAAATTTAAAGGGTAAAATTAGTGACGGATATACCAGCAGGCTGAGTAGACTGGAGCCTAGGGCGGCAGATTTTAATGGCGGGAAATTTGGGCCAAAAAGGGCGGCAAAATGTAGAATTTGTTTTTTTTTTTTTTTTGCTCGTCACTTGCGTTTTTTTAAGAAAGGCGGTAGATTTTCGAGGCGGCAAAATGTAGAATTTCAAGTTTTTTTCTTTTGCTCATCACTTACGGTTTTTAAGAAGGACGGCCGATTTTAGGGGCGGCAAATTTGGCAAAAAGGGCGGCAAAATTTTTTTTTTAGCTTTTCAGGGCGGCATTTTTTACTGAGCCTAGAGCGGCACTTAGAGTAAATCCGCCACTGGGTAAAATTTTTTTCGCAAGTCAAGTTATTTAAAACAATTTTAATTTTTGTTCTATTAAAAGATCCTAAGTTTCTTATTAGAAATGAAAAATTTTTGAAACTTTCTAGCAAGGTGGGAGTCGTAGGATACATCTAGTCGGCAGTCGATTTTTCTTAGATTGACATCACAGTGGCTGGAGGTGACTTGAAATAGAAACTTTTTGCCCTGGGAGGAACCAGGGGCAAAATTTCGAAAAATTTTATTAAATATAATTTGTAGAAATTTTAATTTGAAACAATTTTGTTTCCAACAACTTTCTTTGAAATAATTTTTTTCATTGGCTTTTTTTGCTAAAAAGAAATTAAATTCGACTTTTATTTGGTGCATATTCAAGCTACAGAATAATAAAAATTGCATACACAATATTAAACTTCTTTTTACTGGACAAGTGGGTTTTTTTTTTCTGTTATATCTTTTTCCATTTCTATCTTTGACATTGATTATAAACGATTTATTTTTAGTCAAGTAAAGCTTCGCCCGACCTGCGGGCAAACGTATCATGCCTCATAATGACTGTAAAATTTCATTGCACTACTTAACTCAAATTCAAACTTAAGTGGTTCATAATTGCTGACCAGTAATAGTTAAGCAGATATTGGGTTTCTACAAAAATAATTTCATATGAGTTTAGGATAATATCACCTTTTCTTTTTATGTCAAATACCATAATATAATTATTTTATAATTCCACAAGTATTGCGAGCAATGATACGGGAGACCGTACCGGTCGAGCTAACACTTAAGATTACAAAAATCAAAAATATCCAATCCTTGAACTAAAATTTATATCATGCTGTGAAGGACTATTGTGTAGGAGAATACAACATATATATGTATGTGTATTAAATTTCAGATCCTTCTAAGATACATTGTATATGCACATGTAAAAAAGAATAAGAGATACTGTCACCTTAAACTTTTATATTTACATCTCTTTTCCTTGAATATTTTCAGTATCATTAGAATATTGTTATTGGCGGAAATAAAATTTTAAATAAGACAAGCAATACTATATTTACGGAAGTTTTAATGAGTCTGTTCTTTTTTAAAGTGTATGTAAGAATTTAAAAATAATTTTCGTGAATTCTGTGTGCGGTAGAGATAGCATCAAAATGTTAAAATCTACAATTTGCTGTTTTATTTTTTGAGAATATACCCTTAAGAACTACTGTTGAAATTTTTTCCCTCTGTTCCTCGCAGCGGAAGTTAATTGTGGTTATTCCCTCATAATTTTGGTCAAAAGAAAATAATTGAAAAGCTTCATGAAGAATTCTACCGATCCTGTACCTTCCGTACCTGTAAAAATATAAGAAAACCATGTTTTTTTTTTTCTTTCACATAAATATGCTAATCGAGTCTATGAAACTGCTTAGCTATCAGCTATTCACACAGACAATGATTATAAAATTATCAATTGCAGATGACAAAAATTAGCAGTTTATTATCATAAAAACCTACAACTTAAAATTAATAAAAATCAATGAAAAATATTTGATATGTTTCGATCAATTAATGGTCAACATCAGCAAATAAAAGTTACTCAATTCGAAGAAAAAATGAGTTTTTCTGTAAAATTTTGGTATCTATTTCATTTTTCCATTTTTAAATTGAAAAATATCTTCACAATTGTCAAATTATAGTTTCAAAATGTTTTACGTAAACCTAAATTATATAGGATAAAGTGGGGTAAGTGCGTACCCGGGGCAAGTGCCTTCACGTTAAATAGAATTTCCAACTAACTATAAAGTGATTTAAAATCAATTTTAAAATATCCGCTAACACTCAAGAGAAACAGGTCAACCTTAATTCGGCACTTCTGTCAATTATATAGAGTAGTAACGGCTATGTTTTTCAACAATGTGTTTTATGGTTTAACAACGAGTTTCTGAGTACATTTTCAATCAATTTTTAATAGAGTCTATTATAATATTTTTATATTTTTTATTTAATATTTTTAGTTGTTATTAAGATAAATTTTAATTAATTGAGAAGATTTTTTCTTTTATTCTGTTATTTTAGAAACACTAAAGGGAGCGCACTTACCCCAACATTTTTCCCTACGGGCCAAGTGCGTCTTTTGGATTGGGGTAAGTGCGCTCTTAATGTATTATATGATGTAGCGCTAAAGGGAGCACACTTACCCCACTGTGTTATATGATGTAAATTCTGCTTGTTTTTGCCCATAATTATTTATTTTAGGTAGAAATGGTACGAAATTACATAAGAAAAACTGCCAGAAGCACACAGTATTCAGCAGCAGCCTTGGAAACTGCATTAGATGATATTAGTATACCTCTCAATTATAATATAATATAATATGTATAATAAAAGGTAATTTATCACTTAAGATAAAAAGATTTTTAAAATTTTTTTGTACAGTTACGTAGAGAAAAGTATGCTTATTCAACGCACTTGTTCCTCAATATAAATCAAACAAAGAATGCGGAATTATATCAAGAGAACGCACTTTCCCCAAACCATGGGGCAAGTGCCATGCACACATTTCAAAAAAATAATTACAGTCTATTATCACGAAGTTCTCTAGAATTTCTTTCTTATGATTATTTAAGTTTAAGGACCAGGTAGTTGATAACGCTGATAAACAATCAGATGTGATTAATAACATTGATACAATAATAATCTGAAAGTTAACTATCAAAAAATGGGGGTGCACTTACCCCACTTTACCCTATTTTCTAATATTATTTATAAATCAAGTAGGTGCTACCTATTTTCAAAATATGCAAATTTAAATTTTTTTAACCATGTGGTATTATCAACTTACTAGCATTTACTTCTTTTGTGTCTCATTTCATGTCCTATAAAAACAAATCAGACACTGTTGCTAGTCAAAATTGACCGTTAACGTATACATTAGTTAACCATTGGTATATTTTAAATGGTGCAACAAACAAATCAGGGTTCGTTAATCTCTGATTTACTAATGTTGGTGAAATCGGCCCTTAAATAATTATATAGCTTATTTATCTAACAATCCTCAATAATCAACGTTCAAACAGCAGGAGAGTTTGTAGTAAGGTATCGGTGCTTTTAGTCTAAACCGACTGATTTCATCAAAATGTTTTAATTCTATTAAACAAAATTAATTTATAACAGTTATTTTTTATTACCTAAATAATTATGTAAAAATTATTAATAAACAATATTTTCACAGGATAGTTTACAACAGCGGTATAATACCACCCTATGTTCACTTCAATTGTATTTAAATAGATTACCTGTTTTACGAGTGACGGTTTCTTTTAGCACTTACTTAGATAAGTAGATAACCTACTACAAACAGTACTATTGATTAATGCCGTACTTAAAAAGTCATCCCGATTATGTATGGTCAAACTCTAGTCTCTATCTTTATTCTAAATAAAACGTGTCATAAAGATGTTTCTATTCAATTAAAGATCCTTTCCAATAATTATTTTATGTGCAATCCTTGGTCAGAAAAATAAATTTGAAGTAAAGATATTCCCATACCTTTTTCAATTCGATTACTATATCCGAAATATGTGTAATTTCCAGATTGCAGGTAAATTTCGAATTTCTTCAATAAATAATTTTGTATCCAATGAATCTTTGTTAATAATTGCTATTTTTTCATAAAAAACAAAAAGAATAAAAAACAAAAAAAAAAAAAAGAAAACAAAGAAAACCGAAAAACAAAAACAAAAAACAGAAAAAAACACAAGTAAGAAAACTAAACACAAATTATATAACACTTGCTTGAGCCGTATTAGGTATTATTAAATGATTTGTTATAATAGGGTGCATTAGGTAGTAATTAATCAGTTAAGCACATACCTGACAAGGAAATGCACCCAGAGTGAAATTCGGGATTTTGATGAAACTTCGCTAGTGTACAGAATAGGCAAAAATAAGGGACCCGTATTTTTTTTTATCGGCCATCTTCCACGTTTAGGGGGTGAAACCAGCCCCTAAAGTTGGGGGTTCAAATCGTATTTCTTAAGATATCTCGAAAACTATAAGAGACAGGGGAAAACTTTAAATTGACGAAATGTTACTCTTTGAAAGACCTATTCACCTGTATAGATTAAATCAGGGCCAGGTTAATAAGAGGGGATGGAGGGGTGAAAATGGGGGTAAATTTTCTTGTACAGTCTGAATGGTTCAATGTATCAAATTTTTGCCATCATAAATACAAAGAGCACCAAAAATTAGGGCATACTTGTTTTTGCGTTTTTTTTTTTTTTTTTTTTTTTTTTTTTTAAATATGTGTGAAATCCAAGCCATATAAGGAAGAAAAAAATAGGATAGATTGTAATTATTATTGATTGCAAATACGTTTTATATTTTTTAATTTTTATGTTGGTTTTCATCATGAAAATGTAAATTTTTACTTTCCAATAATGATTTATATATTTTTCAGTACTAACTTAATTGGTAATTTAGCCATGTGTACATTTGGTTACTCATATTCGATATTTTTTATACCTATTTCTGCGAAAGTTAAAGTTCTCTGGTGTGCTTGTGTTAATGAATGCTCGACAAGAAGCAATAATCTCTTTCGCTCACTGTTTAGGTGCTTCGTAATAAATTTTGCAATTTGGTAAATGGGGTTGACACCTATTAAACATACAAAAAGAATAAGAAAAATAGTTCGAATGTTGAGAAAAAAATAAACTGCGTTTATTTGGTGAAAAACGAATTTGTAAGGAGATAATGGCAGTTGTTGAACGGAAGATTATTGCTTCTTGCTGAACATTCATTAACACTTGCAGACCAGAAAACTTTGGTAGAAATAGGTATAAAAAATATCGAATATGAGTAACCAAATATACACATGGCTAAATTATCAATTAAGTAAGTACTGAAAAATACATGAATCAATATCGGAAAGTAAAAATTTACATTTTAATGATGTAAATAAACATTAAGATAAAAAAATATAGAAGGTATTTGCAATCAATAATAATGCAATATAATCTACCCTATTTTTTTCTTCCTTGTATGGCTTGGATACCACACATATTTCGAAAAAACGCAAAAACACGTATCCACTATTTTTTGGTGCTCTTTCTATTTATGATGACAAAAACTTGATACATTGAACCATTCAGACTCAGAAAATTTACCCCCATTTTCACCCCTCCAGCCCCTCTTATTAACCCGGCCCTGGTTTAACCTATACAGGTGAATAGGTCTTTCAAAGAGTAACATTTCGACAATTTAAAGTTTTCCTCTATCTCTTATAGTTTTCGAGATATCTTAAGAAATACGATTTGAACCCCCAATTTTAGGGGCTGGTTTCACCCCCTAAACGTGGAAGATGGCCGATATAAAAAAATACGGGTCCCTTATTTTTGCCTATTCTATACACCAGCGAAGTTTCATCAAAATCCCGAATTTCTCTCTGTGTGCATCTCTTTGTGAGAAAAATAATTACAACATAACCAATATATCACTTAGAATAACCCAGATGTTTTTATATTAAGGTAATCTTTCTGATAAATAATATGTCATTCCTCAAATTCAATTTAAATCATTTTTCCTTTTTGTAAAAAAAATTCAAAACCGAAAAAAGTGAAAATGCCAGTAACAGACCAGTATCTTTGATTGATCAAAAAAATTGCAGTAGGTAATATTGATCACTTTCCGGAGAAACTATATTTCTGAGATAGAAACATTTTAAGGTAGTTGGTCCATAAAACGATTTTTCAAAGGATTTTAACGAAACGTTTCTAGACATTTATTTAATTCAGTACCAATAAATACGAGCATATACCGAAAAAAATTGACTGTCTCAATTTTGAGAAAAATGGTTTCAAAGTTTTGTAATTTTAACACAGGCTCTTATGGGAAAACTATTTTTTTAAATAAAATGAAAACGTGTCAAAGGAATTTAATAAAAATTTAAAATATTTTTTGAACAATGCTTTTATATTGTTACAATATAAGCGCGCAAAAATTCAAAAAAAAAAACAAGTGGTATACAAATACAATAACTGAAGAATATTAATACATTATTTAATTTTTGATAAAATAAAATTTTTTCTCTGAGCTATACTTTTGTACCTCACTATCTCGCAAATACCTTAACGTAGTCTCTGAGGTAGTCAGATACAAAAGTATATCTCAAAAAAAAATTTTCTTTTATCAAAAATTAAATAATGTATTAATATTCTTCAATGATTATATTTATATACCACTTGTCTTTTTAAATTTCCGCGCGCTTATGTTGTAGCAATATAAAAACATTGTTGAAATAGCGTTGTAAAAACGTTGTAAATTGATGTTTATAAATTATATATATTTAAAAAACGGCGTAGAGAATAATTTTTATTTTTTATTAAATATGGTTTATAACTTTGTATTTTATAACATATTAAATTTTTATGAAATTCCTTTGAGACGTTTTCATTTTATTAAAAAAAAAAAAAAAAAAAAATCGAGCTTTCCCATAAGAACCGGTGTTCAAAATTACAAAACTTTAAAATCGTTTTTCTCAAAATTGGAGTGGTCAATTTTTTTTTCGGTAGGGCTCGTATTATTCCTTAAAATCCTTTGAAAAAATCGTTTTATCGACCAACTACCTTAAAGGGGACCACTAGTGTGACCGCCTGAAAAAAAGATGATTTTTAGGAATTTTTTTAAAGAAAACTACTGCATGGAATGTTTTAATATTTTAAGGATATATTCGTTGATATATATTAAATTCATGATAAAATTTTGGGACCAAAAAATTAAAAATTCAGTGAGTTATTCGCGATCTCCCAAGGCTGCAAAAAAAAGTTCCCCCACTGCTGCAGTGATAGCGACCTTCACAGTACCTGAAATCAAAAAAACCAAAAAGCCTATTAAACTAGAAGGTATTGCCCGTGCCATGAACCTCAATCGAAAAAAAAGTTGAAATTTAACAAAATGGCGGAATTTTTTAAAAAAAAGTTTCAAATTTTGCGCGAAAATTTGTCAATTTTTGGCTTGCAAAAATTACATTTTTTATTCAGTCGGAAAACTGGAGGTTCATGGTACGAGGAAACATATATAAAAGAAGCTGCAATAAGAATCAAATCGATCGAATGATTTGTCTTCGAGTTATAACTGCAGCAAATTTGAAAAATGTAGTTTTTCTTTATCTTACGTTTTAGTTTCAATCACTGAGAATTTTTACTAAAACTATTTGCGATGTACTCACTATAATGGTCATAGTAAAACTAGATGAGTCGTTTAAAGGTGCCAGGGCCTAGCTTCTCCACAACATGTGACTGGCAGCCACTTCTATAAACTCCGGAACTATCAACCTTCGTACATTTCTCAGTACCTCAAAGTTAACAATGAAAATCAGAATCCGCTCTTCGGATGGCTGTAACTCAAAAACTATTTGAGATATGCACTTAGAAGGTATAGGCTATCGAAACATGCAAAAAAAATTGGGTTCCTCTTAAACTATTTTAATACAAAAATTGCACTTTCATTTCAATATAATACAGTCATGTCTCCTATAACGCGGCTAATTCGTACCGCATTATACTGAAATCGCATTATAGCAGACGTAAAATGCCGTATAAAAATTTATACGGCATTCCATATAATTCCATATAATGCCGTATAAATTTTTATACGGCATTATATGGAATTCATTTCCGCGTCATGGGGATTCAAAATTGATACAAATCAAGTGAATCGTACCGTGTTATATGGTATCTCAAAAATAAAAGGATGAATTGTACCTTAATCATAGGCCAGTGATCAGTTTTGGCTGTCGATTTTAAGAAACAGCTCCGATTGTCATGAAAGTTTAACAGTAGATAGGCAATAACTTAAGAAACAAAAGTTATATAGTGCTGATGTTCGCTTTTACCCCGGGGGTCAATACCACCCTTTTTAGGGGGTGGAAATTGACACCCGTAAACTAAATGCAGAAATCGATAGAGGGATGAATTCTAATCAAAGGATGTTCTGTACATGTTTTTCTATAAATCAATATTTTCCGAGTTATCTGCCATTGAAATTGTTAATTTTTCATCTAAAAAATGCATGTTTTGACGCGGTTTTTCATGAATAACTTAAAAACCGTTCGTTTTTAAAAATAAACTTACTGAAGTAAAAATGAAGCTTTTAAAATAACGAATCGACTGGTTTTTTCTTCCTTTCCGTAGATGAAGCAATACTCGAGTTATGAGTCGTTAAAAATGATTGTTTGGCCACCGAAAACTAAATTCGAACCTTTTGGCGTTAAATAACGGGAAAACAGCGTATTTTAGGAGGAAAACTTATCTGACATTATTTACAGAACTTGAAAAGACATTCAAAATGAGCTCTAGTAGAAGTTATTTGCATCAAAAGTGACGGAGTTATGGTGAGAAGAATGCGGCTGTCTCATTTTTCCAGAGCAAAAAGCAACAACAAAACCAATGGCTTCGCGACAAAAATTGATAGTCAACGAAATCCAAGTACAGTTACTTTCATTTAGGTACCAACCATATATTCTGGGAGTTTGAGTGCTTTAGAATGCTTATTTTTGAAAATCGGTTTCATTTACGTTAGCCACAGATTTTGAAATTTCAGAAAAAATTTCCTTTTTTCTCCGATAACTAAAAAACTATGTAATATACGAGAAAAATGCATCTGTATAAAATTACAAGTCTTTAATTGCCCGACATTTTGGTTCTTTTTTGGTTTTTCTACGATAATAATTATTTGAGATATCGTCGATATAAGTTCACAGGTAGGTGTAACGCCTACGTTTCCCGAGACATTGAAACTTAAAAATCTTAAAAAATAAGGGTTCAAAAGAGTTGAGCTTTACAGGCCTTCTAGTCTTTGAAATTCTTTACAAACTGAGTATTTGTACGATTGGATATCTTCAAAACTGCCAAAGTTATCGTTATAAAACAAATTGTATTTTGCCTTTAATTTTTGGGAGCACGCATACCGCGTCGTCCTCGACGGCTTTGACGCCTTTCTACGTCCATCCAAACCACACATATGCATTACGGATCGTAACACTATATTCGAATTTTGCGTGATGAAGGTCGGGCGTGTCACCAAGTAGGACTACAAACAAAAATAAACATTCCGTTCCTCATTTTACCCCCTTAGGGAATGAATTTACAAAAACGCTTTTACCACTAGCTTTTACTGCTACATAGAATTCTAATCACCAACTTTCATAGCTCTAACTTCAAAAATGACGAATTTCCGTGCAATTTTTAAGTTACAGCAAATTCTGGAAACCGGCTGGTATTGCACAATTGTAAGAAAGGTTGCGGCATTACGTACACGTGTCGAAAAGTTGGGTTATTTTGCAACGCTACGTGTGGAGCCTGCTGGGGCTTCAACTGCACCAATTGTCCACTCATTGTTGATCAGGAGCAGGAGGAACAAGCCGATAGCGACGATGGCTCTCCCACCGATTAGATTTATAGATCTACTTTTGGGATGGGAAATGCATGCAACATTTTTATTTTTAAATTGTAAAAAAATTATTATTATTGGAACGATGTAATATTAGGGGTGGTTTTTAGGGGTTGGAATATCACTCTAATTTCAAGATTATATTTTTAACCATTCAACAATATCTCTTCAACGTAAATATACACGATTTTAATATCGGTAGCGTTTCCAAAAATGGTTTTACATTATTTTTACAAAAGAGACTGTTTTCATCCCTTAAAAATTTGAAGCGCCCATCAAGGCAATATTATAACTTTCGAAGGATAGGGTATAAAGAGCTTATTGCCAAGTTTCATCAAAATCAGTGCTGTTTCTCAAAATCGAGAGGTTAACAAATATTTTTAACTTCCCATAGGAAGTTATTGTAATGGGTCCGATTTTACGAATCGCTAGTTTTGACATATCTCCACGTTTCAAGGTCACTAGAATCCGAATCCATCGTTTTTAGCGTGATGTCTGTGTGTGCGTTCGTTAGTTCGTTCGTTCGTGAATTTTTTTTCGTCTCGCATATCTCGAGAACAAATGATGATATCAACTCCGGACTAATTTCAGTAGATGCGTAATCAAAAAATGAAGACCGGATAAAGTTTTCAGTAAATTCGGATTAGCGGTTTGTTTTTTGTGGTAAAAAAACGGAATTAACTTTATTAAGATAACATACATTATATAGATTTTTCCTTCCTTGATGTTCCAACCTTCCTTGATGTTAAAAACGCCAGTATTTTAATACAAAATTTAAAAAAAAAAAAATAAGAAACTTGAAAAATTAATTTTTGCCAAAATATATTTTGTCTCGCATATCTTGAGAACAAATGATGTTATCATTTGTTTGATAAGCCCCCACCTTTAGGTACAGAAGACGAAGCCCCCGGTATGGTGCAAGGGGCAAAGCCTCTATCGGGGGCCCAGGGGAGGAGTCGCCTAAAATAAAAAAAGAATTATTTATGTACAGTAATCTCTAGTCTTTAAGGACACCCAATGGGAAGTTGACAGTGTGGGTAGACCTGTCCCCCAAATTTTTTGCTCTGGTTACTGGCCTATCAGACCCATATAAAAACTGTATTGTCAAAATATCAAGTTATGATTGATACGGTTTTAGTTAATCAAATTTTATAGTGGAAATGATAACGAATATGTCAAATTTGACATATTTAAATTTTAAAAATATCGTTCGTTCGATATCGAGAATCTTCTATAAAGAAAAATAAATTTTAATAGTCCTAATATGTTTGGAATGCCCACAATTTGCTTCGCTTAAGCTTGTAAGTTTACAATAACGAAAAATATCATTTATAAGCAAATAAAACAGGTTCTTTTTATGAATTCAGAAGCACTTTGAAAACTTAACGCTTCGAACAAATACTACTATAGATAATTTTTTCAAGTCATTTCAGTTGATGAATTTTTCTTGTACGAAAATCGCGTTCTATGGAGATTGAATGCACCGTGTATATTTTCAAGAATTATCTCTACAAGTCAATGTCATGTGTCGCGAACTCTGTCGTGATAATTCGTGATATTTTTGAGAACTCCCTTCCCCTAATTTTTAAAAAGAATGTGATACTATTCCAGAAGAATACGTCCACCATTTAATCACTTCTATGCCCACACATGTGAGAGCTCTTAAGAGGGCTACAGAAGGAAATACTCGCTACTAGATGTACAAATTTAAGGAAACTAAGTTGTTAAATTTAGAAATTTTTTCTAAAAATAAAAAGTTTAGTTACAATAAGTAGCAGAAATATGACAGTTCTAAGCCCACCTCCCCACCCCCCCGATTTTTAGAGCTACCTCGGGAGGTGGTAAAACTACCGGGGCAGTTCTAGAAGACTACGGCGGTGGGTGGAGCAACATTTGGTCTCAAACCTAACGGCATCTAGTGAAATTTTTTCTAACCTAAGTGAACCTAACGGAACTTGATCCAACCTAACAGAACCTAAGGAAATTTGGTCTAACCTAACTTAATATAACCTAACCTAACCTAACAAAATTTTTTTTAACCAAACCGAACCTAACTTAACCTAACCTAACTTAACCTTAGCTAACCTAAGGAAATTTTGGTCTAACCTAACCTAACCTAACAAAATTTTTTTTACCCGACCTAACCCAACAAAATTTGTTTTAACCTAACCTAACCTAACAAAAATTTTTTTAACGTAACCTAACCTAACAAAATTTTTTTTAACCTAACCGAACCTAACTTAACCTAAGCGAACCTAAGCGAACTTAGCTTAACTTAAGAACTGAAAATTTCCCTAACAGATGGCGCAGCCACCTTCGAGCCCTGTAAATTCACTACTAGATGACGCTCGTGGTCTGGATGCTAGCGATCCCTGTGTGTAAGTTTGATAAATTGTCAACAGATGGCGCAGCCACCTTTGTACTCTGTAAATTCTAAGTTTTCATTACTAGGTGACGCTGCTCGTCCGGAAACTAACGATCCCTGTGCGTAAGTTTGATAAATTGTCAATAGCTGGCGCCGAAAATTCTTTTTGATAGTTAAAAGATGGCGTTGCTAGTCTGAACCACTGCGAACTCTGTACCTTGATGCATAATTTTATCAAATTTTTTATCTGAAAACGGGTTTAAGCTTGTATAAATTGTCAGCTGACGTCATCAGGCTATTTTTCTACTATAAAAGACCGTAGTATAACTTTTCAATTACAATTTTTGTTTGAAATTTTAGTGAAAACATTAAATCTTATTGTTGTAAATTTTCAGTTGTTGTGTTAAAAACTAATTATTGCCAACAATGGAATCCATTTATTGTGGAAATCAATTAGTTCATCGTAAAATCGTTCGTATTCATCACATAGCATTTCAGAATTGTCGATAATTTGTTTAATAATTTCCTCTCGACGCTTCGCTTTACTTTGTTCTCTTAATTCTGCGTTAGAACATTGAAGAGGATTGATGTAATGATCAGTAAATTCCATACAACAGAAATATTCCGATATCTCAATATTTCCAATATTTCGTCTATAATTGCATTTGAAAAGTCTACAAACCACCTCTATAAATTCGATGGTGTTTGTTGGATAATTTTTCACTATTTTAATACACAAGTCGGCCAATCGATTCAGTTGGTGATCTTTGATTCCTCACAGAGCACTTTCTTGCATATGCACAAATTTTTAATATAATTATAAATTTTACAAGTTAAAAAGTGATCATTGTGTATCTATTTTTTTAAAACTATACTTAATAAAAAAATTTTAGAAAAACCGATCTTTTGATTTACACCCATCCCTAAAAAATAAATCAAACTAATTTTTAATATTATGCTTTAAACTAGATGTATATATAAAATTCCATTTACAATTATGGTACACCATATATACTCATAAATTTTACAAAAATGTATCACTCTGTATATTTTTTTTATCTTTTGATGGCGACATTTAATATTAGAATACATATTACTCAGCTAAAAAATCGTTACTTACTTACGCTATAAATATCTAAGTATGTATTTTTTAAATACCTTATAAATACCTATGATTACTTTACTATATGGCTAATCACGCGATATCATGTGATAAAATATGAGAATTTACTCATTTAACGTAAAATATTTGATCAATCTATATTTAATAATAAAAAAAATAAAAAATAATTTCTTAACTACCTATATGTAATTTATGTGTATTTTAACGACACAAAAATTATAATCATAAATAGCGAAAGTTTATATTTTTTCAGCAATTACAAATTCTATCAATATTAGAAAATTTATTTTCAAGAATAGTATTGTTGATATATATGCGTGATAAGTATAAGAACCTATTCATTTAACGTAAAATGTTTGGCCCTCGATAAAACTAGCATATTTTTTATAAACTGTGCACTCAAAATTGTTATTTTAAGAAACATTTTTATAGGAATAAAAAAATTAATGTTGCGTTAACCCTTCTACTCCTAAATAAAAGCATTCATGCAGTTCAAGGGCAAATAAGAATATTATTTACCTATATTGGGTAATTTAGGTAATATATATGTAATATTTTAATAAAAAAAATCTTTAAATGTGAAAAGATAAACAACATCAAAATCCGAAAATGCGTGAAACCGAATCCAACGAAACTTAACCTACTGATCAAAACAAGTCACAAAAAATTTTCAAAAAGTTGTGTTTTACATAGTAAAATTTTCAAAAAGTGGCATTTTGCAAAATAAAATTTTGGATAATAATTATTATGTTTATATATTGCTTATATTCAGAAGTTCTTCTACTAACACATGTATTACTATGTTATATTATGTATATTAAACCCTTCCCCATTCGTCATTTTCATGTCAGAATTTCCTAAACACATCTTGTGTGTTTTACATGTTTTAACCAATGTTAGTTAACAATATTCATCGCAGTGTGTACCCAAAATATAAGAATTTCCTAAACATATTTAAATAACACCATTTGAATTGTTCAAAAAAATACACATTACATAGTTCGTTGTAAGAACAATCATTTCGGTGATCTTTTTTAAGGAATTTCTAAAATTGTTTAAGGACTGTGGTATGTAAGAAATAATAATACTGACATAATTTTAAAATATTTTATTAAATAATTAACTTTGGTATACAGCTGTTGGAAAAGTTACGCTATTGGTTTAGTTTACAACTCATAAAATGTTAAGAGTTTATTTTAAAACCTCCTATAGGGTCGTAAGTATAACCCTTTACCCGCAATTTTTTCATCACCATCGTCGACGACTGTATGCTCGTCATCATCAGATTCTCCTTCGCTCGCAGTATCTTCGTTGTCGCTAGCAGATGTTTTTTCATCACTGTCTTCGTCATCATTCGATACATACTTTAACACTGGCTCAATAATATCATGCTTTCCCAATTTCCGAGTTATCGAGATAATTCGCCTCCCATTGTCACTCTCCTTTAAATTATTAAAATGGCTTCGTTTTTTCTTATTTTCGATATAATCCGCAAAGCTGGGATTTACAATATGATGCCTTTCCTTTAAATTGCACATAGTATTAACCATTTCTTCTTCAATTTGCGTTTGAGTAGCTAAACTTCTTAGTTCGTCGACTAAATGGTTCGGATCATCAAAATATTCTTCTTCATCAACAGGTTTCGAATGATCATTATAAAGGTTAGCGTTTTCATCATACTTCAAACGTTTAGCTTCCCCATTTATTGAATTAGATGTTGAAGGTTGTTGCTTTTCTTATGAATTTTTATTTTCTTGGGCTTCGTCCTTTGCGCATGCGTTCTGAAGCTCTTTGATCATTAATATGTCTAGTGCAGTTTGCAAGAGACCAGCCATTTTTGGAGTAAAACTTGTTTCTTTGCAGTTATCAGGCGATGGTAAATGCTTTTTTTCGTTAGATCGATTGTCTTCCTCATTCACAGATTGTAGAATATTATGTGAGTTTTTTAAAGAATTAAATTTACTTTTGATTGCTTCTGCTGCAGCTATCATATTTACATTAAAATATTCAAGTTTCTTTTAGATAGATCTGTAGCATTTTGTGCATTTTATTGTCTTTTTTGTGTCTTTTGGCGTCAATTTGGTATCTTTTTGGTGTCATTTGGTGTATTTTTGATGTCATTTGGAGCATTTGGTGTGTTTTTGGTGTAATTTGGTGTATTTTTGGTGTAATTTGGTGTATTATTGGTGTCATTTGGTGTATTTTTGATGTTATTTCGTTTCATTTGGTGCCATTTGATGTAATTTGGTGTATTTTGGTGTATTTTTTGGTGTCATTTGGTGTAATTTTTGGTGTAATTTGGTGTATTTTTGGTGTCATTTGGAGCATTTTGGTGTAATTTGGTGTCAGTTGGTGTAATTTGGAGTATTTTTGGTGTCATTTGGTGTCTTTTTGGTGTAATCTGGTGTATGTTTGGCGTCATTTGGTGTAATTTGGTGTATTTTTGGTGTCATTTGGTGTATTTTTGGTGTAATTTTGGTGTAATTTGGTGTATTTTTTGTGTATTTTTTGGTGTAATTTGGTGTATTTTTGATGTAATTTGGTGTATTTTTGGTGTCTTTTGGAACATTTTGGTGTCTTTTTGGTGTAATTTGGTGTCATTTGGTGTAATTTGGTGTATTTTTGGTGTCATTTGGAGCATTTTGGTGCCTTTTTGGTGTATTTTTGGTGTCATTTGGTGTATTTTTGGTGTAATTTGGTGTAATTTGGTATATTTTTGGTGTATCTTTTTTGTGTATTTTTTTGGTGTAATTTTGGTGTCATTTGGTGTAATTTCGTGTATTTTTGGTGTATTTTTGGTGTATTTTTGGTGTCATTTGGTGTATTTTTGGTGTAATTTTGGTGTAGTTTGGTGTCATTAGGTGTATTCTTGGTGTCTTTTTGGTGTAATTTGGTGTAATTTGGTGTATTTTTGGTGTATTTTTTTTGAACTATTCAAAATGGTGTTATTTAAATATGTTTAGGAAATTCTTTTATTTTGGGTACACACTGCGATGAATATTCTTAACTAGCATTGGTTAAAACATGTAAAACACACAAAATGTGTTTAGGAAATTCTGACATGAAAATGACGAATGGAGAAGGGTTTAATATACATAATATAACATAGCAATACATCTGTTAGTAGAAGAACTTCTGAATATAAGCAATATATAAACATAATAATTATTATTCAAAATTTTACTTTGCAAAATATCACTTTTTGAAAATTTTATTTTGTAAAATACCACTTTTTGAAATTTTTTTATGACTTGTTTTGATCAATAGGTTAAGTTTCGTTGGATTCGGTTTCACGCATTTTCGGATTTTGATTTTATTTATCTTTTCACCTTTAAAGATTTTTTTATTAAAATATTACATATATATTACCTAAATTACCCAATATAGGTAAATAATATTCTTATTTTTCCCTGAACTACATGAATGCTTTTATTTAGGAGTAGAAGGGTTAACGCAACATTAATTTTTTTATTCCTATAAAAATGTTTCTTAAAATAACAATTTTGAGTGCTCAGTTTATAAAAAAATATGCCAATTTTATCGATGGCCAAACATTTTACATTAAATGAATAGGTTCTTTATTTATCACGCGTATATATCAACAAAGCTATTCTTGGAAATAAATTTTCTAATATTGATAGAATTTATAATTGCTGAGAAAATATAAATTTCCTATTTTTACAATCAAATTTTCATTTGGTAATAAATTTGATGTATAAAAATTCTAACAGGTACATTCTTGTAGCATATTTGCATGTATAATACAATTAATACATATGAGATGTACTCACATATGCGAAATGATAACTTGGAATCTGTCTCATCAGTATTTTCGCTATTTATGATTATAATTTTTGTGTCGTTAAAATACCATTAGTTGGGACGAACCGAGAGAGTAGGGGCGAATCTAGACAGAGCTGCCTCTCGATATTTCTTCGTCAGTGTTATGACCGTACAAGGTCATAGATCAATTTATGCTACTGAATTTTGTCAGTTGTGAGTTAGTCATCAAAGAAAAGCGGTGAACGTGACATCTTTATATTTTACAGGCGCATTGTTTATAATTTTTAAAAATAACGCGCGTTTTAAAATCTTGTAAAGAAACTGCTGTACAAAAAAAAAAAAAACGCCAAAAATTTTGTTACCAGTCCCTACTTTATATATATATATATATATATATATATATATATATATATATATATATATATATATATATATATATATATATATATATATAAAGTAGGGACTGGCAACAAAATTTTTGGCGTTTTTTTGACAATATATGTACCAAACATGAAAGCTGTATTGTGCTTAATATTTTTTTTTATGAATTGATTAACAAAAAATTGTCTATATAGGTGAGGCGAATTCATACACCATGTTGCGTCAGTATAAAAAGAAAGTGGGTATAAACTACATAAACTGTAGTCTAGGTAACTTAAAATGGGCTCTTTTCGACAGAGGCGCAACAACTGAGGAGGTCTAAGGGGTCCGGATCCCCTAAAATTACAGGGAAATTTTCCTTCAAATTATTTTATTTATATTAAAAAGTAAAATTTTTAGTGGTTTACAATTTTTTATTTGAAAATCAAATTTTCGGAGACAACATTTTATTACAACATTTTCGATTGTTATCGGAGAATTGCGTTATCAAAAAATTTGATAATTTAAATTTTTGTTGGACCCCCTGTAGATATCTAGTTGTTGCGTCCCTGATTTCCAATATTAAAAATAAAAGAAAATCGCTCAGACAAGCTGCTGAATATTTCCATGTTCCCAAATCGACCTTGCATGATAGACTCAAAGGCAAATCGAAATAAAATTCATTTAAATCCAAAATGTTTTATTCCACCCATCAAAAGTCATTCGCTGGTGCAGTCATTTAGTTTAGCGAATTTTCAGATTGGAAATTCAGCTGTTTTTATCTTTTTGTGTCCGATTTTACCCATGTGCATGATTAAATGTGATTTATATTGCAAATAAAGCACTGTCTCGATTCGCCCCACACATAGGGGCGAATCTAGACACTATATAACCAAAAAAAAAAAAAAAAAAAAATGTTGCAGTACCAATTTTGATATTTTTATTACTGCCTTATATGCTCGTGATATTAAAGTATTTAATTTTTTTTTTAGAATTTTTTAGATAAACTCTAAACAGTTTATTGCCAAAAAAACTAAAAAAATCGTCTACATTCGCCCCAATTGACGGTACACATAAATTACATATAGATAGTTAAGAAATTAATTTTTATTTTTTTTTTTTTAATAAATACAGATTGATCAAATATTTTAAGTTAAATGAGTAAATTCTTATATTTTATCACACGATATCGTGTGATTAGCCATATAGTAAAGTAATCATAGGTATTTATAAGGTATTAAAAAATACATACTTAGATACTTATAACGTAAGTAAGTAACGATTTTTTAGCTGAGTAATTTGTATTTTAATATTAAATGTCGCCATCAAAAGATAACAAAAATATACAGAGTGATACATTTTTGTAAAATTTATGAGTATATATGGTGTACCATGATTGTAAATGGAATTTTATATATACATCAAGTTTAAGGCATAATATTAAAAATTAGTTTGATTTATTTTTTAGGGATGGGTGTAAATCAAAAGATCGGTTTTTTAAAAATTTTTTTATTAAGTATAGTTTTAAAAAAATAGGTACACAATGATCACTTTTTAATTTGTAAAATTTATAATTATATTAAAAATTTGTGCATATGCAAGAAAGTGCTCTGTGAGGAATCAAAGATCACCAACAGAATCGATTGGCCGACTTGTGTATTAAAATAGTGAAAAATTATCCATCAAACACCATTGAATTTATAGAGGTGGTTTGTAGACTTTTCAAGTGCAATTATAGACGAAATATTGGAAATATTGAGATATCGTAATATTTTTGTTGTATGGAATTTACGGATCATTACATCAATCTTCTTCCATGTTCTAACGCAGAATTAAGAGAACGAAGTAAAGCGAAGCGTCGAGAGGAAATTATTAAACAAATTATCGACAATTCCGAAATGCTATGTGATGAATACGACCGATTTTACGACGAACTAATTGATTTCCACAATAAATGGATTCCATTGTTGGCAATAATTAGTTTTTAACACAACAATTGAAAATTTACAACAATAAGATTAAATGTTTACACTAAAGTTTCAAACAAAAATTGTAATTGAAAAGTTATATTACGGTCTTTTATAGTAGAAAAATAGCCTGATGACGTCAGCTGACAATTTATACAAACTTAAACCTGTTTTCAGATAAAAAATTTGATTTTACGACGAACTAATTGATTTCTACAATAAATGGATTTCATTGTTGGCAATAATTAGTTTTTAACACAACAATTGAAAATTTACAACAATAAGATTAAATGTTTTCACTAAAGTTTCAAACAAAAATTGTAATTGAAAAGTTATATTACGGTCTTTTATAGTAGAAAAATAGCCTGATGACGTCAACTGACAATTTATACAAGCTTAAATCTGTTTTCAGATAAAAAATTTGATTTTACGACGAACTAATTGATTTCCACAATAAATGGATTCAATTGTTGGCAATAATTAGTTTTTAACACAACAATTGAAAATTTACGACAATAAGATTTATTGTTTTCACTAAAGTTACAAACAAAAATTGTAATTGAAAAGTTATACTACGGTATTTTATAGTAGAAAAATAGCCTGATGACGTCAGCTGACAATTTATACAAACTTAAACCTGTTTTCAGATAAAAAATTTTATAAAATTATGAATTAAGGTACAGAGTTCGCAGTGGTTCAGACTAGCAACGCCATGTTTTAACCGTCAAAAAGGATTTTCGGTGCCAACTATTGACAATTTATCAAATTTACACAAAGGGATCGTTAGTATCCGGACGAGCAGCGACATCTATTAGTGAATTTACAGGGCTCAAAGGTAGCTGCGCCATCTGTTTACAATTTATCAAACTTACACACGGGGATCGCTAGTATCTTGACCACGAGCGCCATCTAGTAGTGAATTTACAGGGCTCGAAGGTGGCTGCGCCATCTGTTAGGGAAATTTTGAATTTTTAGGTTCGGCTAGGTTAAAAAGAATTTTATTAGTTTAAAAAAATCTTTTTAGGTTAGGTTAAAAAAATTTTGTTAGGTTAGGTTAGGTTAGATCAAATTTCCTTAGGTTCTGTTAGGTTATTACTCCACCCACCGCCGGAGGCTTCTAGAACCGCCCCGGTAGTTTTACCTCATCCCGAGGTCGCTCAAAAAGTCGACAGGTGGGAAAGTGGGTCTAGAACTCTCCAAGAGTAACTACTACAATAAAAACAGTTAAATTTATTATTTCTAAAAAATTTATAATCACATTCGTTTAAACTCACGAAATTTTGATACCTCGTGATATTAAATATGTAATTATAAAAATATATGCCAAACTAAAAGCAAAAATATTTTATACCAACAATTTAAAATCCGTTTGAAAACCTCAGTTGAAAGTGAGAACGTTTGGTTTCTATTCTGATAATGTGATTTGGTGTTGATTTTGGCAGCCATAGAATTGTCTTAATAAACGATGTTTGAACACCTTAATCTTTTTCAATGTAATTAAATAAACCAGACTTCAGCTGAATATAATGACGTGTGTCACAGTGCTATCAAATAATTGAAATTTAGTTAACCAGGAGTTCGACAATGCAGTTGCTCTTTCACACGCCCGGTAGCAGCTTTAGATTTTGAAATAGAATTATTTGTTGCCTGGAGGTACTTGCCAGTAGGAGAAAATAAAATACCAGCTAAGTAATTACAGCTTTGACATATTTCTGTTTGATTATCAATTTATCATACTTAAATAATGGCAACGCTTTACATTTTGGTGACTTTTTGAAAGGTATCCTAGTTTTTTGGATATTTACTACTAATTGAGATTGATCATAATATTGTTTCAAAGTACTGAGCTTTCTTTGAACATCGATAGGTGAGTAATAATAAGATCATCACAGTATAATAAAGCTAATAAGTCATTTTCATTGTATATACATAAACCTCTTAATCCTTTATTTTTAAAGAAAATTTCAATTCCTGCCCAAAATAGTATAAACAACATAGGTGAAAGAGTTTCGTCGTGTAATATATTTTCAGATTTTATATTTATGCCAGAAATTGTTTGTTTCCACTTTCAATAAAAGTTTCAATGCCTTGATAGATATTCTTTACAGTTCGAATAAACTTACCACTTATACCCATGTTTTAAAGTTTACTCCACAGTAAATTATATGATACTAACAAAGAAAGGGCAAAAAGTCGAAAATTCAAAAAAATCTGAAAATTTGTCAGTATGTAGAGAATGGCTACCTAATAACATAAAAAATTCAGTTGCTGCTAAAAAACGTTTTTAAGGGGTGAAAAATTCCCTCAAAGTTGGAACTCAAAAATTTAAAAATCGATGAAATTTTGTTTAAACGTACCTTAAAAAGTTCTAGTAACAAATATATATTATTTTTTGCATTTACACATTTTTAAGGGTTGAAACCACCCCTCAACTGTGTACTTAAAAATTTAAAAATTGATGATACTTTGTTTATATATACTATATAAGAGCTCTAGTATTAATTATAACATTATTTTTTGCATTAACAAATTTTTAGGGGTTGATGATATTTTGTTTATATATACTATATAGAGCTCTAGTAATAAATATAACATTATTTTTTGTATCTACAAATCTTTAGTGGTTGAAAAAGTGGTTCATGTGTGTACTTAAAAATTTATATATTTATGATATTTTATTTTTACACATTATACGCAATTCTAATAATAAATATAACATTATTTTTTGCGTCCACACAATTTTAAGGGGTGAAACCACCTCTTCAAGTGTGTGCTTAGAAAATTTAAAATTGATGAAATTTTATTTATGTATACGTACTATTAAGAATTTTAGTAATAAATATAATATTATTTTTATACCTACACATTTTTAAGACGGTAAAACCACCCCTTCAGCTGTCGACTTGAAAATTTAAAAATTCCGAGATTTTATTCACTTAATATATCACATGAAATTGATTCATAATTTTTTTTTTTTTTTTTTTTTGCTTCCATACATTTATAGAGGTGAAATATCCTTTCCAAACTAGAAATTAGAAACAAAAATTGACGAAATTTTGTTTACATGTACTACACAGTAGTCTAGTACACTATTTAAAAGCAATTTGTATTGCTAATTTTACACATTGTTTATTGTAAGATTGTTGTGTTTGTTGTATATGTAAACAAAATTTTGTCAATTTTGAAATTTTTAGTTTTTAACTTGGAGGAGGTGTTTCACCCCCTAGAACTGTGTGAAAGAATATATTTATAATATTATGTTTATCGTTAGGTCTCTATGTAAACACAATATTGCCAATTTTTAAATTTTTAGGTACGCACTTGAAGGAGTGGTTTGAAAATTTGTAGATGCAAAAATAATGTTATATTCATTACTAAAGCTCTCTATAATATATGTAAACAAAATATTATAAATTTATAAATTTTTAAGTACACATATGATATATGAAAGGGTAGTTTCAACCCCTAAAAATTTATAGATGCAAAAAATAATGTTATATTTATTACTAGAGCTGTTATATTTATTACTAGAGCTCTATATAGTATATATAAACAAAATATCATCAATTTTTAAATTTTTAAGTACACATAAAAAGGGGTGGTTTCAATACCTAAAAATTTGTAGATGCAAAAAATAATGTTATATTTATTATTAGAGCTCTGTATAGTATATATAAACACAATATCATCAATTTTTAAATTTTTAAGTATACAGTTGAGGGGTGATTTCAACGCTTAAAAATGTGTAAATGCAAAAAATTATGTTATATTTGTTATTAGAGCTCTGTATAGTATTAGTACAGTAACTGAAGCATTTGGCAACAAATTTTTTCGGATGGGATGGATTGGCTTGAAATTTGAACTGTAGCTAGGGAGCAGCCTAAGAAACAAAAGTTATATAATGCCGATATGTGCTTTCACCCTAGGGGTGGAAGGCACCCCTTCTAGGGGTTGGAAATTTTTTTTATGAAAAATAACCTCACCGTTCGATAGAGCGACAAATTCTAAGCAAAAAATATTCTATAAGAATTTTTTGTACAATCAATACTTTTTGAGATATTGGCGCCTAAATGTGGTCGTTTTTAGCCCAAAAAATGCATGTTTTTGAGGGATATTTCGCAAATATCTCAAAAACTACAAGTTTTACATAAAAAATGGTTATTAGCAAAAATACAGAAAATCAAGTAACAAAGTGATTGCATTCTTTTCTATTTTTGTAGGTAGAACACAATCTAAGTTATGACTCCTTGAAGTTAAAATCGATTTTGACGATAGCTAAAATCGAAACTTTCAATGTCATTTGAAGGAAAAATGAGAGGTTTTTCGAAAAAAACTCATATTACACCTTTTAAAGTACTTGAATAGGCCTTTATTTTGAGCTGTGGTAAAAGCCATTAGTATAAAAATTAACGGAGTTACATTCAAAGCAAAATGGTTGTCTTGATTTTTGAGAAAAAAAATTGGTATCAAAATTAATTACTTGACGGCAAACATTGAAACTAAGCGTAATCCGTCACCGGTTTACTTTATTCATATATAAACAATGGGTTCTGGGAGTTTGAACGGATTTAGAAGTTTAAATTCGAAAAAATGACTGATATACTCTTGAAAAAAAAATTTTATTTTAAAAAAAATCATAGTTTTTTTCAAAATATTTAAAAAACTAACAAATTTATGAAAAAAAATTATAGAATGAAAATTGTAGGTCTTTTCTTGCTGAAAAATCTGCTTTTTTGTTGATTTTTGTACGTCCAAATTTGACTGAGTTATGATCGTTAGAAGCTCAAAACAGAACGCGAAGACTACCTTTCCTAAGCCCTTTAAACTTACAAATCCAAAAATTGAAGGGCTCAAAAAAATTGTAAATCATAAGACTTATAGTGCTTAAAATTTCCTACCAAATGATTTTTTAAGCGAATTGATAACTTAAAAATTAAAAAAGTTATAGTAAGAAAACCAATTGCATTTTTTCGGTAAAATTTTTGGAGCAGGTAAATTACCATCATCTTTGTGTATTTTTTGTATTTTTTTAATAATTTAGTTAAAAAATTTTAAAAATAAATTCAATAGAATGAAAAAAAAAAATTAATTATATCAACATGTAATGTATAATTCACATGCTATTTTTCCATACATATAATTTTTATGCAATTTTTCCATAAAGGGTAGGATTTTTTATAAGGGGTAGTTCTTCTATCAGGGTTTTTGGGAGATTAAAAAGTTACAATATAATCATACATTTGAAAACTTTTAAAAAGTTACAATTCATCATATGTACACCAGTATATAATATCTCAAGCCGTTAATAAATCGCTTTCTTCTTTATTTTATTATAAGGGGTGGTTTATTTTTTAACGGTTGCAGCTTTTTAATGAGTGATAAGTTTTCTAATGAAAAATAAAAGAGATATAAACATTGTGAATGCACCAAAAGGTTACTTTAGGCTGCTAAAACTTTTTTCCTATTTTTTCGGAAACAAAGGGGTAGTTTTAAGAATTTTTTGGGTAGAAAAGTAACTGAATTTCATAAATTATATTAAAAAACTTGAAAGGAATTTTATCCAACATATTTGAACATAAATTGAATCTTTAAAATACGTAAATCTGGACTTTTCGTATTTTTGTCATACAAGGGTAGTTTTTACCCCTAATTATCAAAAAGCACACATCAAGACAATATAACTTTTGAAGTGTAGGGTCAGATGAGCTTGTATACAAATTTTCAGGAAAATCCATTCAATCCGAAAAAATTGGGAGCTTTTACATTATTTTGTCTTTCAGTGACTGTACTATA
The DNA here is from genome assembly GCA_035578155.1 of Brachynemurus nebulosus. NCBI lineage: Eukaryota > Metazoa > Arthropoda > Insecta > Neuroptera > Myrmeleontidae > Brachynemurus > Brachynemurus nebulosus. Next base: position 114,309,558 of record JAPWDM010000001.1, on the reverse strand, counting down.
TATATAAACAAAATATTATCAATTTTTAAAATTTTAAGTACACAGTTGAGGGGTGGTTTCAACCTTTAAAAAAGTGTAAATGAAAAAAATAATGTTATATTTGTTATTAGAACTTTTTTTTTAGAAGTACGTATAAACAAAATTTCATCGATTTTTAAATTTTTGTGTTCCAACTTTGAGGGGGTGGTTCACCCCTTAAAAACGTTTTTTAGCAGCAACTGATATTTTTTTGTGTTATTAGGTAGCCACCCTCTCTCTATATACTGACACGCCTCGTGCTGAGGTACACTATTTAAATTTTGCCTCTACTGATTCTGTTTTTAAAATATTTCAGTAGTTTCCAATATTAACTAAAGCTACCGGAATTTATATAGAGCCCTTAATTTTGTATGAATAACATTATAATAAAATATTATCCAATATTTTTGTTTAATTAAATATTAATTGTAGAATATAAATACAATATAAATAAAAACGACTTAAAAAGTTATTTTTAAAGATATTATAAGTAAAATATTGAATGCACATGTAAGATTTTAGATTAAGATTGGTGCTTTTAACTTTAACGTAACGGCTTTTAGCAAAAACAGGTAAACTAGTATTTTTGATGTAGTTTTCATATTTGATATCAGTATTTTGATTGGTCCAATTATATTCACCCTATGTCAAATTTTACCCCCAATTTTATATTCAAAGCCCCTGCAGTAGGTTCGACCCTGGATTTGAGTACATCAATAGGAAGACCTTTAAAAATGAAGGGTTGTATCAATTTAAATTTTTTTTCTATCTGTTATAGTTTTCGAATAATTTGACAAAATTAAATTTTTACCCCACATTCGTTCCTTTATACTTTTACTAGCTATGGCCCGTGGTTTCACCCACGTAAAATTATCTTAATTATTGGTCAAATGATTAGATCAATTTTAAATTAGATATTCGGAAATTCTGTACATCAATTATTTATAATGCCTGGCTACGCTCGTCAAACGACTCTAAAATAACAATCTTCATATTTCAATAGCATGGTTAATTTCCGCACCTTTATGTACTTAGATACCCGTATCAATAGGTAGGTTTAGAACTATTTCCATTTTAGGCCTTGCTTGGGGCACCAAGACCGTAGGGGACAATTTTAATATCACAATTAATTTGGGTCTTATTTGATGGCCTTGACGGACAATTCTGACCCCCAGGTTCATTCAAATTTGATATTCTAAAATTCTGAGCATCATTCTCGCCTAATAACCCTAAATTAACCATATTCATATATCTATAGCATATATAATTTTCATAAAATATTGTCAAAATCCAACCGTTTAATCTTAATCCTATTGGATAGTGCTGGGGGTTAATTTTGAACTCACTTTATATTTAAATTAGATATTTTAAATTTTTTTATAAAATCAGTTTCTTCTAGTGTTCCGTTCCGCTCGTCCAATGATCTTAAAATAGATATATTCATATTTATAGTGTACAGTGGAAACTCGATATTTCGACACTCTGTAACTCATCATATTCTATAACAATTCGTCGCTCCTAAAAAAAATTTACGTAGTGTAGTTGGTTTTCTACTTAACTTTTGAAATTTAAATAGAAAAAAATTAAAGTGTATCGTACCTAGTTGTAAAAATTCCATTAAACAGCGAATTACCCAAAATAAAGGGATATCTTTCTTTAAATAAGTAAAAATATTTAATTAATTTTTCTCTTTGTTTTTCATTTTCAGACATATTTAATAATTCGTCTATTTCCGTAATTTATCACCTCTCCGGCCCCGAGCATGGTGAATTGTCGAGTTTCTACTGTAAGTATTTAATTTTCATGCCTTGAGACTTTCTGTAGATACTCCAGCCATTAATTTATTGCGTCTTGTATTACTCCAGAATCCTAGGCAATAATTTTAATCTCACTTAATTTTTTCAAAATATCAATGTTTAAGTAAAATTTAGTCAAGATTCGCCGTCTTTTTTAGACCATTTTTGGGTCCCCAGCACCCTAGGGGGTCATTTCAACTTCACATTCATTTATTTCATGACCTCGGTAATGTTTGAGCAAAATTTGGTCAAGATCCATCCATTCTAGAGAGCTTTCATTTTTTAGGATCTCAGTATTATTTAAGCAAAATCTGGTAGAGTCCAACCGTTTACTTTCCAAAGTCCAGCCGTTTACTTTAGAAGTTTATATTAGAACATAAGGTATCACGTGAACCAATTTTTGAAAGTTGCTCTACTCGTCAAACGACTCCAGCGTAGCCATATTCTTATTTCAGAAATATAGGTACCTAATTTTAACAGTTTCTGACTTTTCTGTAGACAACCATACTTGTTTAGATTTTTAGGAGTGGAGTACCGTTGGTCATTTAATTTTGCGTAATTTTTATTGCTTCAGACACCTGGGGTCTGTAATAAGTAATTTCATAGTAATCGTAGGTAAAAATAATATTATATGGTATCTATAGAAATACTTATTAATACTTACAGAAATTCCAAATTTATTTTTCTCCAAATGCTTAGCAAATATCTAAAATTTTTATGATTTTTTGATAAATTGGCCACAGATTGCTATATACAGTAATAAAAAAAAGATATTTTACGGTTGTTCGTAAATTTCGACGGTTATACAAAAAATTTTGCAAAACCCTTTCTTAGCGAGCGCTTACGATCTAATAGGCACCTACATGCCAAATTTCAAGTTTGTAAGTATTGTAGTTTTGGAGATTTTGTGGTAGGTCAGTCAGTGGTATTTCTCTTTTATATATATATATATATATATATATATATATATATATATATATATATATATATATATATATATATATATATATATATATATATATATATAGATATAATGTCCCTATTAACCTGTCAGTCCAGTGCAATTAGTCATTATTAAGGGAAAATGACGGAATCCATTTATAATGAATGGATTTCAATGATTTTTTTTTTTTTGGGAGTTTTCTAATGGCATAAAGTAAAAAGTTTACCCATTTAAAATTACCGTAATTTTGGAAATTCGTAAATTTTCGGAAAAAATAAAAAAAGTTAGAGATATCATTAAAAAATGCAACTATCGAAATTTTTTGAATATTTTTTTTTTTTTACGAAAATAATGATTGTTATATTTCGTTAAAAGGGCAATTATCTATGCATACTCGTATAATAAAACTGTAACGAGACTGTTTCTGTGTATGGAATATTTTTTGAAAATTGTACTGGTACTGTAAATAGTTATCGATGTAGATATCAAAACATCGACTTTAAAAATTTTTGTCTGTCTGCCTTTCTGTCTGTCTGATCTGTCTACCTGGAACTTAATTACTTAATTAGTTATTTACAAACAAAAAAACTTTTTTGTTTGACTATTTCTATTATCAAGATCTTGTCAAATAATGCATTTTTATACAATTACTTTATATCAAGAAATTGCTCCCAATTTGCTCCATCTAATTTAAAAGTTAGTTATTAATTTCTCTGAATAATAATTAAAATATATTAAAATAAAAAATATTATGAATTAGGTTATGTATTATTAAAACGTATAGGCAATCCATTATACCTTTAAGTCGTTTGCGTATATTTAAGGATAATTGAATTTTGACAAGTTAAATAACATTATAAAAAAACAAAATATTTTAATAATTATTCAAAAAAATTAAGATTTAGCTTTTAAATTAAATAGAGCAAACTGGGAGCAATTTATTGACGTAAAGAAATTATATAAAAAAGTATTATTTTGGGAGATTTTGATAACTTAAATAACGGAAAAAAATTTTTTTCTTTATAAATAACTAATTAAATAATTAAGTTTCAGGTGGAGTAATTACTGATTTCAAAGGAGCAATTTGGGAGCAATTTAACCATATAAAAAACAAAAAGACTTTCCAACTTTCAGCGCTAACTTCTTTCCGGTAATCATATACCTTACTCTTATTTTAGATAATAAAATTCGTATATACACACTCGACAGAGAATTTAAGACCACTTCAATTTTTTTCTTAAAATGGTTTTATCACTTATTATTACACGAGAGGTTTGTATTTTTTCGAATAAATTTGGGTTTGTCTAACGAAAATTTGTTGCCTAGCAATTCTTCGAGTTAATTCTTCGAGATATAAAACTCAAGTATAATACGGTAAGATAATTTAACGAATAAAATAAATTTGGTATAATTCATATTATTATCTAACACATTGTTACTATGGTTCTGAAGCCAGTAAACTTTTTTTTATTATGTTTACCTACAATGAAATGACCAATGAAATGTTTTGTACCATTTTTATCGCTGTAATAGTCTGTCCTAACTTTTTTCCATGATAAAAGTGAAAAAACTACAATCTTTTTACGGGACTAGATACACATGAGTTAAATTATCTATGCAATGAAAACTTTAATTTAAACAAGGTTGTGTATACGATTTGACTACACATTTGGCTTCCAAACCACGCACTTCTTTAGATTATGTAGGCATTTCTTTGACGATCACGTCACGTCAGTGTGAAAGTGGATATTCTTTATTTCTTTTAAAAATTGAGATATAATTTTTTTAATAGATAAAAATTGTTTTCTCTTAATTAACGTTTCTATCATGTTAAATAACAGTTATGGACAGTCAAAGTTTAGTGTGTGTCTACTTTTTGAATTACTATAACTCGGTTAAAAATTGTCGTACAGCGATGAAAAAAAAACGAAATTAAAGAAAAAAAAGTGGTCTTTGTGAATATAATATTAAAATTAATTGGAAAAGAATTCTTCCTACTAATACTGAACTTTGAACGTAAGAATTCCATTTTAAATTCTTATATGAAGTTTTTTTTACCATAAATCAAAAACAGTAAAACATAAAAAAAGTTTAAGTAAAGATTCTGAAAGTAGAAATTCTAAACTTTCATTCTGTATTAAAATCAACGCTCTCTCATTTTTTTGCCAAATTTGCAGGGACTTAAACATAAAACACTATTTTTATAAAGACATGTAAGGACCATATCTAATGGTACTTGTGGCATAGCTCACCTTCGCCACATCTAGAAATTATAGATTTTTAATAAAATTGTAAAATCAATAAAAATCAGACACAGGGTGCCATGTGTTGAAAAGTAAATCAACCCCTATGGTGAAAGAAACGGTTTTCGCACAAGATAAATAATTATACATTCTAAAATCTTAATTATTTAATAACTTGTTTACAAAAAATATATTTTCAATTACATAATTATTTTGTATAGAAACATCTAGAATTTAACAAAAAACAACAGAACGAAAATTAAAAGTTCGATTCTTGTCAATCGCTCTCTTTTAATTCAGCCATCGGGCTGACAACATTTTTGGGGAATTCGGTCGTCGTAATTTAAAAACATCTATTGTCGAACTCGACATGAATTCAACAATGAATTCGACTTTGATTTTCGTCCTGTTCAAATAAAACTTTTTTTTTTTATTGCAACACAAATTGTCGTCAAATTAAAACATCTTATGTAAATAACTTTTGCAACCACTGGAAAATTTTCGGAATTTAAAATAAAATTTGGAGAAAACGAATCATTGATTTTTTATTTATTTTATTTTGTTCGTTTTAAATATACGAATCCTAACTTCGGGTGAAGAAAAGCAGAGGAACACTTCTGGGAGTTTTTTTTTTTATTTTATTTGTACTGCCGGATACGCAGTGTTAAACCTTTGAAAGAAAAAAAATTTTCATCCAACTTGTTTAAGGATTCACCACCACGGAGATCTGGTAAGTTGATTTATTTTTCGGGTTTACGTCGCCCTAAGTCGATTTCTACCAACTCCATTCTCCTAATTCCTCTAGCGGTTCCTTCCGCAATATTCACTTATTATCTACCCCAATCCAGACAAGAATTATATTTTTTTATTCTTCCTCCATATGGCTTTGATTATACATAAATATCCAAACCATTAGTGGAATACCTCAATCCACGTTCTCCTCAAAAAAGTAAAATACGGGCCCAGGACAAATTCCAACTCTGTTAGGAGTATTTAGGATCCACTACTGGTTGACGGAGCGGAAATAATGGGTGCGTGTGTGCTAACTAATTCCGCTCACCAATAACCCCGAACGGATTATTGGACATTACTACGCCACATACTACATATATTTTTGGTCCTAAACTTTTTAGCGATTTTACATGTCTTTATAAAAATAGTGTTTTATGTTTAAGTCCCTGCAAATTTGACAAAAAAATGAGAATGCATTGATTTTAATACAGAATGAAAGCTTAGAATTTCTACTTTCAAAATCTTTCCTTAATTTTTTTTATGTTTTACTGTTTCTGTTTTATGTTTAAAAAAAAGCTTAATATAAGAATTTAAGATGGAATTCTTACGTTCAAAGCTCAGTATTAGTTCGAAGAATTCTTTTTCAATTAATTTTAATATTATATTCAAAAAGATCACTTTCTTTTCTTTAATTTCGTTTTTTTTTCATCGCTATACGACAATTTTTAACCGAGTTATAGTAATTCAAAGAGTAGAGCACACACTAAACTTTGACTGTTCATAACTTCGTAACTAATCATCGTACGGAAATTTTTCGGTGGTGGTTAGAAAGTTAAAAATGTGTTATTTAATATGACAGAGACGTTAATTGAGAGAAAAAAATTTTATCTATTAAAAAAAATTATATTTTAATAATATAATATATTTTTTGGGTATAATTATAATAACCATATTTATTTTTTAACCTTAACCAAAATAATAGAAATACTAATCTAAGGATTGAAATAATTTATTTCCTCAAGATTTCTTAGTTGTACTGTTTTATTTCAATTATAATTTGATTTACATTTTGTGAAATTACATTTCCAAAAAATTTTTCGATATCTTTGATGCCTTCTTCAGTTGGATATATTTACCGCTGTTACTTAATCGAAAAGAATAGATTATTCGTTGCTATTAATGTAAATAGATGTCAGCTTATCAAAAACGACATAAGTACAACAAAATGTAACTGCAACAAGTACCAAACAACTTTGTAATAATTAAAAATTTTTTTATTATTTACTAAAATTTTAAAAAACGTATAAGTACATTTTAATTCATTTGGTTTAGTGATTTTAAAATAATTATTGACAAATTTCAAATATGGAATGCATAAGGTGACATCTATTTACATTAATAGAATCAAATGATCTATCCCTTTCGATGAATTAAGAGCAGTGAATATATTGTAATGACTTAACTCGTGAACAGGGCGAGCAATTCCGCTGGTGATTTCAGAACAACGAATTTTCTTGGCGACGTTAGGATTTTCTTTGAATTTCAGGATGCCAGGCAATTAATGCCAATTTTACGCTCGAGTATTGGTGTTATTATCCGTTTTGTTGCAGAGGATTGGAATTCTAATCCGGCAGTCGCGGGTGGAGTTAATAATTAATTTACGATTTAATTATTTTACTTAAATTTTTATATATATTCGATAAACGATAAACGAAATTCGGTATTGTTATTAAATAAATATTGTACAGTATTAGCCTCGAGGGCACGCTAGTCGATGTTTATTGTACGAAGTCTAAAAATGCAATAATTTGATTGTTTGTTGTTTCCAAAAATATATAACAAATTACTCCGTCCAGAAAGATCTAAAAAGAGACAAAATCTATAGGAAAGAAAAGGACAGAATTATGCTTTAAACTTTAACAAACGATCAAACTGTGCTTGCATTCGCCTGTGTTTCTCAGAATTTAAATCAAAACAAAATCATAAATTATTCTACTAGCAAACTAAATGACATTTTAGGCGCGGCTCTAACCCTTATTGACACAACCGTTATAGCAAACATACGAACAAATCCCCAAATGACAAATTGTTGCTATGCTAATTGTAATAAGCTATGCAATTGACATAACTGTAATGTTGTGTCAATGGCATTAATTCATTGCTAATCATTCGCTATGATTTTACTTTAATTATTCGGAAAATTCTGGAAATCTAAACGGAAATTTATGGAAATCAATACGGAAAATATAAATATATGTACGAAATACGTTAATCACGATGGTGAAGGTTCTATTTCGTTACAATATCCAACTGAAGAAAGCATCAAACATGTCGAAACATTTCTTGGAAATGTAATTTCACAAAATGTAAATGAAATTATAATTGAAATAAAACAATACAACTAAGGAATCATGAGGAAATAAATTATTTCAATCCTTAGATTAGTATTCCTATAATTTGGGTTAAGGTTAAAAAATAAATATTGTAATTATATTTTAATTTAAAAAAAAAATAGAGAATATTCACTTTCACACTTTGATGTGACGTGATCGTCAAAGAAATGCCTAAGTAATTTAAACAAGTGCATGGTTTGGAAGCCAAATGTGTAGTCCAATCGTATACACAACCTTGTTTAAATTAAAGTTTTCATTGCATAGATAAAACCATTTTAAGAAAAAAAATTGAAGTGGTCTTAAATTTTCTGTCGGGAGTGTACGTAAAAAGAGTAAGATATATGATTCTATTTCATTTTTTATGTTGCTTACAACGAATTAGAAGTGTATATTCATATAGCTATGTATCGTATGTGGCCATATGATTAGATATACGTACTCATCTTATTTGTCATCATGTGGGAAACATCTGCTAAACACAGTGTCGCACTTAACAGAAACATACGACTGTGCTGACAATCGGTCTAAGGGACAAAAAGATTTACAATCGCCTGATAATTACAAAGAAACAAGTTTTACTCCAAAAATTACTAGTCTCTTGCAAACTGCTCTAGACATATTAATACTATGAGGCCCGAGCACTTTCACAGTAAACTTCCCTGGAAGCTGACAATATTTTTAAGCAAATTTTAGGTAAACAAGTACATAAAATGATTTCACAAAGCACTAAATGATTCAACATGTATGTGTTACTTATGCAGGTCCAAAGATGTGTAACACACATATACATACAAGCATACAACACACACATACATATGTACATATGTGGATAAAAATATTATTTATTATATAAAGAAGCCTAGATATTTTGATGATAAAACATATTATGTATATTTATATGTACAAAAAAATTAAAAGTGTCCGGTACGTAGTACATAATAAATTATTTTTATAAGAATAATACATATAAAATCTTTTTTATAAATATTTTTAAGGGTTTTATTTATTATTTTAAATATTGATCGCGGTCGGCCTCTGAGGATGTTTTGTTTGGTTTCGGATGCCGAAGCCATGGGACTGAAAGTGTTAATGATCAAAGAGCTTCAGAACGCATGCGTAAAGGATGAAGAACAAAAAGATAAAAATTCAGTAGAAAAGAAACAACCTTCAACATCTAATTCAATAAATGGAGAAGCTAAACGTTTGAAGTATGATAAAAACGCTAGCCTTCATAATGATCACATGTTGGTGAAGAAGAAAATTTTGATGATCCAAACCATTTAGTAGGTGAATTAAGAAATTTAGTGATTCAGACCCAAATTGGAGAAAAAATGGTTAATACTATATGTAATTTAATGGAAAGGAGTCATATTATAAATCCCAGCTTTACGGATCACATCGAAAATGAGAAAAAACGAAGCCATTTTAATGTTAAAGTACAGTGTTACCACACAGTGTTAAAGTATATCTCAAATGATGACGAAGACAGCGATGAAAAAACATCTGTTAGCGATAACGAAGATATTACGAACGAAGGAGAAGCTGATGATGATGATGAGAATACAGTCGCTAAATGATGAAAAAATTGTGGGTAAAGGGTTATACCTTACGATCCTATAGGAGGCGTTAAAAATCATTTTAAACAATAGTGTAATTTTTCCAACAGCTGCATACTAAAGTTAATTTTTAATAAAATATTTTAAAATTATGTGAGTGTTATTACTTTTTACATACAACTGGTCTTAAACAATTTTAGTGATTCGTTAAAAAGATCGTCGAAGTGATTATTCTTACAACGAACTATCTAATGTGTATTTTTGACTAGGTATGGGACCACTTGGCAACGTAATGTGTTTACTTGCTCTTGAATATAGACGATTACATTGCGTTGCCAAGTGGCGCTATACCTACTACATATAATTATTTCCAACAAGTATTCAGATAAATTATTAATGATATGTTAAAAATAAAGTACCGTTGTTCAGTAATGATGTAAAACTGTCGAGCAGGAAAGGGTTAATAACTGAATATAACTTAATCCCGAAGAAATATTCCTATGGTTTTAGTGTCCACAGAGGGCTTTGGGTCGCCCTTAAAATGATGAGAGTTATTTACTTTCCACCCTGTATACGTATTTATTATTATGATATTAACTTACATACACATTAACTTACATACACATTATTTTCAATTCGCTGCATAGAAATATTTATATATTTATAATATGTTTTAGTGTAGAATGCTCCAAACCAAAGCTCCCAGATATTTGGTTTAAAACATTCTTCATTATTGTACTATACCAAAAAAGGAAAAAAATATTGAATAATATATTTTAGTATCTACTTGTAACTGATAATTTTTTAAGTAATTTTACAAATGAAACTACAAATAGTTTAAAAGCAGACATGGGTAATGCACAGGAAAGAGTTAAAAATTTCATAGTCAAAATTGTAATTTTCATCAGATGGGTATATATGAGTATTGTTTAAATTGTTTAAAATTATCGATTTTCGATTTTTATTAAAAAATGTTTTAAGCTGCATGAATGTTAGGAGTAGGGGGATAACACAACATTAATTTTTTAATCCTAAAAAGTGTTTCTTAACATAAGTATCTAGAAAACCAGAATTTTCATTTTCATATCAATTTGAGTGTTCAGTTTATAAAAAATATGCTTGTTTTATTACAGAGAAAGAAATCGTTTTGAATTGTTATATAGTACGTTGTCGATGACAAATATTTATCAGGCGATATCGCGTGATTGGCCATATCGTAAAGTAGTCATATCACGCGATATAGCGTGATCGGCAACGAAAGTGTTAAAACTATCGATTTTTTACTTTTGTACCGCATAAATATGATTATTAATGATTTGTTAAAAAATAAAGTATCGTCGAACTATAATGATCTAAAACTGTCGAGCGGGAAAGGGTTAATTAATTGAATTCAACTTAATTCCGAAAAAAAATTAAAATTTTATTGTCCAAATTAAAGTTTTCATCATTATTTTGGCAAACTTGTTAATATATACGTAGACATGATTCTTAAAGCAAACTGAGACATGATTCTTAAAGCAACATGCAAAAATCTTTCGCTTGTGCTATTAATATCAGTATACCTTCTAATGACGTCAGCATTAAGCACAGATAAATAAAAAAAATTTTTTAATTATTACATAAATACCTCATTTCAAATACAATTGATTATGAGTTTTCGTTAAAAAATTAAATAATTCTTATATTCGAAACAAATCAATCTTCTATTCTTTTCTAAAAGCAAACTGCCAATTTAAAATGTACGTAAATGCAATAATGAAAGAGATAAAGCGAAGAAAACGGAAATTATTTAAATTGAATACAACTTAATAAAGTGACGAAGCATGGTTAAATTTAAGTGAAATGGACCATAGTACATTGTTGATGATCAAATATTTTACGTTAAATGAGTAAGTTCTTATATTTGTCACACGATATCGCGTGATTGGCCATATAGTAAAGTAAGTCATAGGTGTTTATAAGGTATTTAAAAAATACATAGATATTTATATGTGGCATGGCAATTTATTCCCTTTCGTAAAATAAATAAATAACTAAATAGCAGACTGTAAATTATTACGAAATTAAAATATTTACATACCTGATTTTGTTATGTGAGTGCTGGAATTATTCCAGAATTTAGGTCGAGATTGGGTTCAAAGGAGTTTACCTTCTTTCTGGAATCTTCTTTCCAGTACTTCTGTCGTTCAGGTGTCTTAGTAAATATTTTATTCACAAATTCAAAGGCACAAAGGTATTTCAATTAATTAATTTGGAAAAAATTCGAAAATTATTAACACAACAATGATCGCGGGGTAAGTTACTCGAAAATTCTATTAAAACGGCACAAAGGTTACAAACCTTTCTATTCAATGGTTATACAACGACTATATATATTTTTAACTGCCATAACTTGTGGTAAACAAATCTTTTTTGTTTTTTAGTAAATGTAATTAACAACGCCAGGGCGCGCTTATATTGAATTAATTAAAGGTAGGTAATGAAAAGGCGCGTAAACGTCTTGGGCCGAGGCTGTTATGAATGTAATTCATAGCAAAATTAAATAAATTAAATCATTCCAAAGAAAAATTAAACGTTAATTCAAGAGAAACAAAAATATAATTATAATTAGAAAGATAACATTGAATTCTAAAACTAAATTCCAAATTCGTTAGTGGACTTAGGAAGAAAGAAAAAAAAATATTATTGATTAGGTAATGCGCATAATTTTACAATCGGTCTAAGATACGACCCATTTTTTGTTTTTATGGTCGCAACGCGAACAGTTCCGTCAGGACCGGGATGAAGTTTTTCAATAATGGCCATAGGCCATTGTAACGGGGGAACATTTGGTTGAATGACAAGGACTACTGTTCCTACCTTTGCAGGATTGCTGGGTGTGTTCCATTTTTGTCTAACTTGAAGAGTGGAAAGGTATTCTAAACTCCACCGATTCCAAAAATGAGTAACCATCCTGTCTAACAATTTATAACGAGATAAGTTATTATATGACCCGTTAGCTAAATCGGTGGTGGAAAACGAATTTAACGGCGAACTACAAATAAAATGCGCCGGGGTTAACGGTTTTAAATCATTTGGGTCGTTGCTTAAATAACACAATGGTCGTGAATTCAGTAGAGCTTCGACTTGGGTTAAAACTGTGCTCAACTCTTCGTAGGTGAGAATCTGATCACGAATAACTTTATTTAAATGTGATTTCAAACTTTTAATATTGGCCTCCCAAATACCCCCCATATGAGGAGATAATGGTGGATTAAATTTCCATTCGATTTTGTGGATATTGAGTTCTCTTTGAAAGGCATCTTTATACTCGCGACTAAGGACAAATTTATGGACTTCATCTAATTTGGCTTTCGCTCCGACAAAGTTTTTCGCTTCGTCGGAAAAAATGGTCGAACAATTCCCTCGTCGAGAGAGGAATCTTTTCAGTGCGGCTAAAAAGGCGTCAGTGGATAAATCTGAGGCCAATTCGATATGAACGGCTCGAGTGGCCAAACAAACAAAAATACATATATACGCTTTCTGACTTTTGATTCCTCTTCTACGACCTAAAGTTATTGGATAAGCTCCTGTATAATCTATTCCGGTATTCAGAAAAGCTTTAGCCTGATTCACCCTTTCCATTGGTAAATCAGACATCATTGGGTATGTAGGTTTAGGACGAAAACGGAAACATACGTTGCAGCGCCAGCCTCTCTTGCGAATAACATCCCTAGCGGATAAAATCCAATACTGCTGACACAGTAAGGATTGCAATAAGTATGCTCCGGTGTGGCAATACAATTTATGGTAATAATCAATAAGTAAATTAACAAATTTATCTGTTTTTGGTAGTAAGATTGGTAGTTTTTGGATGTTTTTGATTAAAATTGATATTGGCTCTAGATATTCGACCGCCAACACGAATTATTCCATCTTTAATAAATGGATTTAAACGACGAATATTTGACGAAACTATTTTGTTTTCGATAAGTTGTTTATATTCGTTTCGGAAATATCTTTGTTGTACTACTACTACTTCAACTAAATCAGATTTGCTTATCTGTTCTTTGATGGGTAATATTCGACAAAATCGAAGTACGTAAATAACCGAATGAAGTAACTTACTCCATGAAGAGAAGTATTCTATTAAATGATAAAGGGGTGAAGCAACATCTTGAACTATAACTTGTACGACTATTTCATTAGAAACGGAGTCATTATTAAAGTTATCATCAATCGGTTTAATAGGCCATTCCGTAGGGAGCAAAAGCAACCAACTTGGGCCTTGAAACCAAGTTTGATGGTTCAATAATGCGGACGGTAACAACCCCCTACTGGTACAATCGGCTATGTTTAATTTGCTAGGTACAAAAAACCAATGGGGCGAGGGCAAACTATTATGGATTTTGGATATTCGATTAGAAATAAAGGTTTTCCACGTTTTGGGTTTTGAATTAATCCAACTCAATGTTATCATTGAGTCACAAAAGGCATATATGTTATCAACAGGTTTTCTATTGGCATATGTATTTCGAATATGTACAATCAATTGGGCTAACTGTGTGGCGGCACATAATTCTAAATGAGGTAAAGTAATTTTTGACATAGGAGCTACTCGAGCTCGGGCACAAAGAAATGCTACACTTACTTGACCGGTGACGTCAACTGCTCTAATATAAACTACGGAAGCATAGCCCGCTTGGCTAGCATCGGAAAATCCAATGATACTATAGGATGAATTTTCAAAAACCAAAACATGTCTCGGAATTTTCAATTTATTTAACAAATGAAATTCATTTCGAATTTTCTGCCAAATCACCTGAATGTTTTTTGGTGCGGGTTCGTCCCAGTCGGATTTTAAGTTCCACAATTTTTTGACTAACAATTTAATTTGTAGGGTGAGTGGGGACAAAAGTCCCAGAGGGTCAAATATTCGACTAACTAAACTCAAAAGATATCTTTTCGTACAAAGACTAGACATTTCATGTGCTTTAAAAGTAAATGAGTCGTTAACGGGGGTAAATTGTAAACCTAATACTTTATAGTAACCTTTATCGAATTCTACGACGTTCGGCGATCGAATTTCAAGTGGAATTTTAGATAAAACATCAATGGAGTTTGACGTCCATTTTACTATAGGGAAACAACCACTTTTAAAAAATTCAACTATTTGGGATTGTAATTTAATTGCATATTCTATATTAGGTACACTTACAATTAAATCATCCATATACATATCACGTTCAATGTACTCAATAATTTCGGGAAAAAATTCGGATTCGTCTTTGATTAATTGTTTTATGGTACGTAAACTTAAAAATGGCGATGATGAAACACCAAAGGTAACGGTATTTAACTGATACACTGAAATTGGGTCATTAGTATTAAAACGCCAGAGAATTCTTTGATAAGATCTTTGAGATTCGGTTATATTTATTTGTCGATACATTGCTTTTATATCGGCACCTAAACAAATCGGAAATAACCTAAAATTTAATAATATTGTAACTAAGTCATTTTGTAATTTTGGGCCTTTGTATAATAAATCATTTAACGAGATTCCGTTGTCTGATTTCATACTGAAATCAAAAACGATCCGACACGGTGTCGAAGAACTTTCTGGTTTCCATACGCAATGATGAGCTGCGTAATAGCTAGAAATATCAATGTCACATTTTTCAACTAACGACACATGGCCTTGATTTAAATAATCCTGAATTATGTCTGAATAAATCAAACGTAAATTTGGTGATTTTTCTAGACGACGTTCCAATAATAATAATCGTTTTTTAGCTAAGTTATATGAATTTCCTAATTTCGAGGGATCGTCTTTAAAGGGTAAACTTACAGTGTATCTACCGGAACTATCTCTTGCAACTGATTCAGTATACAACTCCTCACAAATTTCCTTTTCACTAGATTTTGGTAAACTGTCAAAGTTTTCAATTTCAAACATTTTTTCAACTAAAGTATCTAATGATAGAAACGTGTGATACGATGCGGTTTGATTAACGGATTTAAGAAGACGTGACGGGCCGACAACTAAATATCCTAGCAGAGTTTCGATTGCAATTGGGTTTCCATTTTCTCCCACAATTTTTCGAGAGCCCAAAATTTCAGCAAAAATCGTGGCTCCCAAAATTCCATCAATTCTATCCGGAATATTAAATTTAGGATCGGCTAGTTGCAAATTTTTCAAATAATCTAGAGACGTCATATCAATTGGCATCTCAGGCAGCAAATTCGTAATACGATCAATTAACAACGCTTCAATTGAAAGTTTAACATTTTGATTTACTTTGGAATATATATTTAAATTGGTACGCCCTTTAAGTGCTTTTATCATACCTCCAACACCTACAACGTTTGTTGACAATTTGATGTAAGATAAACCTAATTTTTTAGAACAATCGACAGTTAAAAGATTTGACATTGAGGCACTGTCGACTAACATTCGAAGAGTGTGCTCTTTTCCCCATCGATCATAAGTTTTAACCAACGCAGTGCTAAGTAATATATTTTGCTTAGTGGTTTGCGAACACAGTGTTTGGATAGCCTCTGGGTTATTTGATATTTGAGAAAATTCCGACTGAGCATTTTCGGGAACTGTATTATTACATTCTTTATGCAAATAGGTGTGATGTTTACTTTTACATTTTTGACAATGAAATTTGGACGAGCAAACATTTACTTTATGTTTTGCAGAGAAACAATTCAAACACAAATTTTTATCTTTTACGAATTTAAATTTTGTATCAAAATTACTAGATTTAAATAAAAAACAATCCTTTAATAAATGGTTACCCTTATTACAAAAGGACCAACAAGGGTCTTTATAAACGACGAATTGTTGGTAACGAATGATTTTGTATTTTTGGCATAGTTATCTGTTTTAACCCGACTGGCGGTAGGGATAGGTTTTTCCGGTTTATACAATATTTTACTTTGATTCTGAATAAAACGAATGAGATCTTCATATTTAGGAAGATCGGAAGAATTTCGAATTAATTCGAAAGAACTGATTGTTGTGGCAGGTAATCTCGACATAGCTAGATAAGTCAAAATATAGTCGTCCAAATTTTCAATATTTAAACGTTTCAATGCATTCACATTTGTATTGAATTTTTCCAGAAATAATTGCAAACTAGTTGTATTATGATTAGTTATCGCTCGAAAATTGAACACACGATCTAAATACATATTTGCCAAAAATTTTTTATCTTGATAGGTATCTTCCAATAATTTAAAAATGGTGTCATAATTACTAGGGATTGGTTCAATCGACGAGCAAGTTAGCAATGCTTTTCCTGTCAGACTACTCAACAAATATTGCAGTTTTTCCGCACAAGAAAATTCAGATTTTGAGTGAACTAACTGTTTGAAGTTTTCATAGAACAAAGGCCATATTGATAAGTTTTCTCCATTGAATTTCATCAACTCGATCTTTGGCATAGAAATCCGCGGTTTATTTGACTCACTACCATTGTCAATATTACTGTTTGTTGCGACATTAGTTTGGTTTTCTAAATATTTTAAAGCTAAATATTGTATATTATCATTAATATCTTCAAAGGCATCTAAAATATCGTAGGAAGGTGGTGAATCTGGCTCAATAATTTGTTTCAAACTAACGATGTTGTGAACAACATCGCGATAATCCGTAATAGTTTTATTTAAAGTTCCATAACGAATTTTAAATTGTTTCAATTTATCTTCATTATTAGGATCTCTATCTAGGGCCTGACCAGCATCAAGGCATAACTGGGCACGACGAAAGATGTTTTCGCGACGAGCCAGACCTCTATCTAATTTTATTTCATCAGCTGATTTTGGCATTTTTTATTTTAAAATAAATTTGAATTTTACAAATACAACAAATTGGCAATAAACAAATAAAGTTTCTAATTAAAAGATTATACAATTATGTAATCTAACAATAAGTACAAAAATACTTAAACTTGTTTACCACAGCTGTTTACTACAAGAACAGTTATAATTTTATATCAAACACAAAAAATTAATTAACGGTATTTAATAAATTTTATTTTTGGTTAAAGGTGGTCCTACAGGATAAAAATATATTATCCTGGCTCGAAGCGACCAAAAAGGAAGGAATGGTATGGCAATTTATTCCCTTTCGTAAAATAAATAAATAATTAAATAGCAGACTGTAAATTATTACGAAATTAAAATATTTACGGTGCATTCCTAGTATACGTGCACAAAAAAAAATTGTGAAAATTTCTAGTTTTATATATTAAACATGACCCAAAACGAACGAAAATTAGTATTAAAATTGGCGCTCACGTTTAGTTTTCGCAAAATTTAATATTAAAAATTTTATTCGTTCATATGTAAAATACACTTAAAATTGTATAAAAACATGCACACACGAAAAGTTTTAAAAATTTATAGTTTTGTGTATTAAACATGAACCAAAACGAATGAAAATTAGTATGAAAATTGGCACTCACCTTTACTTTATAAACATCATTTATTTAATGTTCAAAATTTGATTACTAAAGTGTACGAAACACCGGGAAAGTACTTAAAATTTTGTTACATTCAAACCCAATCACTTAATTTTAATAACACTATTTAGTTTTAAAAAAAGATAATTTTAGCTTTATCAAACAAATTAATAAAAAAAAAAAAATAACACAAAATATTAATTAACAACATAAAACACATAATTAATAACATAAAACAAATAAAATTTATTTCAGAAAATTTTTATTTTTGAGTATCGTAAGACATTTTTCAAAACAAAATATGACATGAAGATAGGTGCACGTATATGTGTATTGAGAACGGTATTTAAAGTGATAAATTTAGGAAGAAAATTTTTTTTACACACACATACAATGTTTTTCAAATAAGTATTTGTTAATTATAAAATAAAAATAAACTTTACATATCACTTTTGAACGAAAATTATCCAACTCATGAACTGTCATTTAAAATTTTCAACAATTAAAAGTAACCATTTTTTTCTTAAATTCAAATATTTGACGTCATTGTGACGCAGTAGAAAACTTAACAGAAAAACGTATTTTAGGTTTGTTCCCTTACGAATAGGAAAGTGAATGTAATAAAAGAGAAAGTCGTTCATAAGTCGTTCCTGTACACCAGAATTTCACAGTTCCTACTTTTTCCTTCCAACTGTAAAATTTAAATTTTTAAATTTATAAATAATATTCAGGAAAATTATAGTATATAAATTTAAAAGAAATTAGTGATTTAAGTATTTTAAGTTAGTTTTTTATGTGTAAAATTTAAAACTTCAAAGAGTAACGACTTTGTACAAATGTTGGTTGAGCAGTAAGGTGCCGTGATTAAATAACTGTGGACAAAATAACTGCGACAAAATAACACTGGACAAAATAACCGAACGACAAAATAACCGAACGACAAAATAACTGCACGACAAAATAACCGCACGACAAAATAACTGTGGACAAAATAATCGAACGATAAAGTAACTGTACGACAAAATAACCGAACAACAAAATAAACATCTTTAATTTTATTATTCTTTTGAGCTAGGGTACATGCGACCGTGATATGATTAAGTGTTTTGTTTTGCTTCCAATATATAAAAGATGGCTAAATTGCAAAAGACCTTAGATGTTGGAATTTAAACTATTGCATTTAAAAACGAATGTTAATGGGTGAAAACTATTGTATTTAAAAAGTTAAGCTTGGGAAACATTAGTCTGAAAGATCAAATAGTGGATGATATAAAACCTAGGTAATAATGTTATATGTATGTTAGTTAGGTTAAGGTTATAAGTTTTTTTTTTCAAATTTTAGGTAGATGATATAAAAACTAGGTGATGAGGTTAGTTAAGGTTAGGTTAGTTTAGTTAGTTTAGACAATATACTTCGACTTTGATATAAAAAATCATTAGGATAAGGTTATAGGTGGTGAGGTTAATTAAGGTTAGGTTAGTTTAGTTAGTTTTGATAATGTACTTCGACTTTGGTATAAAAACTAATTAGGTTAAGGTTATAGGTGGTGAGATTAATTAAGGTTAGGTTAGTTTAGTTAGTTTTGAAAATATACTTCGACTTTGATATAAAAACTAATTAGGTTAAGGTTATAGGTGGTGAGGTTAGTTAAGGTTAGGTTAGTTTAGTTAGTTATGTCAATATACTTCGAATTTAATATAAAAACTAATTAGGTAAAGGTTATGGGTGGTGAGGCTAGTTAAGGTTAGGTTAGTTTAGTTAGTTTAGACAATATACTTCGAATTTGATATAAAAACTAATTAGGATAAGATTATAGGTGGTGAGGTTAGTTAAGGTTAGGTTAGTTTAGTTATTTTTAACAATATACTTCGACTTTGATATAAAAACTAATTAGGTTAAGGTTATAGGTGGTGAGGTTAATTAAGGTTAGGTTAGTTTAGTTAGTTTTGACAATATACTTCGACTTTGATATAAAAACTAATTAGGTTAAGGTTACAGGTGGTGAGGTTAGTTAAGGTTAGGTTAGTTTATTTAGTTTTGACACTATACTTCGACTTTGATATAAAAACTAATTAGGTTAAGGTTATAGGTGGTGAGGTTGGTTAAGGTTAGGTTAGTTTAGTTAGTTTTGACAATATACTTCGACTTTAATATAAAAACTAATTAGGTTAAGGTTATAGGTGGTGAGGTTAGTTGAGGTTAGGTTGGTTCAGTTAGTTTTGACAATATACTTCGACTTTGGTATAAAAAACTAATTAGGTTAAGGTCATAGGTGGTGAGGTTAGTTAAGGTTAGGTTAGTTTAGTTAGTTTTGGCAATATACTTCGACTTTGGTATAAAAGCTAATTAGGCTAAGGTTATAGGTGGTGAGGTTAGTTAAGGTTAGGTTAGTTTAGTTAGTTTTGACAATATACTTTGACTTTGGTATAAAAACTAATTAGGTTAAGCTTATAGGTAGTGAGGTTAATTAAGGTTAGGTTAGTTTAGTTAGTTTTGAAAATATACTTCGACTTTGGTATAAAAACTAATTAGGTTAAGGTTATAGGTGGTGAGATTAGTTACTATTTTTATAAGAAAAATTTTTTTTAAAATAGTTTGAAATTTACCACTTGTTATTGGTTTTATAACTAAATGTCAGGATTATTAGATTTATAAAACGGTTAGTTCCCGGACCAGTGGAAAAGTGAATGTATTAGAAGAAAAAACTCGAAACTCGTTCTTGTACATCGAAATTTCAATTAGTTCACGTTCTTTTCGGTAGGCAAATATATAAATTAGAAGTGACTTCAGAATTCCTACTTTTTCCTTCCAAGTCTCAAATTTAAATTTTTAAATTTATCAATTATATTTACAAAAGTGATTGTACATAAATTTAAAAAAAAAAATTAATGATTTTGAATAATTTAAGATTGTATTTGGTGTCTGAAATTTAAAATATCAGAGATTAACCTGTTTAATTCAATAAGCAGAAGGGAGCTGTTTATTTATAGCCTATTCACATTATTACATAAGCAGATTAAAAGAAAGTACGGGAACAGACCTAAATATGTATTTAGTGCAGACAACTTCAGATTGTTTGATTTTGTTTTAAAATACAAACATAAGTATAACACAATAAAACGTCCACCTAAAAAAAATTTTATTTTAAATATTAATTTAACTTTAAATTAATATTTTTTATTTATTTTTATTTGTTTGGTGATATTATGGTTACGGTTTTTTAAAGCTAAATAGTGTCATATCGTTAAAATTAAGTGATTGTGAGTTTTGTGTTATACTTAATTGTAGACCCTCGTGCGAATAGCCAACATAAATTTAAAAAATGAGATTTTTTTTATTTTTGCTTCGATCAATCGTTTGTGAATGTTTGTGACGCTATTATTTTCGTTTGTGACTAATTAGTTAATTAATTATTTAATTGTTAATTACGAGTGTGCGAATAGCCAACATTTTTTAAAATTTATTGCAATATTGACTTCCGGGCACTTAATCGATTGAAAATCGTTTGTGAATTCCAAATATACCATTAAAAACATTTGTGACAGGGTGTTTTTTAAAAAAATTATAAAAAAAATTCTGTATACTGCTGTCATTTACAAAATAGTTAAATATGGTATCGTTGCTTTGTCACTTTTCACAGCAAATTAACAGAAAAACACGAGTCGACTTTCGGCTTTTACACCATCATCAGGTGAAAAACTTAACTAAAAATTGCTCTTCTTGGCGAAAACCATTTATAATATAGATCGGAGCAAATAATGCATTGGTGGGGGATGCTAGAGACAGAGACAGAGACAGATACAATCACAGTATACAATAAAATTAAAAATTTTTTGTATTGTTTGCAAAGGTAGTTTACAGCGAAATTTATTTTTAAAAACTGGTTAGGTCCAATATTATTAAATTGACCGGAGCACACTGGGGAAAAGCAGACACGTGAAAACAGCGGCGAACGACAATTACCAGAAACAAAGGAAATCATACAGACATCTGTCTGTTGATATGCACGAGGGGTTACACCCAGCAGGTAGCTGCTTTTGTTAAACTAAAAGGTTTGTTAAATGAAGTAAAATCAAAAATATTGTAAAAAGACTATTTAAATATTAATTACCAGGAATGGATAAAATTTTTTAAAATGGGTCCTATCAACTAAACTATTCGAAAACAAAACGTGAGATGCACCGTGTTATAGATTTAATAAAGGCGATTTGTTTAAATCAATTTGGTCATTCAAGATGACATGGTTTGGATCTTTGTTCAATTTGTTGATTTCCAGGGCTTCCAAAATGTTGAGTTTGCGGCCTTTTTTACAAATATGTAATATTTTGGGTTGTTGATCGGGTTTTACCGAATGACCTGTTTCTAGTAGATGTAAACCAAAGTTGGAAATGTGTTTCTGGGTAGTGATATGTTCCTTATATCTGGTTTCGAACGTTCGACCAGTCTGACCTATGTAAGACGCGTTACACTCCGAACAATCTAGACGATAAACTCCACATTTCTTCATGGGGTCGGATTTTTCTTTAGCGTTATAAAGGAAACGGCCAATAGTATGTGTGGAATGATAAGCGGGATATAGATCAAATTGTAAGAACATGTTGCCTATTTTTTGAGAGATGTTTCCTAGATATGGGAGGGAAATATAATGTTTAGAGTCCGAATTAGTTAGAATAGTTGGATAGATTTGTTCTATGGCTAGACTTCTTTGTTTTTTACGGATTCGTTTTTGGATAATGTGTGGAGCAAAACCATTGTTAACTGCTATTTGTTGTATGATCGATAATTCCTTTTCACGGTCTTTTGGAGATAGCGGGATAGCGAAAGCTCTATGTAGCATAGATCGGTAAGCTGCTATTTTTTGAGAAAATGGAGTGAGTGAATCAGCGGGGATTGTAGTGTCTGAGAATGTGGGTTTGCGAAAGATTTTATATGAGAATTTTGTGTCTGATCTATTAATAGTTATATCTAGGAAATTGATGGAATTGTTCGATTCTATTTCTTTGGTAAATTTAATTTGTTTATGAAGACTATTGAGGTATTTTAAATAGTTGTCCAACTGTCTGTCTGTACCTTTGAAACCGACCAGGATGTCATCAACATATCGAAACCAGAAAATGATATGATTTTTTGAAAGTGGATTATTTATAATAGAATGTTCTAAGTTATCCATGAAGATGTCTGCCAGAAGGGGGCTGAGGGGGGAGCCCATAGGTAAACCAGAATTTTGTAAATAAACTTGGTTATTTGAAATTCCTACCATTGTCATCAACTGATAAATACCACCTCATACCGATGAACTCAGAACCACCAAAGTTATACGGGCTTATCAAACTCCACAAAGAAAACAATCCTATCAGACCAGTGGTCTCATACTCAAATGCTCCCTGCAAAAAACTCTCAGAATACCTCAATACATCCTTCAAAAACATTACACAATTTCAACCCAAATATTCCATAAAAAATTTTGTCGATCTCTGCAACAAATTAAATAGTCTTCACCTTTCACATAGTTCTTTCAGATTAGTTTCTTTCGACGTGTCTAATATGTTTCCAAGCGTTCCTTCTGATGAATGCATCCCGATTATTCAAAACATTCTAAACAACAAAAATATTTCTTCACATATCCAAAAAGAACTTTTAAGCTCATTTAAAATTTGTCTTCAACAAAATTATTTCATGTTTAATAACCAAGTTTATTTACAAAATTCTGGTTTACCTATGGGCTCCCCCCTCAGCCCCCTTCTGGCAGACATCTTCATGGATAACTTAGAACATTCTATTATAAATAATCCACTTTCAAAAAATCATATCATTTTCTGGTTTCGATATGTTGATGACATCCTGGTCGGTTTCAAAGGTACAGACAGACAGTTGGACAACTATTTAAAATACCTCAATAGTCTTCATAAACAAATTAAATTTACCAAAGAAATAGAATCGAACAATTCCATCAATTTCCTAGATATAACTATTAATAGATCAGACACAAAATTCTCATATAAAATCTTTCGCAAACCCACATTCTCAGACACTACAATCCCCGCTGATTCACTCACTCCATTTTCTCAAAAAATAGCAGCTTACCGATCTATGCTACATAGAGCTTTCGCTATCCCGCTATCTCCAAAAGACCGTGAAAAGGAATTATCGATCATACAACAAATAGCAGTTAACAATGGTTTTGCTCCACACATTATCCAAAAACGAATCCGTAAAAAACAAAGAAGTCTAGCCATAGAACAAATCTATCCAACTATTCTAACTAATTCGGACTCTAAACATTATATTTCCCTCCCATATCTAGGAAACATCTCTCAAAAAATAGGCAACATGTTCTTACAATTTGATCTATATCCCGCTTATCATTCCACACATACTATTGGCCGTTTCCTTTATAACGCTAAAGAAAAATCCGACCCCATGAAGAAATGTGGAGTTTATCGTCTAGATTGTTCGGAGTGTAACGCGTCTTACATAGGTCAGACTGGTCGAACGTTCGAAACCAGATATAAGGAACATATCACTACCCAGAAACACATTTCCAACTTTGGTTTACATCTACTAGAAACAGGTCATTCGGTAAAACCCGATCAACAACCCAAAATATTACATATTTGTAAAAAAGGCCGCAAACTCAACATTTTGGAAGCCCTGGAAATCAACAAATTGAACAAAGATCCAAACCATGTCATCTTGAATGACCAAATTGATTTAAACAAATCGCCTTTATTAAATCTATAACACGGTGCATCTCACGTTTTGTTTTCGAATAGTTTAGTTGATAGGACCCATTTTAAAAAATTTTATCCATTCCTGGTAATTAATATTTAAATAGTCTTTTTACAATATTTTTGATTTTACTTCATTTAACAAACCTTTTAGTTTAACAAAAGCAGCTACCTGCTGGGTGTAACCCCTCGTGCATATCAACAGACAGATGTCTGTATGATTTCCTTTGTTTCTGGTAATTGTCGTTCGCCGCTGTTTTCACGTGTCTGCTTTTCCCCAGTGTGCTCCGGTCAATTTAATAATATTGGACCTAACCAGTTTTTAAAAATAAATTTCGCTGTAAACTACCTTTGCAAACAATACAAAAAATTTTTAATTTTATTGTATACTGTGATTGTATCTGTCTCTGTCTCTGTCTCTAGCATCCCCCACCAATGCATTATTTGCTCCGATCTATATTATAAATGGTTTTCGCCAAGAAGAGCAATTTTTAGTTAAGTTTTTCACCTGATGATGGTGTAAAAGCCGAAAGTCGACTCGTGTTTTTCTGTTAATTTGCTGTGAAAAGTGACAAAGCAACGATACCATATTTAATATGGATTTTCACAAAGTAAACCTGTCTAGTATTAATTATTACAAAATAGTTATTTTTTCTAACACTAGAGGGTATTGGAGTGTAACTAAACAGAGTGGCCAATATAAAAAACTTCATTACTACAAAAAATAATTGATTTTTTTTATTATTTTTTTAAAAAACACGTTGTCACAAATGTTTTTAATGGTATATTTGGAATTCACAAACGATTTTCAATCGATTAAGTGCCCGGAAGTCAATATTGCAATAAATTTTAAAAAAATGTTGGCTATTCGCACACTCGTAATTAACAATTAAATAATTAATTAACTAATTAGTCACAAACGAAAATAATAGCGTCACAAACGAAAATAATAGCGTCACAAACATTCACAAACGATTCACAAACGATTGATCGAAGCAAAAATAAAAAAATCTCATTTTTTTAAATTTATGTTGGCTATTCGCACGAGGGTTAATTGTAGTGCTGCCTTACATTTCAACTAAAACAAATTTTGAATATTAAATTTTACGAAAATTATAAGTAAATCGCAATTTTTATACTAATTTTCATTCGTTTTGGTTCATGTTTAATACACAAAGCTAGAAATTTTTAATCCTTTTCGTGTGGATGTTTTGTGAAACGATTTTAAGTGTTTTTTTCATATGAACAAATTAAATTTTGAATATTAAATTTTACGAAAACTAAACGTGAGCGCCAATTTTAATACTAATTTTCGTTCGTTTTGGGTCATGTTTAATACATCAAAATAGAAATTTTCACAATTTTTCTTGTGCACGTATACTAGGAAATTGCATACCTGATTTTGTTATGTGAGTGCTGGAATTATTCCAGAATTTAGGTCGGGATTGGGTTCAAAGGAGTTTACCTTCTTTCTGGAATCTTCTTTCCAGTACTTCTGTCGTTCAAGTGTCTTAGTAAATATTTTATTCACAAATTCAAAGGCACAAAGGTATTTCAATTAATTAATTTGGAAAAAATTCGAAAATTATTAACACAACAATGATCGCGGGGTAAGTTACTCGAAAATTCTATTAAAACGGCACAAAGGTTACAAACCTTTCTATTCAATGGTTATACAACGACTATATATATTTTTAACTGCCATAACTTGTAAACAAATTTTTTTTGTTTTTTAGTAAATGTAATTAACAACGCCAGGGCGCGCTTATATTAAATTAATTAAAAGTAGGTAATGAAAAGGCGCGTAAACAATATGTAACAGCGATTTTTAGTTGACAAGGAAAGGTTCCCAGGTGTCCGCCTCCGATTTCAATGCCGCTGAAATATGTTATTCTACGTCGAAATCTAAGAGACACGTATTTTTTTTTACCGGCGGAAAAACGGTTTGAAGGGGTGAAATCGCCCTTCAAAAATTGGGGAAAAAATTTAATTTTTAAAATATCTCGAAAACAGTAAGAGATAGAGCAAAAGTTTAAATTGGCGATATTGCCCTTTTTTAAAGAGCTATATATTGATATGCAATTTGTTCAATTTACATCAACAGGGGTGGTTGCGAATTAAAATTTGGGGGTTAATTTTGCAAAAAGGGGGTGAAAATTAAACAATATAAAAATTTTGTTTACAGATTTGAAATCTACGTCAAAAATCTAATTGACCTGTTTTCGCTCAATGTCTTAATATTAAGTCTAGGGGTAGTTAACTAGGGGGTGACTGTCAAATAATCGTACTACTTGGGTAGTTCAAGAAGTTCTTCTTGATGGAAAGTAGTTTAAGACAATTAGAATAACGTAGAAATGAAATTTTCGGTTTCAAAATTCAGTTTGAGCAACATTGGAGAGGGGGTGAGTCACCCTCTTAAATTACATACTAGTTTACATACACTCATTTTTAATATTAACACACTGACAGTGGGTAATAATGTCAAAGTGGTTCTGAAGTTGAACTATCGTATGTAAGGTTTTTAGAAGTTTTGAAGTTTGATTTGGGGTCTGATTTAACGGACGGATAAATTTCTTTTAAGGATTGTTTAAATTCTTTTTTAGTTGATTTTTTGACGTATCTTTCTTCAGTGGCGTTTGTTTTGCGTTAAGAATTTAATATGATTTTTCAATTTTGCAAGTTTAATGTTAATGTTTACAAACTTGTTTATATATTTTCTAATATGTAAATTATATTTAAATTTGAAATTTTTTAGGTTATTCATCTTTATAATTCAATATGGTTTTATTGGGATAATGTAATAATTTGAAATTTTTTAACCTAAGATTCCCAAATATTTTACTAATTTATCATAGGAGATGAAGGGTTAAAAATAATAATTCAACATTCTTCCGTAAAATAAATTGTTTCTTTATTTTTTCTTTTTTCCAAAAATTTTCCGGTATCTTTTATAGAGAAAATAAAGAAACAATTTATTCTACGGAAAAATGTTGAATTATTATTTTTAATCCTTCATCTCCTATGATAAATTAGTAAAATATTTGGGAATCTTAGGTTAAAAAATTTCAAATTATTACATTATCCTAATAAAACCATATTGGATACAAATAGTATTTTACACAGTAAATAAGTAATTTCATAGTAGTCATAGGTAAAAATATTATTGATTATATCTATAGGAATATTTATTAATACTTATATACAAAAATCTCAAAATTATTTTTCTGCAGTTACTTAGCAACTATCTAAAATTTTTATGATTTTTTGATAAATTGGCCACAGACTGCTGTATACAGCAATTGAGAATTAATTTTTTACGGTTTTTCGTAAATTTCGACAGTTGGACAAAAAATTTTGCAAAACCCTTTCTTAGCGAGCGCCTACGACCCAATAGGGACCTACATGCCAAATTTCAAGTTTGTAGGTATTATAGTTCTGGAGATTTTGTGATAGATGAGTGAATGAATGAGTGGTATTTCGCTTTTATATATACAGATATGTGTGTGTGTGTGTGTGTGTGTGTATTTCTTTAATTAAGTAGGGAAACATTAAATGCGAGGTGAATTTAAATTGAAAAATAATCATTCTATTAATAATAATGTTTGTTATCAGAGGTTTCTTTCAGAAATAACTTCATTAATATATAAATAAACTGTTCGGACATATGATCGCGTTCCGGTATAGGGGCTTTTACGTTACACCGTTCAAAAAACTGTAGTATTAGTCCAAGAAAATTACTGATTAAAATCTTGTTTTTTGCCAAAATTAGTACCTGGAAGGGAAAGTATGGAAAAGATAGGAAAAATTCCGTAGAACTCGATGAATTATTTTTAACAGCTGAATCATTGGAGAATTTCCCCAAAATGGCGGCCAAAGAAGGCCAAAAACAGTTTTTCGTGTTTTTAAAGAAAACTAAATTTCATATAACAAAAAGTTTTATACAAAAGTTGTAGACCTATTTACTATCAACAAAATGAGTCCAATTTAGTACAAATTAGTGCATAAACAAATTAATTATTGCAAAAAAACCGCCAAAAATCGCGATTTTTGCAATTGCTCATATTTTAAAGTGAAAAAAATATTTATAAAATATTTATAAAATTTGGCGAAAGTGTAGATCTTGGCAAGTAAATAGGAGCATTTTTGAAAAATTACAAAATATGGGGTAGTTTTTACAAAAATCAATTTTTTTGAAAAGAAGATGTTTTTGTAGAATACGATTTAACTAGGTTCTGAACCACCTGCAGGCACGTTTACGGTCTCAAAATTTTCTTAAAGACTTGCAGTTACACTAATATGTGCAATAGTGCGCGCATCGTTAAGTTATTCCAAATATGCGAAAAAGATAACCAAAATATCAATAATTTTTCTTTTAATCGAGTATATATTTTTTATAATTTGAAACTTTATTTTTTTGATTATGTCTTCAGAAATCATTAAATTAGAGCTATAAATAGGTTGAAAAGTATTACTAGTGATTCTCCAGCGCTATTTTTTGGGATAACCTTAATTTAGTGGGCTAAAGTGAGAAATCTTAATTGGGCTAAAGTGAGAAATCTTGTAAGCCATTTTTTTTTTCAATTATAAGAGCTTCACTATGATGCTAGGCATCAACCCACAAAATCTCGTAAACAATAGTCCACGTTCACAGCTTCTAGAGTCATGTATAATAATAAAATCGGTACCAACAGACGATTTTTTGTCTCCTGGTAAATTTAAAAAACATACAATATTTTACACTTGAATCGTCGATTTCTAAGCCAGATTCTTTGTTGTTCCAATACAGAATCTACGAATTTCAAAACATTCGATACAAGTATACACTTATATGTTATGTATACGTCTATGCAGGGCCGGATTTACACTAAGTGCCACCCATGGCACAATGAAAAATGCCGCCCCTTTCAAAAAATTTTTTTGATAACTTTATCACTTTTTCCTCTTTTTCTGTAAAAAATAAGTGACGAGCAAAAAACAAAAAACTAAAATTCCAAATTATGCCGCTCGGGGCCAGCGTCCCGCGTGTTCATAGTGTAAATCCAGCACTGCGTATATGTATAGTATATGCTCTACTTCATTTCCAGGACATATTTTATCAAATATTAATTGTCCCAACTAAAAATCTGGCTTGGGAATGATTTTTATCCTAAAAAAGTCGTCAAGTGCGTGTTTGACACGCATTATTTAGGGCTACTCAGGAATTATGTGTTGTATGTTGTATGAATCATTACATGTTGTATGATTAGTAAGAAACCTGCAAAAAATTTTGATAATTATACCATAGCTACAAGTTAAGGATATTATGGAGGTACTTAAAAATGGTGACAGTCTTATGAAAATTTGTGCGAATAATGGTTTTTCTAAATTTAATCGACTGTGAAAATTTAAATTAGATTCACTACAGCGTTTAAAAGTTATTGCAGGTTTAATTTTTGCTCACTTTTAACATGCAGTCTAATTGAGTTTTCAATAGAAACCGAATATAAACCAGCTTTTAATGCTTAGAAAAAATGGTGATAAGGCTCTTGTTTTTGTTTTAGATGTTAGGAAAAACGCTTATACAACTTTTTTTACCCCCAAATTTACCAAAATAGCCCCTCTAGTAGGTCCGACTCTGGCTTTGTATATATCAGTAGAAAGCTCTCTAAAAATGAAGTGTTGTGTCAATTTAAAATTTTTCTTTATCTGCCGCAGTTTTCAAGTAATCTAGCAAAATTGAAATTTTACCCTAATTTTGAGGGGTAATTTCACTTCTTAAATGGCGACTGTGTCAGATGAAAAAAATCGGGTCCGTTATTTTGGTCGACCCTACGGGTTGTCCCCATTTACTCTTTTCTCGTCTCTTTTGATCCCAATTTTTCATAGAGAAGAAATTATACGATTTTTGTTAATTTTTCAAAAACCACCAATATTTTTAAATTTTTTTGGATACTGCTGATAAAGTGACCATCTTCGCGTAAATTTTTAATATATTAAAGATTAGGTACTCATAAAATAAATACAAAAAAATACGGTGTGAAGTCTGAATGCGTACCTATTCATCCTTGTCTACGGTAGCACATTTTTTATTGACATAAATATTAGAAACGCAGGAAAAGAGACCAGGAATCAACATAGAAGTGGATTATGGTACGATATATTTTCTGAAAAAAGTGCTTAGGACCAAAGTTATAGAGTTCAAAGTGATGCACTTGATGATGACTTTGAAGTTGACCTTGAGGTCAATTTCCAAAGTCATTTGAAAATCATTTAATATTTTTCAAAAGGAGTAGCTTACTTTTCACCCCTAAATGGTTCAAAGTATATTCGAACGAATTTCACATGCAAGATAGAAAATAAGTGATCAAGAAGTAATTTTGAAAAATACTTGCTCAATCGCAATCGGAAAAATAATAGTTAATCATATGTTCAATTGAATTCCTAATATGATAACTATAGAGTAGCAATAAAAATTTTAAAAAATTTTGAAAATTTCTAATATAACATAAAGTTAATGTTTAACTTACAATTAGAGTGATATTAAATCTTTTCTTAACTTTACTTCTAAAATTACTTACAAAAATGTTTTCTTCTAATTTTTTCTATAAATCAACTTTGAAGATAGATTGAGTCAATACATGAAATTACTGCTTATAGGTACAGGATATGGTCAAAGTTCGGCAATGGCTAATCATTTTCAACTGACCTTGAAAATCGATTTCAGGGTCACTATCAAGTGCATCGCTTCAAATTCTACAAATTTGGTACTCAGCCCTTTTTTCAGAAAATATGTCGTTTCAAAAATATCTAGCTATAACTGTTTTCATCTACAGAGGTTGAATGGTGTTTTCTACCCCTAAAAAGCGTATTTAGCCGAAATAAAAAAACACGTATTTAATATTTTTCGCTGTTTAATAAGTATGTTAAGTTTCATTCAAATTGGCGAGTATTAGTTGGGTAGTGTTATTTGTCAGAATGTTTTGCCGATCTAGTTTTTTCAATATTTCTTTGCTCGTTTTCAGAATTTGTATTTTAATTTCTACGGACAAATAACTCATTCTTTTCTTCGATTTGAGTAACTTTTATTTGCTGATGTTGACCATTAATTGATCGAAACATATCAAATATTTTTCAATGATTTTTTTAGCGAATGTCGAAAATTTTGAAAATTTTTTCACCGTTAGTAAGTTAAAGTATTTGAATTCATTAAGTAATTAAATTATGTCCACAAGAACCTTACGGACTACCATAAGTTATATGAGATCCCTAGGACCCGTTTTTTACTGTTAGGATAAGCTTTTTACTAGAATTATTTTAGATGAATAAAGGTTATGTTGTATGATTTCCGCCAGGGTTTACTGTTCCCATTATTGTAAAAAATAAACTAACCGACCGATTTTGAAAATTTTTTCACTGTTAGAGAACTAAATTATTTTAGATGGATACAACTATGCTGCACAAAGTCCGTTCGGGTTCTTGGGTCCCAAAAATATCAAAACTAATTACCCAGCCGATTTTAAAAAATCTTTTACTCTTAGAAAGCTAAACTATTTTAAATAGGTACAGTTCTTAGATGAGATCCGCCAGTCCCCAAAATTTGGAAATTCGCTATGTTATGCAGATGCTGCGACAGGGGTATTTAATCTGACAAACACAAAAATATTGCAGATCCATGGTAACGCGATTTAAAAATGAAATATTATTGATCAAAAAGTGTCAGAGATCACATTGATCCTGAGAAAAATTTCTCACCATACTTGCCCCATGTTCGATAAATCTGTTTCCAGCCTGTGTATGTAACCGTGTATGTATTATTATTAAAAATGAGTGTATGTTAACTAATATGTAATTTAAGAGGGTGACTCACCCCCTCTCCAATGTTGCTCAAACTGAATTTTGAAATCGAAAATTTCATTTCTACGTTATTTCAAATGTCTTAAACTATTTTCCATGAAGAAGAACTTCTTAAACTACACAAGTAGTACGACTATTCGACACAGTCACTCCCTAGTTAACTACCCCTAGACTTAATATTAGGACATTGAGCAAAAATAGGTCAATTAGATTTTCTGACGTAGATTTCAAATCTGTAAACAGAATTTTTATATTGTTTAATTTTATCCCCTTTTTGCAAAATTAACCCCTAAATTTTAACCCCCAGCCACCCCTCTTGACACAATTTGAACTAATTGCATACCAATAAATAGCTCTTTAAAAAAG
This sequence comes from Brachynemurus nebulosus, assembly GCA_035578155.1. Lineage (NCBI taxonomy): Eukaryota > Metazoa > Arthropoda > Insecta > Neuroptera > Myrmeleontidae > Brachynemurus > Brachynemurus nebulosus. Next base: position 114,276,496 of record JAPWDM010000001.1, on the reverse strand, counting down.
AGCAATACTGCCAATTTAAACTTTTGCTCTATCTCTTACTATTTTCGAGATATTTAAAAAATTAAATTTTTACCCCAATTTTTGGAGGGCGATTTCACCCCTTCAAGCCGTTTTTCCGCCGATAAAAAAAAATACGTGTCGCTTATTTTATAAATGACAGTTCCAATTCCTTTTGGCCGTTCATATTTGCGAAATTATTTATTTCCGGCAAACATCGAAATTACAGTTGACGTGCTCTACAATTTACTCGTACCTGGCGACTGTATCCGAACGTGTGTACTGTGTACAATCTAAAGCAGCAAACACTCTGGGAAACCGCGTAATGTTATAAAAATTTTCTTTAACTTGCGCCTTTTCGACGTCAGTTGTTGGAAATTTAATGAATTCTTCACGCAACAAAGCAATTTTGTGTGACACTAATTTCACTACTTTGCTAGTAGTAGCTTTGAAAACTCCTCCTTAAAAAAAACATTATTTCTGAAGATAATGTACTATTCCTAAAAAAAAGATACCTTAAGACTGCTTAGTTGAAATAATTATTATTTAAAAAACAGCATACCAGTTCGTTTTGTGTTGTATTCGTGGGCGAATTTTTTCCAAAATAAACATAGTTTCAAAGTATGCTTTGGCAAAAATTTGAACATCTTACTACTGACATTAAAAATTTAAAAAATTTTTACTACTTATTTAAATTTTATTTTAATTATTTATGTTAAATTTTACGAAAAAAAATGTGCTCAATACAGCTGTTACTACAATAACTGTCATTGTCGTATTTAAGTCCAATTTCATACCAACGGACAAAATTGGGAATCTTCGTTTCCATACTCAATTTTCGTATCGGCCATTTTCAAATTCTCTTTTTATCACACTGTTGTTGAAAACTGTCTGGTCGTGGCAACTTCCTGGCCATCGTGCTACAATGTTCCTAATTTTTAATTTTTCATCTGATATAGTTTGAACATTGAGAGAGAAGTAGCCTTTACGGTTTCTAAATATTTCAGCATCAGCACCACCTTAAATGTTGATAATTTTTAAGTTATAGTAGCTATGCACATTTAATGTTTAATGTGTTTACAAACCTGGAGATATTATTCTGATGTGGGTGCAATCAATTGCACCACAGTAAGTTGGAAAGTGCGCAATATTAAAAAATTCCTCTGCCGTTTTTTTTCTAATTGCTCTCTCGTATTTGGCATGATAATAAATTGTTCTTTTAAGGATGCAATTTCATGACTTACATGCTTGATTATTCTACTCCCCGTTGCAATCGAGACGTACTCGTGACGTAAAATCTTAGCATTAATAATAGTTTTGTCTCATAGCACCGCTTCTGTAAGAAATTAATATTTCAGTATCCATGTATAAATATTTTACAAAATACTATAATATAATTTTACATACCTGTTAGTGTTTGAAGGGGCTGTTAAATTTTCTCTAATATGTTCCAACAAAATATGTTGCGTTACTTCTTTACTTAACCTAAATCTTTTAAAATTTATTTGTCATCTGTCCAAATATCAAAATCTACAACTCGTTTTTTTTTTTGTATATTTTTGGTTTTCTAATTATTAAAAATTCATTTTCGGAATAACTACTTGAAAATGACGAAGATCATGAGCTTATATTAAACATTTTTTTATTTTTTGCTTCAAAAATGTATGTATACATACAGGTTATACATATGTATAACAAATATAATGCCGGCTACACACTGAAACGATAATTGTTATCTAACTTTTGTTAGCGATTTATGGAGTGGTAGAAACATGATACCTATGTAGTATTGTAACCTATCTGGATTATATTTAATAATTCTTCAATTTGAAATTAAGAAATTAATAATACTTTGTATTGCACCCTAGTCTTTTCTAGTTTTATTTTTTTATTAATTTTAATACTTTTTTATTATGTTTTAATAAAAATTGGTATAAATTATGTGAAACAATGAAAAATAGGTTAACCTCTAATACCAAAAAATATTATAAATATTCTAATGAAAGAGGAGGGTTTAATTTTAGACTCTTAAGATTTCATTTTTTCAGTAATCTAAGGTTTGATTAAAAAATTAGCCCAAGATTTTTAACTGTGTATGAGAAACTGGAACATTTATTTAATATGCTAAAGACAATGCTGATTTAAATGTATATACTCTTTAGGAGTACGAGTTCCCCAAGGGCCGCTTGCGATGCCCTATCATCTGCAATCTCAAATTCGTGAAGATTATTTACCTACATTATTTTTATACAGAATATATATATATATATATATATATATATATATATATATATATATATATATATATATATATATATATGACTAAATTATAAACATTTTTGCTTATTGTGTTTCTGCAGAGGGTAGCATAAACAAAGTTACTTGATTTAAAAAAAAAAAAAAAAATAGATTCAGTCTGCTTGGCATAATTTAATTAAAAGCAGATAGAAGGTTAGTTTTGTAATAAAATTAAAAAAAAAATTGTTAAAAAAGGACATAATAGCACTTCTAAGAATTTTCGACTAAAATTATTCCTGATCAGTTGAGTTAAAAACATAGAGAAACCTAAATTATCCCGTAATTAACAAAATAAGGCAGAGTATTTCATTAATGCTTCATAATACCGAGAATGAATACAGACACGTGTAACATTATTGAATATATTTATCTATTTTTATGACAAACCGTAATAAATATGTTTCACTTATTTTATTCATATTTAATTTAAAAAATCATATTAATCATTTTTTATTCTCTTTTCTGAAAACTTGACTCGGGTATTTTATATTATCATTAAAGCAATTCAAGGTGAATCGATCACAAGAAATTTTCCAAGTTTAGAGTTTGAAATTTTAGTATATTATAGAGAAACGTATGATGCATTCACTAACACCATCTGAATAATTTCTGACGTCCAGTTTAGAGGAAATAAATTTTCAAATTTAGAATTTTTAACGTACGAGTAAATGCAAAAAGGTGGATCAGAGGTATATATTTTAGTAAGTTGTGTCATTAAAAACCAACTTTAAGATCTAAACAATAAAAAACTGAAAATTATTTTCGAATCATTAAAAAACTATTTTTTTTTAATATTGTACACGTAACATAGTACACGTCAACTACCAGAATCAAATTCATTACTTTTAAAATTATTAAAATTAGAAGATTGAATTATAATCAGATATTAATACTGTTACATGTACAGTAGACACTATGAAAGTGTTACAACACGGGACTAAAATCACAGTTTCACGGTGAGATAAAAAAAATATGTAGACGCCAGTAATTAGTTTACTGCTATGTACCTGTACTACGACAATAACAAAATAAACATTCTGCGTGTACTTGCATGCAGCGTTTGATGGTGTTTGCCACAACAGAGTGGTGAAAGTAATATTGGTTGTAACACTTTGGTAGTGCACAATTTCATAGTGGCAACTGTATTATAAAATTTAACTTATTTTTCTACACGTAAATTATATTTATTTATAGAGAAAAAAATAGATATTGTAATTCATTTGTCAGTAGTGATCGATTCACCTTATATATTTTTTTATTTTTCATGCGGGAAAAGTACTAACTTGGTGCACACATTTCTGTACGCAAAATAGCTATTTCCCGCACTTATTGCACAATATATTATTGTTCACTTTAACATTAATAAGACATAATAAAAACAAAAATAGTCTAGACCTGGCTATACAGGTAATTTGAAAACCCTGTCTCTTTACTATAAAAATGATGCCATCTTAAAAAAAAATACAAACTAAGAATCGACACTACTCGCGGGTAGTCTTACAATGCTTGAGTGTTACGAATCTAACACTATCTCATAAATCCCGAGCGTTACGTTCTATTTCTAGTAGAATCATAAAAGTGTTTACACTATAGGTACAAGTCACAACAAGTCTGATGTTGCTCCGATAAAATATTACCTGAGTGGTATTGGTATTGGAGCGAGAGCGTACCGCGACTGATATCGGAGCGGTGACGTGAATATACTCATTGTTTCTTGTGTAAGAATGTACTGAGAGCGGAGCGTTAGTGTGGATCGAGCATTACTTTTTCTTATATTTGTGCATAGAGATACACATTTGTGTTTTCCTAATGGAATACAATCGATGCATATATTCTGTGACACTTTTCTTATATATAGGTACCATGTGTATATTATGTATGAATATTTGCAGTAAAATTTCAAAATGTCAAATGTCGGAAACTAATATATTTAAATAACAAAATTAATTGAAATTAAATTGAATTTGAATGAATTTGAAAAATATTGTTAAAGCTTGCATTTTTTTGATAATATTTACTGTTAATATGTAGGTAATATACATTTTTTTTACAAAAATTTTTAGTTAAAATCATTTAAAACTTCCATAAACGACACAGTAATAATAATCATGTACCTAATAAAATAGGCGTCAATTATATTTTTTTTATTATTTATACCTTACTGCTAACAAGAAAGATAAAAAAAAATTTAGCAATTAAGAAAAAAATCTAATTAATTTCTAATTCTATACGTTCGATTATTAAACAATTAGCAGTTAGGTCCAAAATTAATGTCTTAAATTTTTTATTTTTGTAATTAAGAAAAATATCCCCTTTACTCCAAAAAGTTGGGGAGCTGAGTTCAGCAAACAGAAATGCAAGTTGGCCACACATTAGAATAGTATTTTTGTGAAACGATAAGGGTTACTCAGAGGTTATGACCTCTGAGTAGCCCTAAAAAACGAGCCCTGAAATCGAAGTTTTGTGGGTTGGTGCTTAGCATTATTGTGAAGCTTTTAGGAGTAAAAACTAAGAAACTGACTCACGAGGTTTCTCACTTTAGCCATTGAAATTAAGGTTATCCTGAAAAATAGAGCTGGAGAATCACTAGCAATACTTTTCAACCTATTTATAGCTCTGTTTAGCCCTATTTTTATAAAAAATAATGGGATATTTGACAGTAGTTGAAAAAGTATCTATTTTGATTTTTAAATAATTACTCGAGTCATAATGATACACAATATTGCTTTTTTACAAGTTATTTCATTCAAAAATATAAAAATTTTAATTAAATAAAATTACAAAATTTACGTTAAAAATGACTCAATCAAAAACATCAAGCAAAAGCAGCTTACGTCACAAGCTCGTTCGAAAAGCTGTTTACTTTTTTGGTATGAAAGAAATTTTTCATTATTAATTTTTAGTCACAAGTAAAACAACTACCTACTAAACCTCTACTTAATGTTTTAGAGCCAATGACGTCATACGATTTGAAAGAGAGAGAAGGCATCGTTTTTGCGGTTTTTTTTTAAACTGAAATTTTTATTTATATGATTTTTATTGAAAATATAGTACAAAATAATTTAAAAATGTGTATTATGAGCTTAGTAAGAAGTAATAAACACACTAAGATGGTTTTTAAGAAATTGTCAAATACCCCATTGAAGTTTACTGGATTCAAAAAAATTATTGATCTTTTTCCACATTTTTTTTTGCATACATTGAATAACTTAACGATGCGCCCACTTATTGAAATTTTGAAATTTTTCACAAATGCTCCTGTTCTACTTGCCAAGATCTACACTTCCGCCAAATATCATAAAAAAATATTTTTTTCATTAAAAATATGAGCAATTTGAAAAAATCGCGATTTTCGGCGGTTTTTTTGCAATAACTAATTTATTTATGCATTAATTTGTATTAAACTGGTCTCATTCTGTTGATCTTAAATAGTTCTACCACTTTTGTATGAAATTTTTTAGTCGAATTTTTCTCTGAAAAATTAGACTTATACATTCTATACGATAAGAACGAACGAGGTGAGAGTAGGGGCGCTATCCGTTTTCGGACCCATAGAACACGATTCTGAAGAAAAAATGTCTGATATATATAGTTACGTTCCTGGAATAATGTATCTTAATATAATATATTATTAATTAGATCAGCACTTTATTATCAATTATAATATTTCCTTATCTAAAGTAAACAATTTTTAAATAATAATAATAATATATTTCAGTGTTTAATAAGCAATTTTAACTTAAATATTATATTAAATTTGTAATAGTTTGGCTGAGCACAAAATGTAAATTAAAACCAAAAGCTTAATAAGCACAAAGAATATTCTAGAACATTGAAACAAAAGTATAAATACGTGGCTCCGCTAAGCTACCGATTAGTCTTTTGGAGTTTGTACCATAATTGCATAGAAATATTTGTAACAATTGAAATCCGTCAAAATAAAACTTTGCAAATATTAAAAATAAAATTTATTTTTTATTGTTACGACTCGGCAACGAACGTAACTGGCGCAGTCGGTAGGATATCCGGCTGGCACCTTCGTGTAACGTAGTTAAACTCGCGACGTGGTACAGTACTCGACGGTTAATCGTGACTTATCCGTTGTCGAACTTGACGGTTCATCAAGTTCTAGTGGTTTACTCAACTTCACGAGGAGCAAGGATATCCAGTACGTTTTCAAACGTTTACGGACGGAACCTACGACAGGACGTCAACTTCGTTCCAGTAATTGACGACTTATCACACATCGGGACACATCTACAACAGGCGTCCACGCAGTCCTCTTCAACGTGACGGTTCATCACAGTGAGGAGACGCAGTGCCCAAACGGTGACGGTTCATCATTAAGGAACAATAATCCCGGTTCAGGAATGTTTGTTCATTGGGTCATGTAAGTCGATTTTCAATTGTTGCTCGCATCATTTTGCTTTTCTATGCCAATTAAAAACAAACTCCTTTCCTTACGATCCAATCCCTATCAAAAACCAGAGACTTCCAATAGTATCAGCGCCGCAGTAGACGGAGATAATATTGAGTTGTCCAATGTTAGTCAGTCAATTTTAGTTTTAGAAAATAACGATAATAATATAAACGATAATAATTTAGAGAAAAGTAATTCAAATAGTTCAAATAATAATAATAAAAATAATATTACAATGACTGGGTCGAAATTAAAAACAATTTAATTACACACTACTCAGACAAAAGAAACGAAACGAGTCTTATTAAAGATCTTCAAAACCTAAAACAAGGAAATTTAACAATACAAAACTTTTATAGTAATGTAATCGAAATTCTTTCTACAATATCGAATCACGTTAGAATATATGAAACTAATCCGGCTGTAAAAAATTCAAAATTAATGTTATATTCAGAAATGTGCTTAAATGTATTTTTGTCAGGACTAAAAGAAACCCTAGGATCTACCATCCGAGCTATGAAACCTACCACCCTTTCCGAAGCCTTTTCATACTGTATTAAGGCACAAAACATTTACTACACTAAGCAAAATACACAAATTACTGTAAATAAACCAAAAATCAACCAATCATATCCACCTAAACCAATACCACAATTTAGATCCCCATATCCACCGATTCAGTATCATCACCAACAATTTAATTCACAACCTCTACAACAAAGACAATTTCCACAACCTAGTTCGTCAAAACCAATTCAGTCAACACGTCCGTCTGTAAATTACAGACCACAACCAATGGAAATTGGTAGCAATAGACTTAGTATTAGAGCACCACAACATAATCAATCACAGAATCAAAATCCTTTCTTTAAATCAATGTCGAAACCTACTTTTCGAAGCGAAGAGTTACACAATGTAGAAGAACAAAATTTTCAAAATTTAGATTGGGACCACAATAAGGTTACATAGACCAGAACGTACATGCAAACATACTACTCTACATTAACATTAGATCCCCATCCGGTTCCTTATTAAAATTCCTTATTGATACAGGAGCATCCCACTCATTTATCAACCCTGAATATATTGACCCGAACGATACAATCCAAATAGATCCAATAGAAATCAAAGCTGTTTTAAATACTTATAAATTAGACAAAAATAATTTTACCTATGTTCAAAGAATTCAATCAACCTCAGGATAGTACAGAACTTTTAATTTTTCGATTCCATAAATATTTCGATGGACTAATAGGCTTAGATACGCTTGAAAAACTTAACGCGCAAATAGATATTACAAACAAACAATTGAAAACAAAAAACTCAATTATAAATTTGTCGTTTAAATCAAATTTCATGTCGGGAAAATATTCAATTCCACCGTTCACAAAACAACTCGTTAAGCTACCCGTAGATATTAAAAACGGAGAAATTTTCTTAAAAAATACTTATGTAAATAACAAGATACTTATTCCCGAAGGTATTTATCTATCCAGAGATTGGCACATTGTCGCTACCGCTATAAACCTTACCGATCAAGACCAATTACTTTTTATTGAACAACCCTTAAAAGCAGAATTATTGAATCACGTAATTGTCCAGTCTGACGAAAGTCAAATAAATACTGAATATCCTAAAACAGTCCTATCCTAAAAAAACCACCTTAGTGTGTTCTGTAAAACAGAAATAGAAGATCTAATACGTATAGACCACTTAAACAACGAAGAACGTAGAACCATTGTCAATGTCTGTCGTCAATATGAAGACATTTTTCTTAAAGAAAACCAAGATCTTACATTTGCAAACGAAATTAAACACAGAATTACTACTATTGACGACGTTCCACTATACACTAAATCGTATAGATACCCGGAAATTCATGGCGAAGAAGTTCGTAGGCAAATAGACCAGCTATTAAAACAGGGCATAATACGTCCTAGCTATTCACCATGGTCTTCACCTATCTGGATAGTCCCGAAGAAAACGGACGCCAGTGGTAAAAAGAAATGGAGACTGGTCGTTGATTATAGAAAATTGAACGACAAGACCATCGATGATAGATATCCGCTTCCCAACATCACCGACATACTAGATAAGTTAGGTCGTTGTATGTATTTCTCTACATTAGATCTCGCGAGCGGGTTCCATCAAATTGAGGTTCACCCTAAAGACATACCAAAAACCACTTTTACTGTAGAAGGGGGACACTACGAGTATGTTAGAATGCCTTTCGGTCTTAAAAACGCCCCATCAACATTCCAGAGGGTAATGGACAACGTCCTTAGAGAATTGCAGGGTACAAGTTGTTTGGTCTATATGGACGATATAATAGTATTTTCCACCTCTTTACAAGAAGTCGTAGAAAATCTTAAAAGGGTCTTCGAAAAATTACGAAAAGCCAATTTGAAAGTCCAATTGGACAAATGCGAATTTTTACACCGCGAGGTAGCCTTTCTCGGACATGTAGTCTCAGAAAACGGAGTCAAACCCAATCCAGACAAGATAAAAGCAATTAAGAATTTTCCAATTCCCAAAACGCAAAAGGAAATAAAAAGCTTGCTAGGTCTACTAGAGTATTATAGAAAATTTATAAAAGATTTCGCGCGTATATTTAAACCAATGACAAAATGTTTAAAAAAGGGGAAAGCGTCAAACTAACACCCGAATACATTAAAACATTTGAAACTTGTAAAAATTTATTAACAGACGATCCAATTTTAGCCTATCCGGATTTTACAAAAAATTTCATTTTAACAACAGATGCTAGTAATGTAGCTTTAGGAGCTGTGCTATCTCAGGGACCAATTGGACACGACCGTCCAGTATGTTACGCTAGTAGAACTCTGACCGATACCGAACAAAAGTACTCAACCATTGAAAAAGAACTACTTGCCATAGTATGGGCAACAAAATACTTTCGCCCTTATTTGTTCGGCAGAAAGTTTAAAATCATAACGGATCACAAGCTCTTGACGTGGTTAATGTCCCTCAAGGAGCCTAATAGTAAATTAGTCCGCTGGAGGCTTAAATTAGAGGAATTTTATTACGAAATAATACATAAACCCGGAAAGTTTAACACCAACGCTGATGCCCTTTCCCGAGTTCAAATCCCTGACATAAACATACACGAAACCGAAAGTAACACTTCCACACACGTGACGCAACACACAACAGACGGTCAAACAGCACACAGCGCCGACGAAGACGATTTTTCTTTCATACCAATATCAGAAAATCCACTTAACGATTTTAATCATCAGTTAATTTTCGAGCAACTTAGTAACAGATCGCAAGTAAAACTAAAAGTCTTATTCAAAACTAAAAAACGACATACCGTTCAACTTCCATACTATGATGAAGAAGTATTAATCGATATTTTTAAACAATTCGTTCCATCGAAAAAATTAACAACCATTTATTGTTCTGATGATAATTTATTTAACAAAATTCAAGAAGTCTATTCGGAATATTTCTCTCAAGGGAAACAATTTAGGTTAATAAGATGTCCCAAAATAGTAACCGACGTCGAGGATGACGACGAACAAGACAAAATTATTTCGGATTACCATAAAAGCAGTAACCACCGAGGTATAACTGAAACTATCGCACATTTAAAACGGGGATACTTCTTTCCACAATTGAAATCAAAAATTTCTTATTTCATAACTAATTGTAAAATTTGCAATGAGAACAAATATGATCGCCAGCCACCCAAACAAAAATTTCAAATCACACAAACACCCGGTAAACCTCTCGACATTGTACACTGTGACTTATTTTTCTTAGATAAATTAATAATTTTCACTATAATTGATAAATTCTCGAAATTGGGACAAGGATACATAATCGAAAGTCGAAACAGTACACATATAGTTGAAAAATTAGCTAAATTTATAGCAGCATACGGTAGACCGAAAACACTTGTAGTCGATTCAGGGAAAAGCTTCGATTCTATAAAGTTTAAACAATCTTGTGAGCAATACAACATAAACTTACATATCACCTCTATTAGAAGTTCAAATTCAAACTCTCCTATCGAAAGATTCCACTCTACCATTTTGGAAATTTATCGCTTAATCCGTAACGATCCTGAAAATTCCTTGAAACATGAAAGTCCAAAAATGAAACTCTTGCTAGCTATATTTACCTACAATCATTCAATACATTCAAGCACAAAATTTACACCCTATGAATTATTCTTTGGTAGAAAATATGATATTCAGTTAAAACCGAATTTGAAAAATTTAGAGGAAAATCAGCAACAATTATACGATAAAGTAAACGAATACGTGCTTCAGAAAAAACGCGAAAAAATTATTAAGCTTAATCAAAATCGACACGAACCACTTATATACACACCCAATACAACCGCATACTACACCGAAAATAAATCCGACAATAAATTACACCCAAAATTCAAACAAACCATTATTAAACAAAACAAAAAGATAACCGTGACGGATATTAAGAATAGGAAACTCCACAAACAAAAATTAAAACGACCTCGTAAATTGAAGGTTATTGATGACAACGACAGTTCGGACTCAGAGGATCGAAATAAACGACCTGATTCACAACCCAGGCCTGGTAATGATGAACCTAGGCCAGGCCTTAGTCACGAAAACATATGATCACTACATTCATATCATAAATTTAAATGACTATAAAGAAAATTTGGGCAATATTGAAAATTCAATCAATTTAATCCCAAAAAACGAACATACAAAACAAATTCAAAACATTATTAATTTAAAATCTACTCAGCTATAAATCTAAAAATTTTACTCCCAGGAAGATTAGTAAAACGTGGACTCATTAACAATTTAGGCTCGATAATCAAACAAATTTCTGGTAACATGGATAACGAAGACGCTTTACGCATTAATAAAGACATCGATTTATTACGGACAAATCAAAATAAAATAACAGAAATATTTGATTGAAATCCGTCAAAATAAAACTTTGTAAATATTAAAAATAAAATTTATGTTTTTATTGTTACGACTCGGCAACGAACGTAACTATATATATATATATATATATATATATATATATATATATATATATATATATATATATATATTCTCTCTACCTTTTGACATGTGTAGGAGCCCCCTATGGACAGGAGGAGCTGAAATTTGGTAAGTGGGGCTCATTTCCGATGCACAACAATACTATAAAAGTCGGGTCAAGTTTTGGGCAAATTTTGGATCCGACCCAACTTTTAAGGAGGTGGTGGGGGGCAACAACACAATGAAACTTTTCCAAACCGGGTGGAAATAATGTTTCGGTCAGCTGTCTACAACATATCCAAAATTCAGCTTCCTAGATTGGTTTAGAGGGAGTAGAGAGGGAAAAAAGAGTTTTGGCTGGATCTAACACGCCCACAGCCCTCCAGAATCAACGTAGAGGGTTGAAATTTGGTACGTTGACAGAGTTCGTACCTAAGGTCTGCTTTTTGGGGGTGTTAATATTTTACCCCGCCCCCGCCAGTTTTAAACTACAATTTCGCGCTTTTTTGACGCTTTCGAAGTTTGTATCACTCGCACAAGTCACCCAAATAAACCTAGAGGGCCGAAATTTTGTATTCGGGTTGAGTTACTATCAAGGGGGTGCCTTTTAAGGGTCTCAACTTTTAACCCTTACCCTCACCAGTTTTATACCAAAAAGAACATGATTTTTCTTGTTTTTTAACAGTTTCGTTCGGGTCAAAATTTCCCCAAATAAACCTAGAGGGCTGAAATTTTGTGTACAGGTTAAGCTAATAGCCAGCCACTGCTTTTTGGAGGTTTCAACTTTTAACCCCTACCCCCACGATTTTTACGCCAATATTTCCTTGATTTTTTTGCTTTTTTTTCTAACACGTCTAAAGACTCCCTAAGGAAATCTAGAGGGCTGAAATTTTGTACGTGTATTGAGTTAGTATCTAGCCTTTTAGGAATTCCACATTACTTTTCCGCCCACTTCTCCCATTTTTACATCGGAATTCAATGGTATTGTTAAATGTGTTTTAAATGCATTATTTCTATTCTAATACAAGTAGGCGAATAGAAATTTTAAAAAATTTAAAAAAAAATGAATTTACTTCTATAATAAATGCAATACAAAAATATTAAGTAATTTAAAAATGTTATTAAAGTCACTGTTTATTTATAAAGTAGGAATTTTGGATTTTTATTATTTATAAAATAGAAATTTTGGATTTTTTTGGTTTGAAAAAATATCTTCATAAAGGCCTTCCAGTTTACTATTTAAATTCCTTTTTTAATATTTAAAAATAAAACACAAAGGCAATTGGCGGATAAGCATGGGTAGGAATGCCCTCGTACGAATTGTGTTGCCTTTTTTACTGCTAACTGCTATCGGCACAAAATTGAAATTTACTGAGATTCAGCCTTTAAAAACTTAAAACCTTTTTCTAAAGCCCCGATCAGCCGGACACTCATTATCAGTTTTGAAACCCCCAAAATGACAAATCGCTTGTAGACTTTCAATCACATTTCGCTTGTAGACATTCAATACCGAAGATGAAGGGAAAAATTCAACCTCCGTGATGGGGCCCTGCTGCTCACCCCGCTGCTTATATTTATAAAATATAAATTTTCGATTTTTGAAAAGAAAAAGTATCTTCATAAAGGCCTTCCAGTTCATTATTTAAGGTCGTTTTTAAATATTTAAAAATAAAAAACGAAAGCTATTGGCGGAGAAGCATGGGTAGGAATGCCCTCGTATTAATTGTGTTGGCTTTTTTCTGCTAACTGCTATCGGCATAAATTTGAAATTTACTAAAATTCAGCCCTTAAAAACTTAACCCTTTTTTAAAGCCCCGATCAACCGAACTCTTATCATCAGTTTTGAAAACACCAAAATGACAATCCGCCAGTACCCTTTCAACAACATTGAGATATCGTGAAAATACCGAAGATGTAGCGAAAAATTCGACTTCCGTGATGGGGCCCCGCTGTTCATGGCGTTTTGTTATATGAAATTTAGTTTTCTTTAAAAAGACGAAACACTGTTTTTGGCCTTCTTTGGCCGCCATTTTGGAGAACTTCTCCAGTGATTCAGCTGTTTAAAAATACTTAATCGAATTCTACGGAATTTTTCCTATCCTTTCCATAGTTTCCCTTCCAGGTACTAGTTTTGGCACGTAAAAATTTAATTTGCTTGGACTATATATTGTCTAGCCTATTTACTTATGGTACATCAAAGCTCATGATAATAGGAAATGCGCTTTTTGTATAATAATTGACTTATCGAATATATAGTAGATAATAACACAAATATTTTCTTATTATATGAGCTGGGCATCTTATTTATCTACATACTTACGCCACATCAAAGCTCATTAGAATCAAAAAAGTGCATTTTGAGTAATAATAATTAATTTGTTAGTAACTTTTGTCAATATTTATGCGCAATGATCAAATCTTAATGAAATGTATTTGGAGTTTGCTTTGTGTAACATATGAGACTATTTTTTATCCCACTCATTCTGTGGTGTTTCCAAACAAAACTTAAGGTTTGGCACATTTTATGAGTGATTTGGTTCTCTGTATTGATTGTTCTGATATTCGCTTGTAATAGGTTTTAACATTTACTCAAATAGTTCCAGTATTGCATTAAGTATTTAATGGAGTAGGTAATTATTGTAAATTACGAATTTCAAATTGTATTGTTTAGTGCAGATTTAGACTAGTCTTCTATGGGTTTTGCTTTTACGTTTCAAGAAAAACTTAAAGATTTTGATTTAAGATTATGCTGTAAGTAATATTGTTGCAACTAACTGTCCGAATGGTAAAATCAAAAGGTAGGATACTCTGCTTATGTTTCAAGTGCGAAATATTATTATTTAGGATATGCGAGATATTTATCTCGCATTTTACAACCACCACAAATATTACCAAATAGTATTTTACAATATAAGTTCGGTAAGTTGCTTTTACTGATCGAGAAAATGTTGCGAAAACGAGACCCGCAGGGTCGAGTTTTTGCAATTTTCGAGATCAGTAAATGCACTTAACGCATCGTGTATTGTATAATATTTTTTGCACGATCGATTTAAAATAATCAAAGAATAAAAATATTATGTTAAATAAAAAATAAAATTCGGATAATATAGGTGAAATTTATATTTCTATGTTATGACATAGAATGCCATGAATAAATATTATAAATATTTTTAATAACTAATACGAATCTTTGTAGTGACAACTGACAACTATATTTGTAAATAAAAAATTAAGTGTCAATATTTCACTGGCGTGAATATCATTATTGAATTTTCTATTAAAAAAATTGAGGAAAATAGTTTGCTAAACTATAATATTAGCGAGAATAATGAAATTGTTGAAGCATTTTATTTTTGGCTGCAAATTTATTCTCTTAAAATGAAAGGAAGATTATGAAAACCGCAGAAAATTTTAATGATTGTACGACCTTTTGAAATGTCAATAAAATAAGAAGATTAATGCCAACAATAATAATAATAATGTGCAAACTAATGAAAATTTTCATATTAATCGATTTATTTTCCTAATTGTTCAAATTGTACTTTTAATTTCAATATAAATAAATAAATACAATCATTTTTGAGCTAATTTCACTTACCACACTCCTATTTACTTACCACGCATCTATTTCACTTATCGCACTGTTATTTTTTGGTTTCCATGGATATAAACCAACGTTCGGGAAATGAAACTTACCAGCATTGTCAACAGCATCGGTAAATGCATGAAAATACACGATCGTGCAAAAAATATTTTTAAATGATTCGATTAATGTGCTTATAAATGAAAATAGTGATGACGGTGACTGAAAATTGTCAATAGGTAAAAAAAAATTCATAGCTGCTATAATTATAAAATATTACTGTTATTACCTACTATTAGGGTTTCTGATTTCTCGACCTTTTTTATTTGTCGAAGCACGAGAATTCTCGATCAGAATTTCTCGAGTTTCTCGAGTATCTCGGGAAAATTTTAAATTTTTAATAAAACTCGGTGTTATTTTCAAATTTTTGCTTTATTACAAATTAAACTGATAGATGTGATCAATTAAATCAAATGTAAATTTTTAGTTACCATAAATTGCACTTAATAATAATTAACAAATCAACAACAAACAATAAATTAAACAAACTATACTCAGTTGATCTATATAAAGAGTAAAGAGTAGGATAGCATTTAACTTTTTAATATTTATTGGATCGCTACCAGTTCCCAAATTTACAACAGTCTTTAATTAAATAGAAAATAATTAGTAAAATTAAATCAACAAAATTACTAGTACATATTTAGATAACTATAAAAACTTGTTTAACAAAACAAACATTTTGCTACTAACTTAAACTAAAAATGCCTTTTATATTTATAAGCTATTATACCTATTAATAACATCCCAGTCTTTCGATTAAACAAATAATAATTAACTTTTAATAATATTTTTTTGTGTCCGACCGAAACAGCATTTGCATCCGAAATCGAAACCAAAACTTCGGCCTCAATCTCAATTTCGGCCGAAACCGAAATTTATTTAGACATGTTCAAATTTTAATTTTATGCTGAAGTCTGAACTCGGAACGAGACACGAACTCGCCCGAACGAAGTGCGACAATTCACGAGCACAGTTTCATGGCGGCCGAAGTTTCGGCTGATTTTTGGTCGAAACCGAAACTATAACATAAGGAAGATAGTTTAAATTCTGTAGAAATGTTTAAAGATTTAATTAATAGTGACGAATTTGGTGAATTTTTCCAAAAATTAGTGTCAGTGGCGGTAGAAGCAGCTATAAAACCGATTTTGAATGAACTAAATGAGGTTAAAGCAGTCTTATTAAAAAATGAAAATTATTGTGGATGTCAAAACAATGCTGTAATGACAGTTACTACGGCTGATCATAAAGTAACTTTACCGAAACAGGATAAAGTTAATTTGAAAACTGATACGCAGACGAATAAATCTAAAATAAGAAATAATGAAGAAAAATTGGACAAACTGCCAGCAACATCTAAAGATGAAAAACACGATCAAACCAAGAAACAGAATCACACCGAATTAGAAATACAGCCCGAAAATGTTGATGGAGACTTCACTGAAGTAATATCAAGACGACGACGGCGCCAAATTGTTATTGGAAAAGCTACCAATAATGAAACATCCAAGTTCAAAGGTGTTGAAAAAAAAAGTATATATTTATATTAGAAACGTTAGAAAAGGTACTACACCAGAAGATGTAAAAAGTCATATCTTAGAGCAGCGTCCTGCAACTAACATTGCTTGTGAAGCGATTAATAACAAAGAAGATAGTAGGGCTTGGAGCTTTAAAATTGAAGCCCCATTTGAACTACAGGCTGATCTTTATAATCCTGATATGTGGCCACAATATGTTACTATTAACCGGTATTTTTTTCCCAGAAAAAAGACTGGGGCATTCACTCCATGAAGAACAACCAAATAAAATACAGTGTTCAAATTTGAATTTCAAAATATCACATTTCAATACACAATGTTTAAACACAGCAAAGGATGAACTAGAAATTTTTTTGGACAGAAATGACAAGCCGGATGTAATATCAATAGTAGAACATTGGGCCGTTAATCCAGTACAACTTCATATTGAAGGTTATAATTTAGTCAGTTATTACTGTAGGAAAACTTTTGCACATGGTGGTGTGGCATTATATGTTTCATCTACTTATGAAGGAAAAGTTGATATCTACAATTTAAGTGTAGAATGTATTGACAAAATATTTGAAATATGTGCTATAAAAATACAAGTGGGGAATAAAAACATTATAATATTATCTTTTTATCGAACACCAGATAGTGACTGTAAAACTAGTTTTAATTTGTTAGAAACGTGTTTTGACGAAATCTTTTTAAAGAAGAATAATTACCAGGTAATCGTATGTGGGGATTTTAATGTTAACATGCTAGGGAATTCTAGCGAAAAAAATGATTTTATTAATATCTGTAACGTTTTTAATTTAAATATTTTAAATCAGAAAATACCGACGCGACCTGCCAGTGGCACGGTAATAGATAATATATTAACTAATCTCGAATGTTCTAGTTTTGAAACATTTGATTTAGGTCTTTCAGATCATCTGTATATTGAATGTATTTTTAATAATGATAAACAAAATGACAATAACCTGTTATTATTTAAGAGAATTTTTAGTAAACAAAACATTGAACATTTTATGTTTCTAATTAAGAAAGAAAATTGGTTTGATATTTATAATTCGTTAAACTTGTACAATTTTAACAATGTAGATTTAATTTATGATAAATTTTTAGAAATTTTTCAATATTATATGAACATCTGTTTTCCAAAATGTCTGCATGCTAAAAATATTAATAAAAACAATAACAAGTGGATTACACAATCTATCAATACATTATCGGAGTATAAAAGAAATTTATATGACATTTTGAAATCTACAGATTTTATATTTTTAAATAAAACTGACCAAGATAAACTCACTTCAAATTATGAAAATGTTAAAAAACAATTGAAGAGGGAAATTAAAATTGCAAAAAAAGATTATTATGAACATCAGGTAAATAACGCAAGTAATAATAGTAGAGCTCTGTGGAAATTGGTCGACAATTGCTGCAGTAAAAATAGTCAAAAAACATCTACCGATTGTGTTGTTGTCGATGGACATACGGTATGTAATTTGTCTGAAATTGCTCAAAGATTTAATAACTATTATGTAAATGTTACAAAAAATTCTGTTAATAATACCATATCGGATCAGGACCCTGGTCCAAGACCATACATGACCTCTGTAACTTGTAAAAGTATGTTTTTAGAACCATGCACTTCTGAAGAAGTGTATCAGGTATGTATGTCACTAAAAAATACATCATCTGTAGGGTGGGATGAAATACCTATAAAACTAATTAAATGTAGTGCTCATTATTTATCGACTCCGTTAAGTGTTATAATAAATAAGTGTATTGAGTGTGGTCAATATCCCGAGAAATGGAAATTAAGTATAATTTGCCCCATCTACAAAAAAGGTGACAAAACTAAAATTGAAAATTATAGGCCGATTTCACTTATCAGTAATTTTTCGAAAATATTTGAAAAAATTATTCAAGTAAGGTTTGAAAAGTACTTTTTCAAAAACAATTTGCTTAGTGACAGTCAGTTTGGCTTTATTAAAGAGAGGTCAATAGATCAATTATTATTCAGGGTCTTGAAACAATTTTATGATTCTCGTAATGAAGGAGCTAGTAGTATAGGCCTATTTTTAGACCTTACGAAAGCATTTGACAGTGTAAATCATGATATATTGATTCATAAATTGGAAATGCATGGTATTCGTGGCAATGTTTTAAACCTTATAAAATCTTATCTTTCAGACAGAGAACAACAGGTAAAGTGGACCAGTGGTAATTGTAAAACAGTCTTTTCTAAAAAACAAAATGTAATACGTGGAGTACCACAGGGATCTGTACTCGGACCACTTTTATTTTTAATTTATATAAATGACCTGCCCCACTCATGTGAGGTAAATGAAAAAATTTTTATGTATGCTGATGACACCAGTTTAGTTTATACTACAGATAACATAACTACGTTAACAGAAAACCTTAACAGATCTCTGCAAAATATCGACCTGTGGTTAAAAAAAAATGATCTGATACTTAATATTGCGAAAACGCAAACATTGCAAATTAGTAATACCACTCAGCAACAAACTAGTTTTTGTCTTGAGAATTATGGCGAACTCCCATTATTAGATTATGCTAATGTACTAGGTATCAAAATTGACAAATTTTTAAACTGGAAGGAGCACATTTCCTACTTAACCTGTAAAGTTAGTAAACAGGTTCACATCCTTAAAACACTAGCCACGATTGTATCTTTAAATCACTTAAAAAGTATCTATTTCGGAATTACAGAATCAGTAATGCGATATGGAATAATATTTTGGGGAAATTCATCCTCAATTTCTGCACTCTTTAAAATACAAAAAAGAGCTATTCGAGCAATCACTCAAAAAAATAGCAGAGCTTCATGTAGACCAATTTTCAGAGAGCTGGGAATTATGACACTTTACTCCCTTTATGCGTTTGAATGCACCAAATTTGTTAAAAAAAATATTAATTTATTTGAAGAATTTATTCCCGATCACGACCATAATACAAGAAATAAAAATAATTTGAAGTTAGTACTTACAAAAAAAGCAACTGTTCATCAAGGATGCATAAATATGATGATGAAAATACACAATGCCATACCAGAGTACATAAAAAAACTAAAAGGACAGTTTTTTATAAAAGCATTGCGAACATATTTGGTGGATAGATGTCCATATGATATGACTGAATTATTTTAGTAAAAAAAAAAAATTTTTTTATGACGCATTTTATGTAATATTCAATTACTTACAAAATAAAGACATTATTATTATTATTATTATTATTATTATGGCCGAAACTGACCGAAACCGAAACCGATGGTTCGGTCGGTCACTACTATTATTTTAATTTGAACATAATATGGCAACTAAATCTAAACTAGTAAACCGCAAAATAATCAACAATGAAATCAAATTTTAATTCAACGCTTTTTCCTCATAAAACAGGCTTTCAGAAATACAGGAGCATTATCAGCATCATTTGATAGGCAGTTTCTTATTTTATTGATAATGTTTCCCGATAACAAGAAAACGATACTCTAGGCTCGTCACGTGTTATATGCGTGTTTTTTTTAGTTACCTAGCGCACGGAATTGATTTCTCGAGTTCTCAAGGCGTTGAACATTTTTTTCCGTCTCGACTAGACAAATTTCTCGAGAATTCTCGATAAGAAACCCTACCTACTATATATTCGATAAGTCAGTTATTATTCAAAAGATGCATTTTCTATTATGGTGACTTTTGGTGTAGCATAAGTAGATAGGCTAAACAATATATTGAATTTTTTTGAACAGTGTATCTATACTAGAAATTTAACAAAAAATTAAAAAATATTGTATATTGCTATTTTTAAGCACTCTTTTCTACGGTTAATACATACCTTATACTCAATAAATTGTTTACTACTCAGAAGGCGCATTTTCGATTTTGATGAAACTTGGTGTGCTGTAAGTACATAAGGTAAACAATATTCTGCTGATAGAATAACAGCAGAACAATAGATGTTAGCTCATTTAAATTTTATCTCTATCGATTCTGTTTCTAAAATATTTCAGCAGTTTCCAATATTAACTAGAGCTACCGGAATTTATGCAGACCCCTTAATTTTGTACGAATAACTTTATAATAAAATTTTATCCAATATTTTTGTTTAAATATTAATTGTAGAGTATAAATACAATAAATATTTCCTTGTCCTCCACCCATATCATAAATGTATAATGTAACGAATATAATGTGTAACGAATAAATAAAGTATAGAAATAATGATGTGGGTGGTGTCTGTTATAGATTAAATGGTCTCAAAAACGGACGTTAAACACATTATTATTATAAATACAATAAATAAAAACGATTTAAAAAGTTATTTCTAAAGATATTATAAGTAAAATATTGGTACACATGTAAGATTTCAGATTAAGATTTGAGGTTTTAACTTTAACGCAGCGGCTTTTAGCAAAAACAGGTAAACTAGTATTTTTGATGTAGTTTTCATATTTGATATCAATATTTTGATTGATCGAATCATATTCACCCTATTTCAAATTTTACCCCCAATTTTATAGTCAAGGCCCCCCTAGTAGGTCCGACCCTGGATTTGAGTACATAAATAGAAAGACCTTTAAAAATGAAGGGTTGTGTCAATTTACACTTTTTTTCTATCTGTTATAGTTTTTGAGTAATCTGGCAAAATTAAATTTTTACCCCAACTTTGGGGGTGGATTTCACCCCTTAAATGGCGTTTTTGGCAGATAAAAAAAAATACGTGTCTGTTATTTTTCCTTGCTCTACACACCTACCAAGTTTCATCAAAATCCTGAATTATCACTTCAAGACCTTTACTTGTACGACATACGTTACAAAATAATTGTTACAATATTACAAAATTATTCTACGATTCTAGCGTCTTATAAAATAGCTTTTCTAGCTTTTTTATTTGCAAAAGTGTTAATTATACTATTGTAATCCAGTTGTCTAGCAAGGAAGGATTCCATGGCAAGTGTACCTAAATTTAAGAATCGATCTTGGGTCATTATTGATCGAAGAAGTTCTTCACTCTTGCTAGTGTGCTGAAGGACCTTTCTGCTTCGGCTACTGTCACTGGCAGTGTACAAAATACCCGAAGCGCAATACATACGTTTGGAAAAATGCTTTTGTTTTTCTAGTGTATTTAAAAGACTGAGGGGAGAAAGATCATTTACAATAACAATATATTTAAATACATAATATAAATTATTTAATATTAATAGATTTGAGCGTTACTTTATGGTATTCCATATTTGTAAATAATAAACAAATACTTTACTTTGCAAAATACCACTTTTATTTTTGAAACTGTGACAATATTGTTTCGAACCGTTAGTTCATTTTCAAACAGAATAAAAATTATATTCGATACATGCCCTTATATACTAATTTTATCTACCTATACTTATGAAGGGGAGTGGTATATGGTGTGGAAGTGGAAGGGGCGGGGTAGTGGGAGAATCCGAAAAACAAGAAAAACAAGATGATATTACATGTGACAAATGCAAGCAAACACGTGACAAAAGATTGAAATTGTCAAACAAACAATATTACAGAAAAATACAATTTTAAAGGTTTAATTAAATTATAATATTGAAAATAAAGTTGAACTGTAGATATCGGTGTAGTCATTTAAAAGGTGATCGGAGTTATGTTTATTTATTTCTATTGCTTCTAGGATTGTTAACTTCTGTCCTTTGTTTGCCTCGTGTAGCACGGTAATTTCCCGTTCTGGTGTGTGTCCGCTGTCAATTAAATGCCTCGCGAAAGCAGAGTCGGATTTCTTATTCTTATAGGATCTCAAATGCTCTGCTCTCCTGGTTTCAAAGTTTCTGCCAGTTTGACCGATGCAAAAACTATTACAGTCTTGGCAGTTTAATTTGTAGATACTCGATTTTTTAAGTTTATCAATTTTTGTTTTATTGTTATATATTAAGTTTTCTAGATTAAAGCCTGATGTAAATGCTATATTTATGTTTTATATATTTAAAGTAAGGAGAAAGCACTGCACCCCCATGCTTTACTGATATCAATACAAATCTTATTTATTTATTTACTTATTTATTTATTTTTATTTATCGATACAATTTTCAATATTTTAAGGTTTGCAATCTACACAATAATGATATTGTTCATAAAAATGTTCAAAACAAAAATATTGTCCACACCAAGCACATCTTTTAAAAGCGGGGTTACCACATACACTACAATTTGGTGCTTCTCTTTCTTCTTTGAAAAAACAATGTGTTACAGGATTTCCAAATCTTTCTGGTCGTTGGTCAATATATCCACTTTTATACCATCCATACTTGAACAAATTTTGAAAACGAGGCGACGAAAGCTGATTGTGAGCTAGAGAATATTGTTACGGCGATATAAATCAATAGCATACTTATTTAGAATTACATTATCCGAAAATACTGTGATGAGTTGTTTCCAGAGTCGAAATCCATAGATATCCAGAGGTTAAAATATTGAAAATTGTATAGATAAATAAAAATAAATAAATAAATAAGAATGGTATAGATATCAGTAAAACATGGGGGGGGGGGGAGTGCAATGTATTTTTTCTTTCTATACTATGTACTTTAAAGTATGTATGTCGTAAGTTTGTAACAATTCATTACTAAAATACGAGATTTTTTGACCATACTTTTGCTCATTATTAAATCCAAAAGTTATAATTTTTCCCAAGTTAATATTAGCAAAGGGTGTATTTATGCAAAAAGAAATAAACTGGTGTGATGTAAAATATATTAATTAAAAATTCTTTTATTTACACATAACAGCCTCTTCTTTTACCAAAATATACCTGATAAAATTAGGGGTTGGGGTTGGGGAATGAAACCCCAATGATTTTATAACTTTAATTTTGGTTTCATAATAAAGATGTTTTTTTTTTTTTTTTAATTAAAATTGGGGTACTGCTGCCGGTGGATGGTGCGGCTAGCAGCACCCGGCGGCATCGCCAACTAAGGGCAATAAAGATGTTAAAGTGCCATTTACAAATATATATAGTTTCCCTACCAAAGCTCTTACCTTTTCCAAGATATTTAAGAAAATTGAAAAAAACTCAAATTTTCAGGGGTGAATTTCACCCCCTTAAACCGCTTATGGGCATGAACGAAATATGGCTCGTGATTACTTTTAGTAAGATCTACAAAGTTTTAAAAATTTTTGAGAGATACAGTTGGATATTTGACTGATGTAGTTATTGGTAATGAAATATTGTGAATAACATAGAGTATAATTCGAGGATAATGATTAACCATTTAAATTATTTTAAAAAAATCTATATATATTTTATCTTTTTAATTGAAAATTATGAATTTGTAACTGGCGGTTGATGTGATGAAAACGATTCATTGGCGTGTATGACGTCAAAGCCCAAAGATAGTTACTCATAACAAGAAGAGATGTCGTTGTCAATGGTAAATTAAATGTGTAGCGAGATATAGCTTTAATGTAGACCATGTCTAAATTTTTGGAATCTATGTAGAGTTTGGCTTTTGTTAAAATAAAAACAGGATATTTTTTTGGAAACAAGTCGCACGCATAAATTTTAATATATTTTTGTAATTTATAATAAATGTTCATAATCATATTTGTGTTACATAAAAATAATAATAAATAAAGGAAAAAATGGCTAATTCCCAAATTATGTGTCAGCGAAAAAATAAAGTTGTCAAATTTTTTTAAAATTTTTTTTGATTGATTTAGTATTTATACAAATAAAAATGACGATAAAAGTTTATGCACATATTTAATTTTCATTAAAAAATATTAAAAACTTAATTTTTTATTTATAGGAAATTTAGGTTATGTTAATATGATTTTATTATTCCTCTTAGAAATTATATTATTTAGAAATAAATAAATATGATAATTAAATTAAATTGTTTGTTTTTCTTTCTAGTATTGCCCTTTGCCCAAATTTAAAAAAAAGAAAGGAAAATGGGTTATTTACTTACTAAACGCAATGCTTAATATATTCAGTTTTAATATTTTTTAACGAAAATTAAACGTATCCGACTATTTCTATCTACTTTTAAAAGTAGATAGAAATTATTTCTGTAAAAAAGTTTTATTCGCTGTTAAAGAAAATGTTTAAGTTTTAGAAAAGAATTTTATTATTCATGTTTCTAATAATGTTTTGATTTAAATTATTTTAGTTTAAGTGCTGGTTTCCAACATTTTATTGGGGACTTCCTGTATGTTGTGATTTAATTAAAAAAATAATATTTTAGTACGTTTTTCTACCTTTAAAATTATTTTAAAGTTCCTATTTTATGTCCTGTAATGTCAATTTCTAAGATTTTATTTAAAAATACTACTATTTTGCAATGCAAAGTGACGGTAGTGTCAGTCACGTTTTGGCCTGTAGTGTCAGTCACGTTTTGTTTTTCGAATAACTAATTTCCTAAGAAAGTAAAGCTTTTTATTTTATCATTTTCCAATAATTTGTTTCATATACTTCGGTCAAAGATTTAATTTAAAATTATAACGCCTGTACAGAGGAAGATTTTCGAAGTTTAAAAACACTCTCGAAGGCGACTTCCTTTTGCATGTAGTGTCAGTCACATTTACATTTTATTAAATAAATCATATTTCACAACTTTGTATGTGCACACTTTTTACTACTGAGGGATAATTGGAGGATCAACTATAAAACCTTGCTAAAATTGAAACTGTAAACATAGTGGTATTCGTAATATGAGGCAAAATAAAACGCAAATTGTGTCAAATGTAGAGTCAGTCACATATGGAATTGCCCGGTTTGGAATCGATTGTTTTGATACTTTTTCGTCACTTACCCGGTACGTCCATACTGGAAATAACTCACACGCATAAATTTTAATATATTTTTATAATAAATGTTCATAATTATATTTGTGTTACATAAAAATAACAATAAATAATTTAGTAGTGAATTTGGATGTTTTTATTGATAAAGGAATAAATATATAAGCTTTAAAATCAGACATTCATCATCACTACAATTGTAAAATTATTAAATTGCGAAATAGGTGTTGGTAACCCAGATTTTTTGATCTGTTGTAAGAGTGGTACTACAAATTATCAACAGATGGCACTACAAATTATCAATAGATATTCAATAATATCGTGAGGAGAGCGACATCTCTTTGTTGAGTGATGAACTGGTATTGTCCTGTTACATCAATGAAAAGTGAGTAGCTGTTTTCGCACCAAATTCAAATTAACTTTTTAAAAAATTTTTTCTCTTTAAATCGCCTTTTTTTACACAAAAGTCAATTACTAGGGTTGTATTTAAATCTTTAGGAATATTTTAAAATACTTTTTAAAAATTTGTCAAATACCCAGTTGGATACCTTTCCTTGTAAGTCACATTCACAGTAAATAACAAACGTTAAAGTCAATCCTTGTTCCCCATATTTTAATAATTATACTTAACTAATTCTGGATATCTTTTTGTGATGAAATTTTTAAATCAAAGATTGTTTTAACTTTAAAAAAAAATGGTTTTATTATTGTAAAAAATAAATTAATTAAAAAAATCAAAAAACCCGACTGCGTTTAAAGTAAACTAAAATGGTGTAAACAAGATGAAATAGAGAAAAAGGAGAATCAATAAAAAGTAAAGCAGTCGGAGGCATCAAACTTTTCTGTTTAACTTGGTACAACAGGTATGCCTCCGACTGCTTTACTTTTTATTTATTCTTCTTTTTCTCTATTTCATCTTGTTTACACCATTTTAGTTTACTTTAAACGCAGTCGGGTTTTTTGATTTTTTTAATTAATTAATTAATTTAATTAATTTTTTATTTTATACTAGCTCTAATATAATAGGTGTTGTCTACGACTTCATCCGCGTAGAGTCATTGAAAGTTGAGTAAATGATTTCGTACACTTACTATGTCGTCATCGACTCCACACGGATGATTTCATCAACAAAAACTAGTTTCCATATAAATTTTCAACCATTGTCCTACCGCTTTAGGCTATGAAATTTTAAAAATCTGCACTTGGTACTCGCTTACGTTACTAAAAAAAACCTGTGCAGAATTTCACGTTTCTAGACTCAATGGTTTTCTATATAAATTTTCATCCCCTATTTTATATCCTTACGGAATAAAATTCTCACCTATCTTAGAGCTCACCTACGATACATAAGGAAATCCTGTACAAAATTTCACGTTTCTGGGCCCGGTAGGTTTTTTAAATAAATTTTACTCCCCTACTTTATCCTGTTAGGGGATGATTTTCCAAAACCCCGTATTGGTGCTCGCCTACATTATATAAAGAACCCCTTTGTAGAATTTCACGTTTCTAGACTTAACAATTTCTATATAAATTTTCATCCCCTATTTTAACCCCTTAGGAAACGAAATTCTAAAAATCCACTCTTGATGCTTGCTTGTGTTATTAAAGGAACCTTTGTACAAAATTTTACGTTTCTAAACCCAGCGGTTTTCTATATAAACTTTCATCCCCTATTTTACACCCTTAATGGATAAATTTTTACAAAAATTCTCCCTTTTAATACTCATTTACATTATTAAAGGACCCCTGTGGCCCTATGCAAAATTTTACCTTTCATAAATTTTCATCCCCAAGTTTATACCCTTAGGGGATGAATTTCCAAAAATCTTTTCTTAGTATTCCCCTACGTTACATAAAGAACTCGTCTACAAAATTTCACGTTTCTAGACCTAATGGTTTACTATGCAAATTTTTCATCCCCTATTTAGGGGATGAATTTTGAAATTTCATGTAGCCTATAGCAATCCGCAGATTAAGGCGAATTCAGCGACACCTTCTTTACCAAAATCCGTCAAACCGTTTAGGCTGCAGGCTGGGCCAAAGAAACATAATTAGAGGATACATACAAACTTTCGAAAAACATTACCCTCCTTCTGATGTAGTCGGGTAAAAAAAATAATATTTAGCGAATTTCAAGAAGGAAAATTCAGCTATTACAGCCACTTTCATGGTTAGACTTGAGCTCGAGGTTGTGACAGAAATTTGTTTTAAAGCCGACAATGATACTCATTAATATATATATATATATATATATATATATATATATATATATATATATATATATATATATATATATATATATATATATATATAGAATGTTCCTTATAGATTTAGAATACATTATGTAAGGTCCGCCAGGGTCCACAGGACCCAAAAGTGTCAAAAATAAACTAACTGACCGATTTTGAAAATTTTTTCACTGTTACAGAGCTAAACTATTTTAGATAAATATCGATTACGTTATGTAAGGTCCGCCTGGGTCCATAGGACCCAAAAGTGTCAAAAATAAACTGCCTGATCGATTTTGAAAATTTTTTCACTGTTACAGAGCTAAACTGTTTTAGATAAATATAGATTCCGTTATGTAAGGTCTGCCAGGGTCCATAGGATCCAGAAGTGTCAAAAATAAACTAACTGACCGATTTTGAAAATTTTTTCACTGTTACAGAGCTAAACTATTTTAGATAAATATAAATTACGTTATGTAAGGTCCACCAAGGTCCATAGAACCCAAAAGTCTCAAAAATAAACTAACTGACCGATTTTGAAAATTTTTTCACTGTTACAGAGCTAAACTATTTTAGATAAATATCGATTACGTTATGTAAGGTCCGCCTGGGTCCATAGGACCCAAAAGTGTCAAAAATAAACTAACCGACCGATTTTGAAAATTTTTTCACTGTTACAGAGCTAAACTATTTTAGATAAATATAGATTACGTTATGTAAAATCTGCCAGGGTCCATCGGATCCAAAAGTGTCAAAAATAAACTAACCGACCGATTTTGAAAATTTTTTCACTGTTACAGAGCTAAACTATTTTAGATAAATATAGATTACGTTATGTAAAGTCTGCCAGGGTCCATCGGATTTTTTCACTGTTGGGGAACTAAGCTATTTTAGATAGACATACATTACGTTATTTAGGATCCGCCAGGGTCCATGGGACCCAAAAGTGGTAAAAATAAACTAACTGACCGATTTTGAAAATTTTTTCACTGTTACAGAGCTAAACTATTTTAGATAAATATCGATTACGTTATGTAAGGTCCGCCTGGGTCCATAGGACCCAAAAGTGTCAAAAATAAACTAACCGACCGATTTTGAAAATTTTTTCACTGTTACAGAGCTAAACTATTTTAGATAAATATATATTACGTTATGTAAAGTCTGCCAGGGTCCATCGGATCCAAAAGTGTCAAAAAAAAACTAACCGACCGATTTTGAAAATTTTTTCACTGTTTGGGAGCTAAGCTATTTTAGATACATATAGATTACGTTATGTAAGGTCTGACAGTGTCAGTAGGACCTAAAAGTGTCAAAAATAAAATAACTGACCGATTTTGAAACTTTTTTACTATTATCGAGGTAAACTATTTTAGATAGGTACAGGTTGTGTTATCTGAGATCCACAACTGTCCTGCGGATGCAAATGTGGCGCAGAATGCTACACAATGGGTTTTGAATATATATATATATATATATATATATATATATATATATATATATATATATATATATATATATATATACATACATATATATTACATAAAGTCCGCCTAGAATATACGGTCGAGCTGATTTTTTAATGAGGTTCACCGGGATCTTGCAGATCCGAAAACGCCAGTAATAAGCTATCGAACCGATGCTAAAAAATTTCTCAGTGCTAGAGAACTAAATTATTTTAGATGGATACAACTATGCTGCACAAAATTCGTTCGGGTTCTTGGGTCCCCAAAAATACCAAAACTAATTTACCCAGCCGATTTTAAAAATTCTTTTACTCTTAGAAAGCTAAACTATTTTAAGTAGGTACAGGTCTTAGATGAGATCCGCCAGTGCCCAAGATTTGGAAATTCGCTATGTTATGCAGATGCTGCGACAGGGGTATTTTAAAATAAGGTCACATAATTGTAGTCATATAAAAAATTGTGCTTTTAGTGAGTTTTTTGTGTTTTTCAAATCAGTTATTTTTCTGTTTAGTTGTTTTTAAATTATTTTTTATTTTTATTTTTTATTTTTTTTTTTAAGAAAAATTTACCTTACTACTAAATTACTAAATTTCCAGTGTTTGTGAAATAAAATGTGCTAGCATAACTATAAAAATGGTAAGATTAATGAAATTTTTATTTAATCTACTAATTTTCCATAAATATTTCTTTCGTAAACCAATCTATCACGTAAAGACAAAATTAGGTGTATATATGTATAAACTCAAAGTTAAAAATTCATGAGTATTTTAGAATTCGAAACAATCCTTAGAATAGTAAAGAAAATTTTATTTATTATTTTTGAAAATGTGTGAAAATCTGTTATCAAAAATTTTAATTAGATAATGTGGTTATATTATTTGTTATCTTTATGTGGATATTTGAAATTATGACATTATATTATTTATATTCTGTTATCTAGAATAATCAATACCTATAAATAAAATAGAAGTGTATGTGATTTTCGAATTTTTAAGTATTAGTATGTTAGTTAGCAAATTCGACATATGTCCCAAATATACCTTTAAAAAAATTTTTGTCTGTCTGTCTGTCTGCCTGTTTGTACGAATCGATTTAACTCAAAAACTATTAAAGTTATTGAGTTGAAATTTACAGGGATTATATCATAGATATTAACCTCCCGATCAATTTTAGCCACATTTTAATATGATCTCCCAAATGGTTATGTACAGGATGATTCAAATAGAACCTTCATTAAAAGTTTATGGTCTTCTAAATAAAATAGATTTTCGAAAATTTGGTTATAGCTGTTTTCAATTATGAAGATTTTAATTAAAATATTTTTAACTTGGTACCATTTCCGGTTATACCGGAAGTTGGCACCAAAGAGCATTACCGCATAAGAGTATATGAAAAGTGCCTAATCTTCATATATGACCCATTTTGATAAAAAATGACTACTTTAGACTAGAAATGGTAATATACCAAAAATCAGGTCGATTGCCCGCACTGGTGGTAAAATACCGGGAGGAAAAGTTTTTTCACACAGGAATGGAGGGATTGTTTTCCGGCTGGAGTATATGGAAGTATATCATACACTTATAAATATATGCTTCTTTTGAGATTTTTCCTTCATTCTAAGCTTAAGAAATATGACCTTGAAATTTTAGAATTGAAAATACAGGGTCTTACAGTGGGAGAAACATTTTGAGACTATTTTTTTTGAAAAGCTCATAGTTTTTTACCCCCTTTTAGATACCTACCTTAAATAACAAAATTTTCAGGCTATATGAAAAAAAATCATGAATGACGAATTTTGTCACTTCTAAAGATCAAACGAGTTATTTATTGCAGACAGATAAGGTACATTGTACATAGATAACTGAGAGTAAGGGTGTTGTGGGTGATGGCTGTTGCTTTAAACCAAATGTCCACTACAAAAAAGAGGCTTGAGTAGATTAATTCAGTCATAGTTATTTCTACTAATGTAAGATACTTTGAATTATTTTACAATATTATGTGCAGATTCGCTCCCAATAAAACATATAATAAACCTAGATCGTCTTCTAGTTGTTTTTTATTTAAAGCTATTTTTCATATATTATACCAATGTAGAGTCTATGAAGTTTATTGTTCTAAGACAACAAGTCAAGAATCGTACCTAATAAAGAATCAAGCAAAAATCAATTTATTACGTATTCAAAAGCGGAAGCACTTCCATTCCTGCTAAGAATCTAAATGACAAAACTAATAAATAGAAAATCTTTTGATGTTAACCCGGTACCAGCAATGTTGTGAGATCTGAAACAGAAAAGACACTTTGAGATTCTTAATAGACATTTATAGTTTTTAAGTCATTCTCGTTATGAGAATATTCTCGTCTAAAAGGGGGTAAAAAGCTATGAGCTTTTCAAAAAAAATAGTCTCAAAATGTTTCTCCCACTGTAAAACCCTGTATTTTCAACTCTAAAATTTCAAGGTCATATTTCTTAAGCTTAGAATGAAGGAAAAAACTCAAAAGAAGCATATATTTACAAGTGTATGATATACTTCCATATACTCCAGCCGGACAACAATCCCTCCATTCCTGTGTGAAAAAACAAGGAAAGTCGAAAAAACTTTTCCTCTCGGTATTTTACCACCAGTGCGGGCAATCGACCTGACTTTTGGTATGTTACCGTTTCTAGTCTAAAGTAGTCATTTTTTATCAAAATGGGCCATATATGAAGATTAGGCACTTTTCATATACTCTTATGCGGTAATGCTCTTTGTTATTTGAAGTGTTTTTAACAGCAAATTTCAATTCGCTGGAAATTGTTACTAATAATCTATGTGACAGTGACATTTCAGCTTTTTGACTTGATACAGGATGGTCACATAAAGCATTTTTTTAAAATATTTTTTGATTATTGTGCAAATCTTTCTTTTTCAAATGAATCACGTATATTTTTTATCATAATTATGTAGAAAAATGTAAAGTCTATCTATTACTATGAGATATTCTTATACCTAAAATTGATATTTTGGAAGTTACATAGAATTTATATAAGAAAATAATCAGTTAGGTTTACTATGGGTACGGCTGAGACAAAAACCACGGGACAGATTTCAGTGAAACTTTATAAATTTATTACTTAGACGCTTCACCATCTCAACATCGACAACATTTCCAGTCAAAATTATCACAATATTCTTTATGGGGGTTGATATATTCAAGACAAAAGTTGATATATCAAAAATACTCCTTTAACAATAAACGGAAATAAAAGAAAAATAAAAGCTTACCTTAGTTACGATAAAAATAATATTTAAAAATTTAAAACTTAACTTCAAAACTTTTTTACTAAAATTTCACTTTAGAAATGAATAGTAGTAAAGTTTAATTATGGAGGAACTGAATATAATTTTAAAAAGTCCACCAGGGTGCTGGGATCCCGAAAAGGATCTAAAATTGAATTAATTTTAAAGCCATCAATATGGGAATCCATGAAAAGAACTCAAAGTATGAAAATTAGATTTATTAATGGTTATTTCAGTTTGGCGAGCGGAGCGAAACATTACATGTAATTAACCTTTTATAGAATTTTGAACTGTTTGGCCAGCGAAGCGAAACACTTTAAAGAACTGATTTCAAACTAAATTTGTCCAATTCGTTTCGGAATAATTGATTTCACATCAAAAGAGCACGTGTTGTTTTATGTTTTTTTTTTTTAAAATAACTGAAAATCAGAGATGACATGTTTTTTAGTATTTGACAGTTCATAGAACTTCTGACACGACTGTTTTGATTTCATAATCAATTGAAAAAAGTTTATAATTGATGGAACTTTTATTTAACTCTGCTTTGGTTACATGGTAGCTTTTATAAATGAAAAACTTCTTCTTTAGTTGCATTTTAGATCTTATTTTAGGAGTAAAAATGAAATTTAGTAACTTGTAATTAATATTTTTGTGTTTTGTTAATTAAATCAGAAATATTTTTTGCTGCTTTTTTAAAATAAGGTCACATAATTGTAGTCATATGAAAAATTGTGCTTTTAGTGACTTTTTTGTGTTTTTCAAATCAGTTATTTTTCTGTTTAGTTGTTTTTAAGTTATTTTTCGTATTTTTTTTTTTTTTTCAAGGAAAATTTACCTTATCTACTAAATTACTAAATTTCCAGTAGTCCAATCAATCTATGAAAGCACAATGTTAATTTTGCAAAAATTGTTAACAGGATAAAAATATATGGTCGTGTAGAAAAAAATCTAAGGAAGATAGCGTTTTAGTTCCCTAAAATTTTCATGGCGAACTTAGCCTAAGAAATTCGTAAAAGTAAAAAAAAGATTTTTCGATGATAGAAAAGAAACTTGAAGTCGAATCGAAAAAAGTTAAATTAGAACCTTGTAGGTATTAAAATTATGTATTGAGTGATGTATAATAAGTTATAGGCTGGTGCATAGGCTATAGAGAAAAATGGAAAAAACCGTTAAAAATTACGTTTTTTAAATTTGTTAATTACTTTTTTTTAACGCAACTTACAAATTTGTTATTTAGTAAAAATATAGCCTCTCGTTAGCTAAAGAAGTAATTTTTTTTTGTTGCGAAATCTTGAAAATTTTTCTGGAAATTTCAGTTTTTTTAAAATTCCTGCGGTTTTAGTGTCTACAGGGTGCTATGAGTCACCCCTTAAAAGATGGTCACTTATCTTTCTGACACCCTATATATATATATATATATATATATATATATATATATATATATATATATATATATATTTCACGAAGAATTTTTTCAACCTTCTCCCAAATTGCGTGGACTAGCTTTATAGAAGGATGGACATAATGAAACCAATATCTTCTATTTCATAGCTTTTCTTTATTAAAATTGCCAAAATATTTTCGATATGTTTAATATCATCTTCAGTGGCTAAACATCAAAAAAAAAAAAAAAAAAATTTTTACAACGTAATAATAAACAATAACATCATTTTTATATATTTACAATTCTTCGTTAACTTATACTATTATTTTTTAGGTTATAAGCTACATATTGGATAGGAGGATTATTTATTTATTTTTGTAAAAACAACAAGAATTTGTGATTTAGTTGATATATAGGAAATTTTATGTTTGAAAGAATATCTATTTGTGTTAACGAAACAAACAAAACCTATTTTTTAATATTAGCGGATTTGAGACAGGACAAACTGAAACAGTATGTATATTAAAATGTTAAAAAATTTTTTTACAATCTTACTCACCAGAAATTATCTAAATTTCAGATTGTCATTCTTGGATAACAACCAACCATACCAACAATCCATTAGAACAATTTAACTAGTTTTTTTGCATTTCACATGGAAATTTGTCAATCGAAAAAATTTCTTATAAAATAATTACTTTAATTTAAAACAATTAAAAAAGTCAAACATATTTAAAATGTAAAATCAAAAAAAAATTTCAAGAGAATTTTTTTTTTTTTTTTTTTT
The DNA here is from genome assembly GCA_035578155.1 of Brachynemurus nebulosus. NCBI lineage: Eukaryota > Metazoa > Arthropoda > Insecta > Neuroptera > Myrmeleontidae > Brachynemurus > Brachynemurus nebulosus. The sequence goes on along the minus strand of JAPWDM010000001.1, from coordinate 114,241,652 downwards.
TTTATAAATTATCACAGTTTGTACAATGTACTCCTCAAGTACATTGTTATTGGTATGGTAACACAGTGATCAACTGAACTAAATTTGTAAATTTTTTGTTTAAAGATAAATTTCTCGAAAATTCTAGACAAAATTAGTCCGGTCTCAATTTACATATTGGTATGTGTTTATTGTTTATGTTTTTTGATTACAATGTATTATATAAGCATCTTTTGGAAATATTGTTTATTGATTTCTATTATTATTATTATTTTATTTTTTTAATAATCGGTAAATAGGCATTATCTAGAGCTAATGATTCTATCTGCTTGTTGCAATTTTTTGATTCATTCAGTTTTATGTAAAAACCTTCACTTAATAATCTTTTTTGGTATTTATTTTCTCTGTCTAATATTTCGACTTGGTCGAAATTAAACCTGTGATCATTATTTATCGAATGTTCAGATAATCCAGTTGCCTCTTTGCCCCTTTTTATGTCATATTTGTGTTGGGCTAATCTATTATTCAACGACTGTGACGTTTGTCCATAGTATGATAATTCGCAATCTTGGCAGTTTATTTTATATACTATATTGTAATCTTGTTTTATATCTGTTTTTACTCTTTTTTTAGTGTAAATGTTTGAAATTTTATTGTTAAAAGAAAAAGTTATTTTATTTTTGCTATTTTTTTCTATTATTGGTTTTAATTTCTTAGTTAAATTATTATAGGGTAAACAAATTCTATTTTTATGTTCATTTATTGTATCTACATTAGTTTTTGTTGTATTATATGCTAAATGTATAACTTTTTCTTTTATCATGTTAATTAAATTTATAGGATAGTTATTTTTAGTTAGAATGGAAACAGCTAATTTTATAGATTCTTTTCTATTTTTTATGCTACTTAAATGTACCGCTCTATGCATTAGATTATGTATCATGTTATTTTTTATGTATTGTGGATGATTCGAGTTGTAATTAATGATTCTGTCAGTGTAATTATCTTTTTTATGCCATATTGTGTTAATCACGTTATGCTTATCTTTTTTGACTAAGGTGTCAAGAAAAGCTATTTGGTTATTTTCTTCTATTTCAATGGAAAACTGTAAAGTTGGATGATAATTATTAAAACTATTTTTAATATGTTCTATTAAATTTTCTGGCGCTACTGTTAAAATGTCATCTACGTATCTATAGAAAAAAGCTGGATTCCATTTTTTGACTTTTTTAATACTGGCAGCACAAAGAAAATCCATTACATACGAAGCAATGATACTGCTAAGGTTCCCACCCATTGGGCAGCCAAATAACTGTTTATAAAATTTATCCTGAAATCTAAAAACATTATTTTCGAAAATTAACTCAATTCCCTCAATAAATAATTCTCTATCTATATCTGTAAATTTTTTTATGTTGGACCATTGTTTTTTAATGACAGCTATTGCTAAGTTTAGAGGAATATTTGTATATAAAGATTTGACATCCAATGAAAAAATTTTTTCATTAGAATCTTTAAGTTGAATGTTATTAATTTTCTTTACGAAATCATACGAATTTTTTATGGAAAATTGACTATTTTCAGATTTAGTTAATATTTCAGAGAAATATTTTGCTATTCCCTGTATAGGGGAATTGATCTGGCTAACAATTGGTCGTAATGGTATATCCTTTTTTTGAATTTTTGGTAAAAAATAGATTTCGGGTAAAGTTTTTCCTGATTTTTGAAGTTTGGTCTTCGTTGTGCTGTCAATATATTTATTTTTGTATAATTTATCTGTATATAGTTTAATTTTTCTCAAAATATTTTCATTTGGATCCTTTCTAATGTTTAAATAAGTTTTTTTATTGTTTAATTGTGTCATAGCTTTATTAAGATATTCTTCCTTATTTAAAATTACCGTTGAACCACCTTTGTCTAATAGCTATAAAATTAATAATAACTAAAGCTGACAAAGGTGGTTCAACGGTAATTTTAAATAAGGAAGAATATCTTAATAAAGCTATGACACAATTAAACAATAAAAAAACTTATTTAAACATTAGAAAGGATCCAAATGAAAATATTTTGAGAAAAATTAAACTATATACAGATAAATTATACAAAAATAAATATATTGACAGCACAACGAAGACCAAACTTCAAAAATCAGGAAAAACTTTACCCGAAATCTATTTTTTACCAAAAATTCAAAAAAAGGATATACCATTACGACCAATTGTTAGCCAGATCAATTCCCCTATACAGGGAATAGCAAAATATTTCTCTGAAATATTAACTAAATCTGAAAATAGTCAATTTTCCATAAAAAATTCGTATGATTTCGTAAAGAAAATTAATAACATTCAACTTAAAGATTCTAATGAAAAAATTTTTTCATTGGATGTCAAATCTTTATATACAAATATTCCTCTAAACTTAGCAATAGCTGTCATTAAAAAACAATGGTCCAACATAAAAAAATTTACAGATATAGATAGAGAATTATTTATTGAGGGAATTGAGTTAATTTTCGAAAATAATGTTTTTAGATTTCAGGATAAATTTTATAAACAGTTATTTGGCTGCCCAATGGGTGGGAACCTTAGCAGTATCATTGCTTCGTATGTAATGGATTTTCTTTGTGCTGCCAGTATTAAAAAAGTCAAAAAATGGAATCCAGCTTTTTTCTATAGATACGTAGATGACATTTTAACAGTAGCGCCAGAAAATTTAATAGAACATATTAAAAATAGTTTTAATAATTATCATCCAACTTTACAGTTTTCCATTGAAATAGAAGAAAATAACCAAATAGCTTTTCTTGACACCTTAGTCAAAAAAGATAAGCATAACGTGATTAACACAATATGGCATAAAAAAGATAATTACACTGACAGAATCATTAATTACAACTCGAATCATCCACAATACATAAAAAATAACATGATACATAATCTAATGCATAGAGCGGTACATTTAAGTAGCATAAAAAATAGAAAAGAATCTATAAAATTAGCTGTTTCCATTCTAACTAAAAATAACTATCCTATAAATTTAATTAACATGATAAAAGAAAAAGTTATACATTTAGCATATAATACAACAAAAACTAATGTAGATACAATAAATGAACATAAAAATAGAATTTGTTTACCCTATAATAATTTAACTAAGAAATTAAAACCAATAATAGAAAAAAATAGCAAAAATAAAATAACTTTTTCTTTTAACAATAAAATTTCAAACATTTACACTAAAAAAAGAGTAAAAACAGATATAAAACAAGATTACAATATAGTATATAAAATAAACTGCCAAGATTGCGAATTATCATACTATGGACAAACGTCACAGTCGTTGAATAATAGATTAGCCCAACACAAATATGACATAAAAAGGGGCAAAGAGGCAACTGGATTATCTGAACATTCGATAAATAATGATCACAGGTTTAATTTCGACCAAGTCGAAATATTAGACAGAGAAAATAAATACCAAAAAAGATTATTAAGTGAAGGTTTTTACATAAAACTGAATGAATCAAAAAATTGCAACAAGCAGATAGAATCATTAGCTCTAGATAATGCCTATTTACCGATTATTAAAAAAATAAAATAATAATAATAATAGAAATCAATAAACAATATTTCCAAAAGATGCTTATATAATACATTGTAATCAAAAAACATAAACAATAAACACATACCAATATGTAAATTGAGACCGGACTAATTTTGTCTAGAATTTTCGAGAAATTTATCTTTAAACAAAAAATTTACAAATTTAGTTCAGTTGATCACTGTGTTACCATACCAATAACAATGTACTTGAGGAGTACATTGTACAAACTGTGATAATTTATAAAAAAAAAAAAAAAAAAAAAATTCTCTTGAAATTTTTTTTTGATTTTACATTTTAAATATGTTTGACTTTTTTAATTGTTTTAAATTAAAGTAATTATTTTATAAGAAATTTTTTCGATTGACAAATTTCCATGTGAAATGCAAAAAAACTAGTTAAATTGTTCTAATGGATTGTTGGTATGGTTGGTTGTTATCCAAGAATGACAATCTGAAATTTAGATAATTTCTGGTGAGTAAGATTGTAAAAAAATTTTTTAACATTTTAATATACATACTGTTTCAGTTTGTCCTGTCTCAAATCCGCTAATATTAAAAAATAGGTTTTGTTTGTTTCGTTAACACAAATAGATATTCTTCCAAACATAAAATTTCCTATATATCAACTAAATCACAAATTCTTGTTGTTTTTACAAAAATAAATAAATAATCCTCCTATCCAATATGTAGCTTATAACCTAAAAAATAATAGTATAAGTTAACGAAGAATTGTAAATATATAAAAATGATGTTATTGTTTATTATTACGTTGTAAAATTTTTTTTTTTTTTTTTTTTTTTTTTGATGTTTAGCCACTGAAGATGATATTAAACATATCGAAAATATTTTGGCAATTTTAATAAAGAAAAGCTATGAAATAGAAGATATTGGTTTCATTATGTCCATCCTTCTATAAAGCTAGTCCACGCAATTTGGGAGAAGGTTGAAAAAATTCTTCGTGAAATTTATATATCCCAAAAAAATATTGTTGTAATATATATATATATATATATATATATATATATATATATATATATATATATATATATATATATATATATATATATATATATATATATATATATGGTTGCGCCGACCCTGACTCAATCGATTTTGGAAATTTTTTCACCGTTAGAAAACCAAACTATTTTAAATACATATACACTATTACATATGAGGCCCACCAGGATTTGGTTGGCCCTGCGGACCTAAAACCGCCAAAAATAAATTATTCAACTGATTTTGAAAATTTTTAACTGTCAAAGAGCTCAATTATTTTAGATGGACAGCAGCTTTGTTGTACGAGGTTCACCAGGATTGTAGGATTCCAAAAGTGTTAAAAATAAACTACGATACCAACCGATTTTGAAAATGCTTTCATTATGAGAGAGCTAACCTATTTTAGATGGATATAGGCTATTTCATATGAGGTCCGCCAAGGTGCAGAGGATCTAAAAGAGCCAAAAATAAATTTCCTAACTGATTTTGAAAATTTTTTTAACTGTTAGCTAAAATATTTTAGATGAACATGGGCTATGTGAAATTCAACCGGGTCCCGGTAACCTAAATGCGACAAAAATTACTTACCTAATCGATTACTTACCCTTTTTTAGAGATTATTTGTTCCTCTAACGATTTAAATAATAAAAAATATACATGAATATTCCCTATTACTAGATATTCACAATTATTATTTTATTTTTTAACCCGGATAAGAAATCATATTTAAACTTTTGTTAATATTATGGTCACAAATTGATAAAAAAATTAAAATACCTATGTAGGTACGGGATAAGAAAATAATTAATAAATAAATACCCTAGCAAAGTGCAAACAAAAAAGTAATTTATGTTTCGAAAGAATCGATGTGTGAATTGATTTCAAAATCAATGATTGTGGTGTTTGTTATGCAGTTGGCTGCATTGTCACCGAGTACATTAATATTTAGTGACTTTTATTATTGTTGGGTGGTAGTTACTGATCTCGCGGATTATTATGTTATGTTACGTTAAAACGCGTGTATGGCATGTATTATGTTTTGTGAAGAATAAAGTATTAATTTCATTACTAAAGTATTAATTTTTCAAAGAAATACCATAAATTGGCGACGAGATCAATCGTTATGCTGTCTAGTATTCAGTGAAACAAAATTTTCGTGTTATTTGTATTTATTATCATCAATTGTGTTCCGAAATGGATTCGTCTGTTAAGTCACCAATTGGTCCATTTCCGGTTTCCAAGGCGTCGCCCGAAAATTTGAAAAGATGGTTACAAGTCTTAGAATTTAATTTTGTCGCTGAAAAGATTACAGATGCCAATGTAAAACAGGCGAAACTTCTTCTCTATGGTGGTTCGGAAATACAATCGTTATATTTTTCACTGCCTGTTGTTACTAAACTGCCCGTCGGATCCGATACCTATTCGTATACAGTTGAACAGTTGGAATCAAAAATCAGTCCAAAGAGCAGTAAAGGTTATGAACGTCTTGTTTTCAATTCGATCAAACAGCTCGAAGGCGAAAGTTTTCGATCATTTCTCACTCGCCTCCGAACTCAAGCCAACAACTGCACATTTCCACTTACAATGGAAGAAGCCATAGCCTCCCAAGTTATCTACGGATGTCGATTGAAAGAACTTCGAAAGGAATTGTTAAAGAAAGATGTAAAGCTGGAGGAAGTTGAACGCCTCGGACTTAGTGATGAGACAGTACATCGTACATGATATTCGTATTAATGGAAGTTACCACCATCAGATGGTGCGTGGTCCACCCCAAATTTTATTTTTATATTTTTTAGATAATTTTTTTTTTAATTTTTCGTAATCGTATGGCGAGCGTATGGCGAGCGGAGCGAAGCATTACATGGAATTAACCTTTTATAGAATTTTGAACTGTTTAGCGAGCGAAGCGAAGCACTTTATTCTCGCGCCTATTTTAAATCCTATATGATTTAAAATTGGCTAAACTATTTTCAGCTTTATTAGTAAACCGTATGGCGAGCGGAGCGAAGCATTACATGGAATTAACCTTTTATGGAATTTTGAACTGTTTAGCGAGCGAAGCATTTTATTCTCGCGCCTATTCTCAATCCCATATGATTTAAAATTGGCTAAACTATTTTCAGCTTTATTAGTAAATATTGATTTGATTGTGTCAAAATGATAATAAAAAATTAATTCAATCATTTATAATTACTGAGCCACAGCAGCGCGTGGCCGGGTCAGTTAGTAATTTATATAAAAATTTATTTAAAAAAATTTGAAATACATATATATGTTCCACTTGATGAGGATTGCGATGCAATTAGCTTAAGAAGGTGTCCAGTCACCACTGGCGTCGATAATCGCCGGTGGTAACGGTATCTTCGAGGCGTACTTTTAGTTAAATTGACGGCATACTCTAGCGGTAAGGCCCTCCAAATGCGACGAATCTCGCGAGTTAACTGCTTTAAATGTATACAGGGTGTAAAACCGTCCTTTTGTGGGGGGATTCATAGCACCCTGTAGACACTAAAACCGCAGGAATTTTTTCGGAATTAACAGTCGCGTCACCCCTCAAAACGATAAAAGTTGTTTCCCTTACACCCTGTATATATACCGTGTGAGTTTTTCAGGAGTTGCCATTCGATTTATTCCTAAAATATGCATCTAATCGAAAAAAAGTTTATACAAAAAATATTCAAAATAGAGGGGGCCATTCACGAAAAATTGTTGCAGACTTCTAGGACTTACGGTTTTTTTGGAATAGAAAAAAAAATTTTTTTTCAAATGGGAACATATGTTGAGATGTTTCTTAAAAATTAGTTTATTACTTCAAATTGCCAATTATGCTAAAATTTTCATTATTTTATTTCAAATTTTTGAGAAATTGCATTTTTAAGTTTTAATTTTCAAAACCCGTGGTAAGGCTTGTCTAAACGAACGCAAAACATACGATTTATTTTGAATTTATACTAAAAAAAAAACACAAAATAAGTTGTAATGGTATATTCACATTATCCTCTTACAGTAACAGAAAATTTATTAATTAAATACATTAATTATCAAAATAATTTGTAGTTTTTTCTCAAATATTCAACTTAATATTTATTAAACAAGTTATCAAATTACAAATGTTTTTGTAATATTTAATTGTACACCATATTAAAAAAGTCAAAATTTGGTACATGTGAAAATGTTATTATTAAAAATCTCTGAAAGTAAATTATAGATGGCATATCTGGATCGCAGAACTGTCATAAGTAATATGACAGGTCTTTTTAAATTAAAATTGTTAAATTTTTAAACTCTCTTTTTTTAAAAAGAGTAAAAAAAAATATTTTTAATATAAAAATTTTCAAGTATGTATGGTATGTATTTTAACAATACGTCTGAAAAAGATGTATTTTAAAAATATTCATAACCTTAGTTTATTTTCCAGTAATCTGACCAGACGATCTAAAAGTTGACTCAACTTGGTTACGAGGATTTGTGGGAAGCGCAGGACATGTTCAAAACAAAAAGAATGCTGACCGAAATTATTCAAAAATATGAAAACTCATTAAAAGACGCTGATCTAAACCGCTTGCAGCAGTCTACTTATACCCCAATATACAGACGCCTGATACATGAAGAAAATGGGAATAACTATCTTCACCTCAAGGCAAATTTTTCCAAAATAAGATTAGTTAGTCAGTTACGAATGTCAAATAAAATATGTACAAAAATTTTCTTCAAAGGCTGTAAACTGACTCTGAAACATGAAGAAATTTGTCAACAGTGTAACGAAGTTCTCAGTATCTTACGTACTTCCTTTTCAATTGTAAAAAGTATCCTTTTAAAAGGCAAATGTACTTGAATAAGCATATCAGTGCTGGAGGTGATCCCATGACGGCGTTATTAATCATAAGAGGGCTGGAAAAGCTGAATGACGTATTTTTATATGCGATAGGGCCTCGACCACTGAGCAAGTATTTACCACTTAATGAACTTTCTGTTTATTATAATTTTTGTTATTTGTTGTTACTTATAAATGCTAAATGACCTTCCCTGGTGTAAAATATTTTCTTAAACAATAAAAATCATTATTATTATTATTATTATTATTATTATTATTATTATTATTATTATTATTATTATTATTATAGACTTTTACGCCAACCTGGCGCTCACTACTCAGTAGAACAGTACTGGGTAACATTCACCTATACCGGCATTATGCAAGGTATTAGGCTCTGTGGAAGGGTAATGTGCCAAACCAATCCGTAAAAGTACCGTAGTACATTCACGGACGGGTTTGTCACATCACTCCTTATATTGTTGTTGTTGTTGCTTGAAACGAGGTGTTATGCGTCTATTTTGGTGTACACTGGTTCGTACGACGAGACTTTTGTGGGAGCGTAGATGTTGGCTCAATGACAGACGGCTGTGAATCGTTTTCGTGTCCTCAGAGAATAGGTAGGATTAGGGACAGAGGGAAGGGAAAGGACTGTTTGTGTTTGTGTGTGTGTTCGTGTATGTGTGTGGATGTGTCGTTCTATTTTTCGTTTCTTGGTGTAAATGTGTTCTGGTTCATCAAATTGCTCATTAAGATCGGGTGTTCCTGGAATTGCGCGTTTAGATGGTACAGAGGTTGACGGACCTTGTGTGTTATTGAGTTGGGGAGGATTGTGCACCAGAGCGGTAACAGTGACAGTGCGGCAGTTGGTCGGTCCTCCCTCTCCATCAGACGAATCTGGATCTGTATGTGTGTTAGGTGTTTGCGTTTCAGTGTTAGCGTATTGTGTGTTTATGTATGTGTGTTGTGTGTCTGTAAGATGAGTGTCAGTGTGTTGTTCACTCACTGTAGATGGCTCAGATGGAGTACAAGCAGATCTTGTGCTTTCACATATCGCAGTCGGATTCGTATTACTGAGGAACTTCCGTACTATACGACATGTGTTTATGATCACTGCCTTTTGCATAGTGACATATGTGTACTTTGGGAGACCCAAGAGGCTCAAGCTATTGTGTAGTGTGTGTGGAATGACCCCGGTGGCACTGAGTACTATTGGAACAATGTGGACATGTTCCATTCGCCATTGTTGTTTTATTTCGGCTGCGAGGTCAGTGTATTTCTCCAATTTAACTGCGTGTGTTTTTTGTAAGTTATGTGTATTCGGAACCGCAATGTCGATCAGATAGGTGGTCTTAGTTTGTTTCATTACGAAGGTGATATCTGGTCGATTATGATTTATGGTCTTATCTGTAATAATCGACCGATCCCAGTAAAGTCTACAGGGGTCATTCTCCGCTACTACTTTTGGTGTGAGCTTGTAGTAAGGGGTTTTATCGGTTATAAGGTGGTGCTTAACCGCTAGTTTCTGATATATAATTTTGCCAACCTGGTCGTGACGGTGTTTATATTCGGACTGAGCGAGCTGAGTACAAGCAGCTGTGATGTGTTGGATCGTTTCGGGTTTGGAATGGCATCTCCGGCATGAGTCAGATGTTATTGACGAGTCACGAAGTATGTATTTTGAGTAATTCTTTGTATGAATTACTTGATCTTGTATAGCCAGCATGAATCCTTCAGTCTCCGGGAAAAGACTTCCTTGACTCAACCAGGCGTGCGACGCTGCTTTGTCGACGTTACTCTGGTTAAGGTCATGTGGATGTCTCCCATGTAGAGGCTTGCGTATCCATTGCTGGATTTTGTCCTCCTTCGTGACCAATGGGCAAAAACTATCTGCATTTCTGTGTGTGAGAGGTTTAATGGTGTGTATGCCTTGTCGGCTTGGATTATTGCATTGTGTAAGTGTGATGTGTGTGTTTTGGTGTAAAAGTATTCTCGCAAGTTTTGAACCTCTTTATTATGCGTGTTCCTTATGTCTATAAGACCCCGACCCCCTTCGGCTCTTGGCAGCGTCAATCGTTCTATCGCTGCTTTGGGATGATGAATTCGGTATTTGGTCATAAGGACGCGGGTCTTGATCTCGATGTTTGTCAAGTCCGTAGGCGTCCATTTGATTACCCCAAATGAGTACGTTAGCACCGGAACTGCGTAGGTGTTAATTGCTTTGATGGTTTTTTTTCCATCAAGGTGGGTGTTCAGTAATCTCCGTACACGCGTTAGGTATTGCTGCATCAGGTGTTGTTTTACAGCGCTGTGATCTATACGTTCGTCCTGATTGAATCCGAGATACCGGTACGACTCTCCCTCGTCCATGGGCTGCATAACAGACCCTGGTTCGAGTTCGAATGCGACCGCATCTCGTTTTCCTCCAGAACGACAATGTGTTCGACATTTATCGATTCCGAACTCCATACAGAGGTCTCGCGAAACCTCGTTGGAAAGTCCCAGCAGCTGCTGTAATTGATGTTTAGTAGCTGCATAGATCTTAATATCATTCTTATACATCAGATGTGAGATGGTATGGCGCGAATTCGTTTGCGTACCTACATTGTAACCGTATTTGGTTTCATTTAACAGGCGAGAAAGTGGATTCATTGCGAGACAAAACCATAATGGACTCAATGAGTCACCTTGGAATATGCCGCGTCTTACTTGAATAAGGTCGCTTGCTGTTTTTTCATTACCAATACTCAAATGTAAGGTCGTTCGCCAATCGGACATGATCGTTCCAAGAAAGTTCACGATACGTGGGTGTATTTTGTACAGCTCCAATACTCTCCGTAACCAGGAGTGCGGGACCGAATCAAATGCCTTTTTGTAATCAATAAACGCTGTGTACAGGTTACGTTGTCTCCCTTTCGCTTGTTCCAGTACTACGGAGTCAATCAGAAGCTGCTCTTTGCAGCCTTGTGACCTCTTTCGACATCCCTTTTGTTCTTCTGTCAGTATGGTGTTAATCTGACAATGCTCATTGATTTTTTCTGCCAGACAGGACGTCAAAATCTTATACACTGTAGGCAAGCAGGTGATAGGCCTATAATTCGCAGGATTTTTTGTATCACTGTTTTTAGATTTCATGTATGTGATACCCTGCGTTAGGAACTTCGGTGTCAGGTTTGGTGTTCTTATAAATAGTGTGAATTGTTCAGCGAGGTACTTATGTGTTGATGTAAAGTGTTTGAGCCAGTAGTTTTGTATGTTATCGATGCCAGGTGCCTTCCAGTTATGCGATCTCTGTAAAGCTCTGGAGACGTCCTCTGTAGTAATGTCCGTATAGGGCATCTCCGAAAGATGTTCGTTATTCCTGCACTCTGTATCGATCCAGCTGGCTTTGTCATTATGGTCAATGGTGTTGGACCATATATTCGCCCAGAAACTATGGAGTGCGTTCTTCTCCGGTAGACCATTACTGTCAGTTACCGTGTTCGTTAGAGACTGATAAAACCGTCTCTCGTTTCTGCTGAACGCTTGGTTTTGTCGTCTGCGTTCAGTACTGGTCTTATATCTTCGTAAGCGCTTCGCTAGTGCTGTTAATTTTTGGTGAAGCGTATCTCTGATCTCTGTGAGTGTTTTATTGGGTTCCTCGTATTGTGTGTGTACTGTGTGTTTGTGTAATATGTCGTGTATATATTTGTTGAGCCGTTTGGACCTCGTACCCTGTTGGTATTGGGTGATCCTGCCGAGGTTGCATCGGATGGTGCTGATGCGTTTATTCAATCGTGTTTCCCAGGCAGGGGTTTTGTCTTCCTTCGAGTTGTGCGCTACAGGTGGTGTTACATCGGACCCGTTACAACGTATTGCTGCAACGGCTCCACAGTAGATAGCTGTGTGTAACTCGATAAAATTGTCACAAGTTTGCAAGTGTTGAGGCAGTATTATGTTATTTAATATCTCAACGATCTCAGCCAAACTACGTGAGGTGTGTTGTTTAGGCAACAAGTACCTATGTGTGGGGTCCGTCCCTTCAAATTCAGTAAGCGCTGGGTTAAACTCCAGTTCGATCTCTTGCAGTAGGGTGTCATTTACTGCTGTCTCATAGTGGTTAGGCTCATTTTCGACAAGTTGTTGAATGTCGTTTGGTGTGGGGCTTTCCATTTCTGGTAAGCCGTCGGCCTGATTTTCTTCATTTTGAGCAAATTGATGTGCGACTTGTGTTTTAATGGTGTTTATGAGGGAGGGAGGGATAAGGTTATTGGTAAAAATGACACGTTTTTGGTCTGCCAGTCTCTGTTCAGTAACGCGACTTAGGTGAGGGTAGCTGCGCGCGAACTCTTGATGTAATTTTGTACGGTAACCAGTTTTGTCCGTTTCAAGTCTAGTAACTTTGAAGTATGTGCGTACGATGAATTCATTCATTTCATCTGTCCATTGCATACGCACACGCTTCTTACCAGTTTTAGTGGTCCCCAAAGGATGCTCCGAGGAAACACTTAAAGTCGGCTGAGCCAAAGGTGTTGGGGGCTCCGTAAGTAGGGCAGTAGCATTTTGGCTGAAGGTGTTGTTACAGCTGACAGGTGGCTGCCTAGAACCCAGCCTGTCGTCACCGCGATCTAAGCTGTCACATTCAGTGGTGACCCTGATGCGCCCGGTCGCTCCACCGGCAGCGGCATTTTTCCGAGGCTTTTCTTTTCTAAAATTCTCCATCCTAATGGGTTGTCCTTTTAGTCGCCTTTTACGACAAGCAGGACTTACTGTGGGGAAATTCCGCAAAGTGAAGCCCCCACCCACAGGGCGTTTATTTATTTTTTTTTTTTGATTAAAATTGGGGTACTGCTGCCGGTGGATGGCACGGTCAGCAGCACCCGGCGGCATCGCCAACTAAGGGCATGCGCCGCCGAAACGAGAAATATAAATAAAAACAACACGTAAAGACAGGGACACATAAATGCACTAGACAATGGACAAACATACACATAATAAAATTCACCGATGAGCCCTGCCATCCCAGGGTTTCATAACGAGCGGACAGTCCTTGGTGGCGGTACGCTAAGTACTAGCCAGAACGTCCGGTCACCAAGAACTGAAAACCAACGATGAAACTCCGAGGTGTAAAGGGCCTCGGAGTGGAGAATATTGAGTAAAATATCACAAGATAATAACATCACAAAGAAAAAATAAGAAGAAAATCTTATTACGTCACTGGGGAGCCACAGACCGACCAGTGCCGCAATAAGTAGTTAAAAACAAAACCGCTGAGGGGCCACAACAGCAAGCCCACAGCGGCACAACAAAATATCACAGATAAGAATAAAAAGATGATGTACCACCTCGGGTGGAAAAAGCCCTCAGTGGTACATCGTTAAGACAAAACAGATTAAAAACAATCTTATTAAAAAATAAAAACAACAATATCACAGATTTTAAAAAATTTCTTGCTCTGTGGCACGATTCCGCTCCCCATAGTCTCAACAATTCCGAAATGGCTTCGTCAACACCTAGGAACTCACACGTGTAGGGACAGTGACATCTGATTACTGAGCAACATGTACTGTTCTGTCAGATAACTGATTACTGGGTACATGTGCCGTTCTGTCAGATGTCGGGGTCAACCCACACGGGAGACCGGTACGATGACTAGGCCACGTTCGTCCGAGTTGAGGCTACAGAGAACGGGACAATGCCACAGAGTATCACAAAGCCAACATCTGACCTGTGTTCGTATCATTTCGACGGGGCGGAAGCCGCCACATCGACGCCCACGAACGCATCCGTACGAGGGACGACGACGTCTCCTTACTGAGCGAGCTCGCTCAAGCCGTTCGGGCAGACATCGACTCATACGTGTGGCCGATGAGAACGAGTACGTCGAGAGCCGCATTCCTACCCATCGAAATGACAAGAACAAGGTCAGGGAAATATCACAGACCGAGCAGCTAGACAATACCACGGCAGGCATGAAAACCCCAAGTGGCATAACAAGTATCACAGATATAAAAGTATCACAGATAGGTTAAACAAAATCACAGATGTAACATCACACATTTCAACTCGTCTGAACGGTCTCGTCGGACTCCGAAGATCACGCCCATGGGAGTAGACAGCACTGACGACGCATTGAATTCCGGTCAAGGTACCAATTAAACCAAATCAAACTGACGCAGGCATAACACTCACTCGGGGGATACAACATCGTCCCCTCCACACGATCATTCTTGTCGAAACACAGTACCAGAGCCTCGTTAGCCTGCTAGCCGAAGCTAACAGTTGCCCGCCGGGCACGAACGGGGACGTGAAGGTTGGATTTTAGCCCTGTATTATTATTATTATTATTATTATTATTATTATTATTATTATTATTATTATTATTATTATTATTATTATAGACTTTTACGCCAACCTGGCGCTCACTACTCAGTAGGACAGTACTAGGTAACATTCACCTATACCGGCATTATGCAAGGTATTAGGCTCTGTGGAAGGGTAATGTACCAAACCAATCCGTAAAAGTACCGTAGTACATTCACGGACGGGTTTGTCACATCACTTCTTATATTGTTGTTGTTGTTGCTTGAAACGAAATGTTATGCGTCTATTTTGGTGTACACTGGTTCGTACGGCGAGACTTTTGTGGGAGCGTAGATGTTGGCTCAATGACAGACGGCTGTGAATGCCTAGTTCGTTTTCGTGTCCTCAGAGAATAGGTAGGATTAGGGACAGAGGGAAGGGATAGGACTGTTTGTGTTTGTGTGTGTGTTCGTGTATGTGTGTGGATGTGTCGTTCTATTTTACGTTTCTTGGTGTAAATGTGTTCTGGTTCATCAAATTGCTCATTAAGACCGGGTGTTCCTGGAATTGCGCGTTTAGATGGTACAGAGGTTGACGGACCTTGTGTGTTATTGAGTTGGGAAGGATTGTGCACCAGAGCGGTAACAGTGACAGTGCGGCAGTTGGTTGATCCTCCCTCTCCATCAGACGAATCTGGATCTGTATGTGTGTTAAGTATTTGAGTTCCAGTGTTAGTGTATTGTGTGTTTATGTATGTGTGTTGTGTGTCTGTAAGATGAGTGTCAGTGTGTTGTTCGCTCACTGTAGATGGCTCAGATGGAGTAGAAGCAGATCTTGTGCTTTCACATATCGCAGTCGGATTCGTATTGTTATTATTATAGACTTTTACGCCAACCTGGCGCTCACTACTCAGTAGGACAGTACTGGGTAACATTCACCTATACCGGCATTATGCAAGGTATTAGGCTCTGTGAAAGGGTAATGTGCCAAACCAATCCGTAAAAGTACCGTAGTACATTCACGGACGGGTTTGTCACATCACTCCCTATATTGTTATTATTGCTACTTGAAACGAGGTGTTATTCGTCTATTCTGGTGTACACTGGGTCGTACGGCGAGACTTTTGTGGGAGCGTAGATGTTGGCTCAATGACAGAGGGCTGTGAAAGCCTAGTTCGTTTTCGTGTCCTCAGATGGTAGGGAGGAGTAGGGACAGAGGGAAGGGAAAGGACTGTTTGTGTTTGTGTGTGTGTTTGTGTATGTGTGTGGATGTGTCTTTCTATTTTACGTTTCTTGGTGTAGATGTTTTCTGGTTCATCAAATTGCTCATTAAGATCGGGTGTTCCTGGAACTGCGCGTTTAGATGGTACAGAGGTTGACGGACCTTGTGTGTTATTGAATTGGGGAGGATTGTGCACCAGAGCGGTAACAGTGACAGTGCGGCAGTTGTTCGATCCCCCCTCTCCATCAGACGAATCTGGATCTGTATGTGTGTTAAGTGTTTGTCTTTCAGTGTTAGGGTATTGTGTGTTTATGTATGTGTGTTCTGTGTCTGTAAGATGAGTGTCAGTGTATTGTTCGCTCACTGTAGATGGCTCAGATGGAGTAGAAGCAGGTCTTGTGCTTTCACATATCGCAGTCGGATTCGTATTACTGAGGAACTTCCGTACTATACGACACGTGTTTATGATCACTGCCTTTTGCATAGTGACATATGTGTATTTTGGGAGACCCAAGAGGCTCAAACTATTATGTAGTGTGTGTGGAATGACCCCGGTGGCACTGAGCACTATTAGAACGATGTGGACATGTTCCATTCGCCATTGTTGTTTTATTTCGGCTGCGAGACCAGTGTATTTATCCAATTTAACTGCGTGTGTTTTTTGTAAGTTGTGTGTATTTGGAACCGCAATATCGATCAGATAGGTTGTCTTAGTGTTTTTCATTACGAAGGTGATATCTGGTCGATTATGATTTATGGTCTTATCTGTAATAATCGACCGATCCCAGTAAAGTCTACAGGAGTCATTCTCCGCTACTACTTTTGGTGTGAGCTTGTAGTAAGGTGTTTTATCGGTCATAAGGTGGTGCTTAACCGCTAGTTTCTGGTATATGATTTTGCCAACCTGGTCGTGACGGTGTTTGTATTCGGACTGAGCGAGCTGAGTACAGGCAGCTGTGATGTGTTGGATCGTTTCAGGTTTGGAATGGCATCTCCGGCATGAGTCAGATGTTACTGACAAGTCACGAAGTATGTATTTTGAGTAATTCTTTGTATGAATTACTTGATCTTGTATAGCTAGCATGAATCCTTCAGTCTCCGGGAAAAGATTTCCTTGACTCAACCAGGCGTGCGACGCTGCTTTGTCGACGTTACTCTGATTAAGTTCATGTGGATGTCTCCCATGTAAAGGCTTCCGAATCCATTGCTGAATTTTGTCCTCCTTCGTGACCAAACGGCAAAAACTATCTGGCATTTCTGTGTGTGAGAGGTTTAATGGTGTGTATGCCTTGTCGGCTTGGATTATTGCATTGTGTAAGTGTGATGTGTGTGTTTTGGTGTAAAAGTATTCTCGCAAGTTATGAACCTGTTTATTATGCGTGTTTCTTATGTCTATAAGACCTCGACCCCCTTCGGCTCTTGACAGCGTCAATCGTTCTATCGCTGCTTTGGGATGATGAATTCTGTATTTGGTCATAAGGACGCGGGTCTTGATCTCGATGTTTGTCAAGTCCGTAGGCGTCCATTTGATTACCCCAAATGAGTATGTTAGTACCGGTACTGCGTAGGTGTTAATTGCTTTGATGGTTTTTTTTCCATCAAGATGGGTGTTCAGTAATCTCCGTACACGCGTTAGGTATTGCTGCATCAGGTGTTGTTTTACAGCGCTGTGATCTATACGTTCGTCCTGATTGAATCCGAGATACCGGTACGACTCTCTCTCGTCCATGGGCTGCATAACAGACTCTGGTTCGAGTTCGAATACGACCGCATCTCGTTTTTCTCCAGAACGACATTGTGTTCGACATTTATCGATTCCGAACTCTATACAGAGGTCTCGCGAAACCTCGTTGGAAAGTCCCAGCAGCTGCTGTAATTGATGTTTAGTAGCTGCATAGATCTTGATATCATCCATGTACATTAGATGTGAAATGGTATGGCGCGAATTCGTTTGCGTACCTACATTGTAACCATATTTGGTTTCATTTAACAGGCGAGAAAGTGGATTCATTGCGAGACAAAACCATAATGGACTCAATGAGTCGCCTTGGAATATGCCACGTCTTATTTGAATAAGGTCGCTTGTTGTTTTTTCATTACCAATACTTAAATGTAAGGTCGTTCGCCAGTCGGACATGATCGTTCCAAGGAAGTTCACGATACTTGGGTGTATTTTGTACAGCTCCAATACTCTCCGTAACCAGGAGTGCGGGACCGAATCAAATGCCTTTTTATAATCAATAAACGCTGTGTACAGGTTACGTTTTCTCCCTTTCGCTTGTTCCAGTACTACGGAGTCAATCAGAAGCTGCTCTTTGCAGCCTTGTGACCTCTTTCGACATCCCTTTTGTTCTTCTGTCAGTATGGTGTTAATCTGAAAATGCTCATTGATTTTTTCTGCCAGACAGGACGTCAAAATCTTATACACTGTAGGCAAGCAGGTGATAGGCCTATAATTCGCAGGATTTTTTGTATCACTGTCTTTAGGTTTCATGTATGTGATACCCTGCGTTAGGAACTTCGGTGTCAGGTTTGGTGTTCTTATAAATAGTGTAAAGTGTTCAGCGAGATACTTGTGTGTTGATGTAAAGTGTTTGAGCCAGTAGTTTTGTATGTTGTCGATGCCAGGTGCTTTCCAGTTATGCGATCTCTGTAAAGCTCTGGAGACGTCCTCTGTAGTAATGTCCGTATAGGGCATCTCCGGAAGATGTTCGTTATTCCTGCACTCTGTATCGATCCAGCTGGCTTTGTCATTATGGTCAATGGTGTTGGACCATATATTCGCCCAGAAACTATGGAGTGCGTTCTTCTCCGGTAGACCATTACTGTCAGTTACCGTGTTCGTTAGAGACTGATAAAACCGTCTCTCGTTTCTGCTGAACGCTTGGTTTTGTCGTCTGCGTTCAGTACTGGTCTTATATCTTCGTAAGCGCTTCGCTAGTGCTGTTAATTTTTGGTGAAGCGTATCTCTGATCTCTGTGAGTGTTTTATTGGGTTCCTCGTATTGTGTGTGTACTGTGTGTTTGCGTAATATGTCGTGTATATGTTTGTTGAGCCGTTTGGACCTCGTACCCTGTTGGTATTGGGTGATCCTGCCGAGGTTGCATCGGATGTTGCTGATGCGTTTATTCAATCGTGTTTCTCAGGCAGGAGTTTTGTGTTCCTCCGAGTTGTGCGCTACAGGTGGTGTTACATCGGACCCGTTACAACGTATAGCTGCAACGGCTCCACAATAGATAGCTGTGTGTAACTCGATAAAATTGTCACAGGTTTCTACATGTTTAGGCAGTATTATATTATTTGTTATCTCAACGATCTCAGCCAATCTACGTGAGGTGTGTTGTTTAGGCAACAAGTACCTATGTGTGGGGTCCGTCCCTTCAAATTCAGTAAGGGCTGTGTTAAATTCCAGTTCGATCTTTTGCAGTAGGGTGTCATTTACTGCTGTCTCATGATGGTCAGGCTCATTCTCGACAAGTTGTTGAGTGTCGTTTTGTGTGGGGCTCTCCATTTCTGGTGGGCCGTCGTCCTGACTTTCTTCATTTTGAGCAAATTGATGTGCGACTTGTCTTTTAATCGTGTTTATGAGGGAGGAAGGGATAAGGTTATTGGTAAAAATGACACGTTTTTGGTCTGCCAGTCTCTGTTCAGTGACGCGACTAAGGTGAGGGTAGGTGCGCGCGAACTCTTGATGTAATTTCGTACGGTAACCAGTTTTGTCCGTTTCAAGTCTAGTAACTTGGAAGTATGTGCGTACGATGAATTCATTCAGTTCATCTGTCCATTGCATACGCACACGCTTCTTACCAGCTTTAGTGGTCCCCAAAGAATGCTCCGAGGAAACACTTAAAGTCGGCTGAGCCAAAGGTGTTGGGGGCTCTGTAAGTAGGGCAGTAGTATTTTGGCTGAAGGTGTTATTACAGCTGACAGGTGGCTGCCTAGAACCCAGCCTGTCGTCACCGCGATCTAAACTGTCACATTCAGTGGTGACCCTGATGCGCCCGGTCGCTCCACCGGCAGCGGCATTTTTCCGAGGCTTCTTTTTTGTAGGCTCCATCCTAATGGGTTGTCCTTTTAGTCGCCTTTTACGACAAGCAGGACTTACTGTGGGGAAATTCTGCAAAGTGAAGCCCCCACCCACAGGGCGTTTATTATTATTTTTTTATTTTTTTGATTAAAATTGGAGTACTGCTGCCGGTGGATGGCGCGGTCAGCAGCACCCGGCGGCATCGCCAACAGAGGGCATGCGCCGCCATAAACGGTAAAGATAAAAACATACACAAAACAGACAGGAACACATAAATGCGATAGACAAGGAACAGAACATACACATAATAAAATCCATCGATGGGCCCTCCCATCCCAGGGCTTAAACAGAGCGGACAGTCCTTGGTGACGGTACGACAAGTACTAGACAGAGCGTCCGGTCACCAAGGCCTGGAAGCCATCGCTGGAACTCCCTCCGAGGTGTACAGGACCCCGGAGTGGAGAGAACCGACTAGAAATACACAGAAAACGACTAGAGACAATATCACAGGTAAATATCACAGAGAAACTTATTGCGTCACTGGGAGGCCACAGGCCGACCAGTGAAGCAATAAGGAGTTAAAACAGTACCGCTGTAGAGCCATAACAACAGGCCTACAGCGGCATAACAAAATATCACAGATAAAAACAACAATTGATGTGCCACTTAGGGTGTAAAAGGCCTTCGGTGGCACATCATTAAAAAACAATAACGGAAACAGATAACAAAGTATAAATAACAACAGTACCACTAAGGGTGTAAAAGGCCCTTAGTGGCATAACGAGAGACTAAAAGTACCCTGCCAGACCAGCTGGAACAGGGTATTGTTAATAAATAAGACGAACACAAAAGCATTTTAACACATAAATTAAAAACATAGCTGAAATAAAAGTTTAAAATATCGGGGGAGATAAATAGAGACGACTTTGTAAAATTCAGAGATGTAAAGCCCCTACAGTCTCTGAAGAAGATTCGAATTTCTCAGGAATTCAATCATCTTTCTTTCAGAGACCGAATCATACCTTAAAGCGTTGGCTACATTATTTGGGAGCCGCAACCTCTGGCGCAGTGGCTCAAAGGTTACACATTCCTCAACTATATGCCTCACGGTCAGCGCCGTCCCGCAGGCGGCGCACCTTGGCTGATCCTCACCGGCGAGAAGATGACGATGTGTTAACGCCGTGTGGCCCAAGCGTAAACGCGTCAGGGCCACACTCTCTCGCCGGTTCAGATTTACAGGTGCCGGAGTTCTTCGGACCTCAGGTTTCACCTGTCTGAGCTTTGCCGTGAGGTTGTTCCACTCACGTTGCCATTTATGATCGATCGCGGATCGTATGCTCACTCTCAGATCCTCTGGGCGAATTGCAATGTCCTGTGGCTCACCGACTTCGGCTGCATGACGTGCTGCCTGGTCGGCGAGTTCATTGCCAGGTATCCCCACATGTCCGGGAATCCAAAAGAAGGTGATAGACTTTTGGCGGAGCATGTAGAGACACGTTCGGATGTTCTGCACCAGTGGATCGATGGTATGAGAGCGGCAGATCGCTTGCAACGCGCTCAATGAGTCGGAACAAATGAGGAATGCGCTGTCTTCGGATGTTCGACAGAATCGCAGGGCTTGCAAAATCGCAAATAATTCCGTAGTATACACAGTGGCCTGGGGAGGAAGTGACCAAGCGTGAGGATTGTCACGAATGACGATGGCACTTCCCACACCCGTAGCTGTTTTGGAACCATCTGTGTATATGCAGAGAGAGTCAAGTTCGCTAATGATCTCATAAAAGCGGGATCGATATTCGAATGAACTGGTCTCCTCCTTGTTGAGACCAGTCAGGTCGAAACGACACCTTACGTTAGGGATCAGCCAAGGAGGTACTTCCATAGGACGTTTGGGAAGTACCTTGGCGAACTGTATGTGCAGACTCTCTAATAACTCGTGCGTTCGAACGGCCACTGGTCGACTTATGGTGGGACGTCGACCATAGAGCCCCTGTAAACGATATCTGAATAGAGTCGGGTGATTAATATGCGTAGGTGTTGCATATATCCCCGCCGCATAATTGAGCAAGAGACGCTCACGTCTCAGTCGCAGCGGAGGAAGACCCGACTCTACGCAGAGGCTCATAGAAGGGCTCGTTCGAAATGCTCCCGTAGCCAGTCGTATGCCTGCATGGTGAACAGGATCTAGGAGTAAGACCGCAGACGCCCGGGCGGAGGAGTAAGCAATGCTGCCGTAATCAATCCTAGTCAGAACTAGCGATTGATACAGGCGAAGCAACGACTCCCGGCCCGCACCCCACGATGCACCAGCCAAGCACTTAAGCATGTTGATTGTCCTGCGACAACTCGCAGCTAAGGCTTGGAGGTGTGGGCGCCACGTAAGTTGTTTGTCAAATATGAGTCCTAGAAACCTGACGCTATCGACGCACTGAAGGTTGGATCCTTTCAATGTGAGAACAGGATCCGGATGTGCGTTGCGCTTTCTGCAGAAGTGTACCACCGATGTCTTTTGGGGTGAAAAACGAAAACCAAGAGCTTCTGCAGAAGTCACCACTTCGTTGATGCCTTGTTGATGCCTTGTTGCAGCCGTTGTTGGATAACCTCGATGGAATCGGCTGCATAGAATATGGTGAGGTCATCAACGTACAAGCAACGACGAATTGGGGCTGAAGCTGCAATATGACTGACTGCGATGGAAAACAAGGTGACACTAATAGTGGAGCCTTGAGGAACACCATTCTCCTGGGAGTGGGCCTCAGACTCAGTGTCACCTACCCGGACACGAAAAGAACGGTCAGTCAGAAAACTTTTTACGAACTGAGGGAGGTTACCTCTTAAACCCCAGTCGTGCAGCTTCTTGAGAATGCCATACCTCCAGGTCATATCATAAGCTTTCTCCAAATCGAAAAACACGGCCACAAGGTGTTTTCGTTGGAGAAAGGCGTCTTGAATGGCATTCTCGAGGCGAACAAGATGGTCCGTGGTCGAATGGTATCGGCGGAACCCACATTGATGTTTAGGTATGAGGTTGTGGGATTCCAGCCACCAGACGAGACGGTTGTTCACCATTTTCTCCAATACCTTGCTGAAACAGCAAGTCAAGGATATTGGACGGTAGCTAGATAGTTGCGATGAATCTTTACCCTCTTTTAGCAGCGGAATGATGGTAGCTTCCCGCCACTGCGGAGGGTAAACGCCTTGCCTAAAAATTTCGTTGTAAAGATCCAGTAACCTACACTTACCAGGATAAGGCAGGTTCCGGATCATGGCGTAGGGGATCTCATCAGGTCCAGGGGAGGTGTCCCCAGATCCCCGAAGCGCCTCCAGTAATTCTTGCATAGAAAACGGTTGGTTGTACTGGAGGGATTCATCTGAGAAAAAATCAAGATCGTTTTGTTCGTGTTCGATCTTGATCCGCAGGAAGTCCGGGTCATAATTCTGGGAGCCACTGACGCGCTCAAAGTGCTTAGCTAAGCAATTAGCTATTTCCGCGCATTCAGTGACGTTCCGACCGTCGACGACGAGAAGGGAGGGCATTGGTGAACGGGAGGATTTCCCAGTAATGGCCCTCACTCTTCTCCATACCTCCGAAGTTGAAGTGGAGGTATTAATGGCCGAAACATATTGCTCCCATGATAGCCTCTTTTGCTCTTTTATAGTTCTCTTACAACGTGCTTGAGCACGTTTGTAGGCTATCACATTTTCCTGCGTGGGGCGACGTCTGAGTTCGTTATACGCCCGCTTTTTCTCTGCAACTGCTACACTCACGACTTCATTCTATCATGGTACGCGACGTTTGGGTGGAATGTTGGACGACTTCGGTATACTCTGATATGCTGCTTCAATGACACTGGAGGACATTTGCTCCACATCATCTTCTACGTCTCCAGCTCGGGTGTACGGAATGAATCAGCGTACATCTCCCAGTCAGCTTGACGGAGACGCCATCTCGGCGAAGATGAATGTGGAGTCATCGGCGTGGTACTGTTCAATATGATTGGAATATGGTCACTGCCGTATGAATCAGACGCCAGCGTCCATTCATAACGGTGTGCCATGACCGATGAGCCGAGTGATAAGTCGATAGCCGACAGCTCACCGGTTCTTGCGTTAATGAAAGTACCTTGACCGGTATTCAACAAGACCGCTTCAGACTCATCTAGAAACCGTTCTATGAGTCTTCCACGGGCGTCTCTTGTGCTACAGCCCCACATGGGGCTGTGAGCATTAAAATCTCCTAGTAACAAAAATGGACGTGGTAACTGTAATGTAAGCTCGGTCAAATCTTCGACGTTCCAGTCGAAATCATTTATTATTATTATAGACTTTTACGCCAACCTGGCGCTCACTACTCAGTAGGACAGTACTGGGTAACATTCACCTATACCGGCATTATGCAAGGTATTAGGCTCTGTGGAAGGGTAATGTGCCAAACCAATCCGTAAAAGTACCGTAGTACATTCACGGACGGGTTTGTCACATCACTCCCTATATTGTTGTTATTGCTACTTGAAACGAGGTGTTATTCGTCTATTTTGGTGTACACTGGGTCGTACGGCGAGACTTTTGTGGGAGCGTAGATGTTGGCTCAATTACAGAGGGCTGTGAAAGCCTAGTTCGTTTTCGTGTCCTCAGATGGTAGGTAGGAGTAGGGACAGAGGGAAGGGAAAGGACTGTTTGTGTTTGTGTGTGTGTTTGTGTATGTGTGTGGATGTGTCTTTCTATTTTACGTTTCTTGGTGTAGATGTTTTCTGGTTCATCAAATTGCTCATTAAGATCGGGTGTTCCTGGAACTGCGCGTTTAGATGGTACAGAGGTTGACGGACCTTGTGTGTTATTGAATTGAGGAGGATTGTGCACCAGAGCGGTAACAGTGACAGTGCGGCAGTTGTTCGATCCCCCCTCTCCATCAGACGAATCTGGATCTGTATGTGTGTTAAGTGTTTGTCTTTCAGTGTTAGTGTATTGTGTGTTTATGTATGTGTGTTGTGTGTCAGTAGGATGAGTGTCAGTGTATTGTTCGCTCACTGTAGATGGCTCAGATGGAGTAGAAGCAGGTCTTGTGCTTTCACATATCGCAGTCGGATTCGTATTACTGAGGAACTTCCGTACTATACGACACGTGTTTATGATCACTGCCTTTTGCATAGTGACATATGTGTATTTTGGGAGACCCAAGAGGCTCAAACTATTATGTAGTGTGTGTGGAATGACCCCGGTGGCACTGAGCACTATTGGAACGATGTGGACATGTTCCATTCGCCATTGTTGTTTTATTTCGGCTGCAAGGTCAGTGTATTTATCCAATTTAACTGCGTGTGTTTTTTGTAAGTTGTGTGTATTTGGAACCGCAATATCGATCAGATAGGTTGTCTTAGTGTTTTTCATTACGAAGGTGATATCTGGTCGATTATGATTTATGGTTTTATCTGTAATAATCGACCGATCCCAGTAAAGTCTACAGGAGTCATTCTCCGCTACTACTTTTGGTGTGAGCTTGTAGTAAGGTGTTTTATCGGTTATAAGGTGGTGCTTAACCGCTAGTTTCTGGTATATGATTTTGCCAACCTGGTCGTGACGGTGTTTGTATTCGGACTGAGCGGGCTGAGTACAGGCAGCTGTGATGTGTTGGATCGTTTCAGGTTTGGAATGGCATCTCCGGCATGAGTCAGATGTTATTGACGAGTCACGAAGTATGTATTTTGAGTAATTCTTTGTATGAATTACTTGATCTTGTATAGCTAGCATGAATCCTTCAGTCTCCGGGAAAAGACTTCCTTGACTCAACCAGGCGTGCGACGCTGCTTTGTCGACGTTACTCTGATTAAGATCATGTGGATGTCTCCCATGTAAAGGCTTCCGAATCCATTGCTGAATTTTGTCCTCCTTCGTGACCAAACGGCAAAAACTATCTGGCATTTCTGTGTGTGAGAGGTTTAATGGTGTGTATGCCTTGTCGGCTTGGATTATTACATTGTGTAAGTGTGATGTGTGTGTTTTGGTGTAAAAGTATTCTCGCAAGTTATGAACCTGTTTATTATGCGTGTTCCTTATGTCTATAAGACCTCGACCCCCTTCGGCTCTTGGCAGCGTCAATCGTTCTATCGCTGCTTTGGGATGATGAATTCTGTATTTGGTCATAAGGACGCGGGTCTTGATCTCGATGTTTGTCAAGTCCGTAGGCGTCCATTTGATTACCCCAAATGAGTATGTTAGCACCGGAATTGCGTAGGTGTTAATTGCTTTGATGGTTTTTTTTCCATCAAGGTGGGTGCTCAGTAATCTCCGTACACGCGTTAGGTATTGCTGCATCAGGTGTTGTTTTACAGCGCTGTGATCTATACGTTCGTCCTGATTGAATCCGAGATACCGGTACGACTCTCCCTCGTCCATGGGCTGCATAACAGACTCTGGTTCGAGTTCGAATGCGACCGCATCTCGTTTTCCTCCAGAACGACATTGTGTTCGACATTTATCGATTCCGAACTCCATACAGAGGTCTCGCGAAACCTCGTTGGAAAGTCCCAGCAGCTGCTGTAATTGATGTTTAGTAGCTGCATAGATCTTAATATCATCCATGTACATTAGATGTGAAATGGTATGGCGCGAATTCGTTTGCGTACCTACATTGTAACCGTATTTGGTTTTATTTAACAGGCGAGAAAGTGGATTCATTGCGAGACAAAACCATAATGGACTCAATGAGTCGCCTTGGAATATGCCGCGTCTTACTTGAATAAGGTCGCTTGTTGTTTTTTCATTACCAATACTCAAATGTAAGGTCGTTCGCCAGTCGGACATGATCGTTCCAAGGAAGTTCACGATACTTGGGTGTATTTTGTACAGCTCCAATACTCTCCGCAACCAGGAGTGCGGGACCGAATCAAATGCCTTTTTATAATCAATAAACGCTGTGTACAGGTTACGTTTTCTCCCTTTCGCTTGTTCCAGTACTACGGAGTCAATCAGAAGCTGCTCTTTGCAGCCTTGTGACCTCTTTCGACATCCCTTTTGTTCTTCTGTCAGTATGGTGTTAATCTGACAATGCTCATTGATCTTTTCTGCCAGACAGGACGTCAAAATCTTATACACTGTAGGCAAGCAGGTGATAGGCCTATAATTCGCAGGATTTTTTGTATCACTGTTTTTAGATTTCATGTATGTGATACCCTGCGTTAGGAACTTCGGTGTCAGGTTTGGTGTTCTTATAAATAGTGTAAAGTGTTCAGCGAGATACTTGTGTGTTGATGTAAAGTGTTTGAGCCAGTAGTTTTGTATGTTGTCGATGCCAGGTGCCTTCCAGTTATGCGATCTCTGTAAAGCTCTGGAGACGTCCTCTGTAGTAATGTCCGTATAGGGCATCTCCGGAAGATGTTCGTTATTCCTGTACTCTGTATCGATCCAGCTGGCTTTGTCATTATGGTCAATGGTGTTGGACCATATATTCGCCCAGAAACTATGGAGTGCGTTCTTCTCCGGTAGACCATTACTGTCAGTTACCGTGTTCGTTAGAGACTGATAAAACCGTCTCTCGTTTCTGCTGAACGCTTGGTTTTGTCGTCTGCGTTCAGTACTGGTCTTATATCTTCGTAAGCGCTTCGCTAGTGCTGTTAATTTTTGGTGAAGCGTATCTCTGATCTCTGTGAGTGTTTTATTGGGTTCCTCGTATTGTGTGTGTACTGTGTGTTTGCGTAATATGTCGTGTATGTATTTGTTGAGCCGTTTGGACCTCGTACCCTGTTGGTATTGGGTGATCCTGCCGAGGTTGCATCGGATGTTGCTGATGCGTTTATTCAGTCGTGTTTCCCAGGCAGGAGTTTTGTGTTCCTTCGAGTTGTGCGCTACAGGTGGTGTTACATCGGACCCGTTACAACGTATAGCTGCAACGGCTCCACAATAGATAGCTGTGTGTAACTCGATAAAATTGTCACATGTTTCCAAGTGTTTAGGCAGTATTGTATTGTTCAATATCTCAACGATCTCAGCCAATCTACGTGAGGTGTGTTGTTTAGGCAACAAGTACCTATGTGTGGGGTCCGTCCCTTCAAATTCAGTAAGCGCTGTGTTAAATTCCAGTTCGATCTTTTGCAGTAGGGTGTCATTTACTGCTGTCTCATGGTGGTCAGGCTCATTCTCGACAAGTTGTTGAGTGTCGTTTTGTGTGGGGCTCTCCATTTCTAGTGGGCCGTCGTCCTGACTTTCTTCATTTTGAGCAAATTGATGTGCGACTTGTGTTTTAATGGTGTTTATGAGGGAGGAAGGGATGAGGTTATTGGTAAAAATGACACGTTTTTGGTCTGCCAGTCTCTGTTCAGTAACGCGACTTAGGTGAGGGTAGCTGTGCGCGAACTCTTGATGTAATTTTGTACGGTAACCAGTTTTGTCCGTTTCAAGTCTAGTAACTTTGAGGTATGTGCGTACGATGAATTCATTCAGTTCATCTGTCCATTGCATACGCACACGCTTCTTACCAGCTTTAGTGGTCCCCAAAGGATGCTCCGAGGAAACACTTAAAGTCGGCTGAGCCAAAGGTGTTGGTGGCTCTGTAAGTAGGGCAGTAGTATTTTGGCTGAAGGTGTTGTTACAGCTGACAGGTGGCTGCCTAGAACCCAGCCTGTCGTCACCGCGATCTAAACTGTCACATTCAGTGGTGACCCTGATGCGCCCGGTCGCTCCACCGGCAGCGGCATTTTTCCGAGGCTTATTTTTTCTCTTCTCCATCCTAATGGGTTGTCCTTTTAGTCGCCTTTTACGACAAGCAGGACTTACTGTGGGCAAATTCTGCAAAGTGAAGCCCCCACCCACAGGGCGTTTATTATTATTATTATTATTATTATTATTATTATTATTATTATTATTATTATTATAGACTTTTACGCCAACCTGGCGCTCACTACTCAGTAGGACAGTACTGGGTAACATTCACCTATACCGGCATTATGCAAGGTATTAGGCTCTGTGGAAGGGTAATGTGCCAAACCAATCCGTAAAAGTACCGTAGTACATTCACGGACGGGTTTGTCACATCACTCCTTATATTGTTGTTGTTGTTGCTTGAAACGAGGTGTTATGCGCCTATTTTGGTGTACACTGGTTCGTACGACGAGACTTTTGTGGGAGCGTAGATGTTGGCTCAATGACAGACGGCTGTGAATGCCTAGTTCGTTTTCGTGTCCTCAGAGAATAGGTAGGATTAGGGACAGAGGGAAGGGAAAGGACTGTTTGTGTTTGTGTGTGTGTTCGTGTATGTGTGTGGATGTGTCGTTCTATTTTTCGTTTCTTGGTGTAAATGTGTTCTGGTTCATCAAATTGCTCATTAAGATCGGGTATTCCTGGAATTGCGCGTTTAGATGGTACAGAGGTTGACGGACCTTGTGTGTTATTGAGTTGGGGTGGATTGTGCACTAGAGCGGTAACAGTTACAGTGCGGCAGTTGGTCGATCCTCCCTCTCCATCAGACGAATCTGGATCTCTATGTGTGTTAGGTGTTTGCGGTTCTGTGTTAGCGTATTGTGTGTTTATGTATGTGTGTTGTGTGTCTGTAAGATGAGTGTCAGTGTGTTGTTCACTCACTGTAGATGGCTCAGATGGAGTACAAGCAGATCTTGTGCTTTCACATATCGCAGTCGGATTCGTATTACTGAGGAACTTCCGTACTATACGACATGTGTTTATGATCACTGCCTTTTGCATAGTGACATATGTGTATTTTGGGAGACCCAAGAGGCTCAAGCTATTGTGTAGTGTGTGTGGAATGACCCCGGTGGCACTGAGTACTACTGGAACAATTTGGACATGTTCCATTCGCTATTGTTGTTTTATTTCGGCTGCGTGTGTTTTTTGTAAGTTATGTGTATTCGGAACCGCAATGTCGATCAGATAGGTGGTCTTAGTTTGTTTCATTACGAAGGTGATATCTGGTCGATTATGATTTATGGTCTTATCTGTAATAATCGACCGATCCCAGTAAAGTCTACAGGAGTCATTCTCCGCTACTACTTTTGGTGTGAGCTTGTAGTAAGGGGTTTTATCGGTTATAAGGTGGTGCTTAACCACTAGTTTCTGATATATAATTTTGCCAACCTGGTCGTGACGGTGTTTATATTCGGACTGAGCGAGCTGAGTACAGGCAGCTGTGATGTGTTGGATCGTTTCGGGTTTGGAATGGCATCTCCGGCATGAGTCAGATGTTATTGACGAGTCACGAAGTATGTATTTTGAGTAATTCTTTGTATGAATTACTTGATCTTGTATAGCCAGCATGAATCCTTCAGTCTCCGGGAAAAGACTTCCTTGACTCAACCAGGCGTGCGACGCTGTTTTGTCGACGTTACTCTGGTTAAGGTCATGTGGATGTCTCCCATGTAGAGGCTTGCGCATCCATTGCTGGATTTTGTCCTCCTTCGTGACCAATGGGCAAAAACTATCTGGCATTTCTGTGTGTGAGAGGTTTAATGGTGTGTATGCCTTGTCGGCTTGGATTATTGCATTGTGTAAGTGTGATGTGTGTGTTTTCGTGTAAAAGTATTCTCGCAAGTTATGAACCTGTTTATTATGCGTGTTCCTTATGTCTATAAGACCCCGACCCCCTTCGGCTCTTGGCAGCGTCAATCGTTCTATCGCTGCTTTGGGATGATGAATTCGGTATTTGGTCATAAGGACGCGGGTCTTGATCTCGATGTTTGTCAAGTCCGTAGGCGTCCATTTGATTACCCCAAATGAGTACGTTAGCACCGGAACTGCGTAGGTGTTAATTGCTTTGATGGTTTTTTTTCCATCAAGGTGGGTGTTCAGTAATCTCCGTACACGCGTTAGGTATTGCTGCATCAGGTGTTGTTTTACAGCGCTGTGATCTATACGTTCGTCCTGATTGAATCCGAGATACCGGTACGACTCTCCCTCGTCCATGGGCTGCTTATTATTATTATTATTATTATTATTATTATTATTATTATTATTTTTTTTTTTTTTTTTATATAAATTGGAACACTGCTGCCGGTGGATGGCGCGGTCAGCAGTGTCCGGCGGCATCGCCAACGATGGGCATGCACTGCCATACACACAAGAAATTAAAACACACATAAAGACAGGGACACATAAATGCAATAGACAAAGGACAAACATACACATGATAAAATTCACCGATGAGCCCTGCCATCCCAGGGCTTCATAAAGAGCGGAGAGTCCTTGGTGGCGGTACGCTAAGTACTAGCCAGAACGTCCGGTCACCAAGGACTGAAAAACCAACGATGAAACTCCCCCCGAGGTGTAAAAGGCTTCGGAGTGGAGGAAACCGACTAGAAAAAAGATAAAACACAAATAAATATCACAGGTAAGTATCACGGTATCACAGATAAAACTTGTTGCCTCACTGGGAAGCCACAGGCCGACCAGTGAAGCAAGAAGGAGTTAAAAGAAAATACCGCTGTAGACCCATAACAACAGGCCTACAGCGGCAAAACAAAATATCACAAATAAGGAAAAACAAAATTTAACAATATAGAAGAATAACAATAAAATAACAACAAAATATCACAGAGTGAAAAATCACAGTAAATATATCACAGCCTACCCACTGTACCCTCGGGGGCCTAGAACCGCCCAGTGGTACAGTGGGGATTGCAACAACACCGCTGGAGGCCCCATGGACCTCCAGTGGCAGAAAAACACAGAAAAAGACAAAAAACAATATCAAAAGAATTCCACGATTTGTGTCGTCCTATTTATTTATTCATTAACCAACCAGGGCCCCGTTAGCCTGCTAGCCAGCTAGCAGTTACCGCCGAGCACGACGAGGACGTGGGGTTGGATTTATGCCCGGCATTATTATTATTATTATTATTATTATTATTATAGACTTTTACGCCAACCTGGCGCTCACTACTCAGTAGGACAGTACTGGGTAACATTCACCTATACCGGCATTATGCAAGGTATTAGGCTCTGTGGAAGGGTAATGTGCCAAACCAATCCGTAAAAGTACCGTAGTACATTCACGGACGGGTTTGTCACATCACTCCTTATATTGTTGTTGTTGTTGCTTGAAACGAGGTGTTATGCGTCTATTTTGGTGTACACTGGTTCGTACGACGAGACTTTTGTGGGAGCGTAGATGTTGGCTCAATGACAGACGGCTGTGAATGCCTAGTTCGTTTTCGTGTCCTCAGAGAATAGGTAGGATTAGGGACAGAGGGAAGGGAAAGGACTGTTTGTGTTTGTGTGTGTGTTCGTGTATGTGTGTGGATGTGTCGTTCTATTTTTCGTTTCTTGGTGTAAATGTGTTCTGGTTCACCAAATTGCTCATTAAGATCGGGTGTTCCTGGAATTGCGCGTTTAGATGGTACAGAGGTTGACGGACCTTGTGTGTTATTGAGTTGGGGAGGATTGTGCACCAGAGCGGTAACAGTGACAGTGCGGCAGTTGGTCGATCCTCCCTCTCCATCAGACGAATCTGGATCTGTATGTGTGTTAGGTGTTTGTGTTTCAGTGTTAGCGTATTGTGTGTTTATGTATGTGTGTTGTGTGTCTGTAAGATGAGTGTCAGTGTGTTGTTCACTCACTGTAGATGGCTCAGATGGAGTACAAGCAGATCTTGTGCTTTCACATATCGCAGTCGGATTCGTATTACTGAGGAACTTCCGTACTATACGACATGTGTTTATGATCACTGCTTTTTGCATAGTGACATATGTGTACTTTGGGAGACCCAAGAGGCTCAAGCTATTGTGTAGTGTGTGTGGAATGACCCCGGTGGCACTGAGTACTATTGGAACAATGTGGACATGTTCCATTCGCCATTGTTGTTTTATTTCGGCTGCGAGGTCAGTGTATTTCTCCAATTTAACTGCGTGTGTTTTTTGTAAGTTATGTGTATTCGGAACCGCAATGTCGATCAGATAGGTGGTCTTAGTTTGTTTCATTACGAAGGTGATATCTGGTCGATTATGATTTATGGTCTTATCTGTAATAATCGACCGATCCCAGTAAAGTCTACAGGAGTCATTCTCCGCTACTACTTTTGGTGTGAGCTTGTAGTAAGGGGTTTTATCGGTTATAAGGTGGTGCTTAACCGCTAGTTTCTGGTATATAATTTTGCCAACCTGGTCGTGACGGTGTTTATATTCGGACTGAGCGAGCTGAGTACAGGCAGCTGTGATGTGTTGGATCGTTTCGGGTTTGGAATGGCATCTCCGGCATGAGTCAGATGTTATTGACGAGTCACGAAGTATGTATTTTGAGTAATTCTTTGTATGAATTACTTGATCTTGTATAGCCAGCATAAATCCTTCAGTCTCCGGGAAAAGACTTCCTTGACTCAACCAGGCGTGCGACGCTGCTTTGTCGACGTTACTCTGGTTAAGATCATGTGGATGTCTTCCATGTAGAGGCTTGCGGATCCATTGCTGGATTTTGTCCTCCTTCGTGACCAAGGGGCAAAAACTATCTGGCATTTCTGTGTGTGAGAGGTTTAATGGTGTGTATGCCTTGTCGGCTTGGATTATTGCATTGTGTAAGTGTGATGTGTGTGTTTTGGTGTAAAAGTATTCTCGCAAGTTATGAACCTGTTTATTATGCGTGTTCCTTATGTCTATAAGACCCCGACCCCCTTCGGCTCTTGGCAGCGTCAATCGTTCTATCGCTGCTTTGGGATGATGAATTCGATATTTGGTCATAAGGACGCGGGTCTTGATCTCGATGTTTGTCAAGTCCGTAGGCGTCCATTTGATTACCCCAAATGAGTACGTTAGCACCGGAACTGCGTAGGTGTTAATTGCTTTGATGGTTTTTTTTCCATCAAGGTGGGTGTTCAGTAATCTCCGTACACGCGTTAGGTATTGCTGCATCAGGTGTTGTTTTACAGCGCTGTGATCTATACGTTCGTTCTGATTGAATCCGAGATACCGGTACGACTCTCCCTCGTCCATGGGCTGCATAACAGACTCTGGTTCGAGTTCGAATGCGACCGCATCTCGTTTTCCTCCAGAACGACATTGTGTTCGACATTTATCGATTCCGAACTCCATACAGAGGTCTCGCGAAACCTCGTTGGAAAGTCCCAGCAGCTGCTGTAATTGATGTTTAGTAGCTGCATAGATCTTAATATCATCCATATACATCAGATGTGAGATGGTATGGCGCGAATTCGTTTGCGTACCTACATTGTAACCGTATTTGGTTTCATTTAACAGGCGAGAAAGTGGGTTCATTGCGAGACAAAACCATAATGGACTCAATGAGTCGCCTTGGAATATGCCGCGTCTTACTTGAATAAGGTCGCTTGCTGTTTTTTCATTACCAATACTCAAATGTAAGGTCGTTCGCCAATCGGACATGATCGTTCCAAGAAAGTTCACGATACTTGGGTGTATTTTGTACAGCTCCAATACTCTCCGTAACCAGGAGTGCGGGACCGAATCAAATGCCTTTTTGTAATCAATAAACGCTGTGTACAGGTTACGTTGTCTCCCTTTCGCTTGTTCCAGTACTACGGAGTCAATCAGAAGCTGCTCTTTGCAGCCTTGTGACCTCTTTCGACATCCCTTTTGTTCTTCTGTCAGTATGGTGTTAATCTGACAATGCTCATTGATCTTTTCTGCCAGACAGGACGTCAAAATCTTATACACTGTAGGCAAGCAGGTGATAGGCCTATAATTCGCAGAATTTTTTGTATCACTATTTTTAGATTTCATGTATGTGATACCCTGCGTTAGGAACTTCGGTGTCAGGTTTGGTGTTCTTATAAATAGTGTGAATTGTTCAGCGAGGTACTTGTGTGTTGATGTAAAGTGTTTGAGCCAGTAGTTTTGTATGTTATCGATGCCAGGTGCCTTCCAGTTATGCGATCTCTGTAAAGCTCTGGAGACGTCCTCTGTAGTAATGTCCGTATAGGGCATCTCCGGAAGATGTTCGTTATTCCTGCACTCTGTATCGATCCAGCTGGCTTTGTCATTATGGTCAATGGTGTTGGACCATATATTCGCCCAGAAACTATGGAGTGCGTTCTTCTCCGGTAGACCATTACTGTCAGTTACCGTGTTCGTTAGAGACTGATAAAACCGTCTCTCGTTTCTGCTGAACGCTTGGTTTTGTCGTCTGCGTTCAGTACTGGTCTTATATCTTCGTAAGCGCTTCGCTAGTGCTGTTAATTTTTGGTGAAGCGTATCTCTGATCTCTGTGAGTGTTTTATTGGGTTCCTCGTATTGTGTGTGTACTGTGTGTTTGTGTAATATGTCGTGTATATATTTGTTGAGCCGTTTGGACCTCGTACCCTGTTGGTATTGGGTGATCCTGCCGAGGTTGCATCGGATGGTGCTGATGCGTTTATTCAATCGTGTTTCCCAGGCAGGGGTTTTGTGTTCCTTCGAGTTGTGCGCTACAGGTGGTGTTACATCGGACCCGTTACAACGTATTGCTGCAACGGCTCCACAGTAGATAGCTGTGTGTAACTCGATAAAATTGTCACAAGTTTGCAAGTGTTGAGGCAGTATTATGTTATTTAATATCTTATCTTATTATTATTATATTATATCTTATTATTATTATTATTATTATTATTATTATTATTATTATTATTATTATTATTATGTTTACTTTAAAATTAAAACAGTTACATTTAAAAGCAAATGAAAAACCTACTATAACTTCTGAACTATTCAATTCATTTTTATGAAATTATCAGAAATTATGCGTTCTGCTTTCTAGATGATCCCCTATAAATTTCATTGCATTCAGAGTAATAGTATCCACGGCACTACCATGAAATCCCATTAAATGTCAATATCTTATTTACTGCTAGTCCCACTTCGCTCAATTTTTTATGAGTCGTTTTGTTTATTTATTTTTATTAATTTATATACCTATATTAAATTACACAAAGATATAATGGGCATTAAATTACCAAGGTGCTTTTACGAGTACGAGAAAGCTGTGTTCCACACTCCATTGGCAGCGTACAGTGGACTTTCGGAGATTGTCCAATCGCAAATTGTCCATATTTCAGTGTTAGGGATTTAAACATCGTTTGTTTACGTCACACGAACATTGTATTCACAAAAATTGTGTGTTTGCAGTATTCGTGTGACATAAACGTGCGATGTTTAAATCCCTATCACTGCAATATTCACAATTTTTGATTGGACAATCTCCGAAAGTCCACTGTATTTTAGTATCTTACACAACTGCGAAATTTTTTTATTTTAGTTTGTAACCAAATGATTATGGATCATTATCTTGGTATACTTTATTTGTTGGATGACCACTTGTCATTTTATTGTTAGTTATTTCGTTTTGATTAATATTTAGAATTTTGCAGGATATAAAATAAAATACATTTTTCATAGAATAAGATTGTTTATTTTTTCCGGCAAACATCGAAATTACAGTATGTCGACGTGTTCTACAATTTTCCCTCGATGCCATTCCCGGATTTCATAAATTTTTCAATTTTTCTTCTTCGATTTGACTTCTGGTACACCTGATATGATCATTGCTTTTACTTTTATGGGACGTTCCCCGCATGGCTCTATTTTTAAATAAGGGAGATTTTGTATTCCACAGGCATTCAAAATTTCGAAAATCCTAAATACATTTTATTCTTGTTTCCGAATTGGACTTTCTGTCATTTTTATTTAACCTAAAAAATAATTTCCATTTAAAATTAAAAATTAAACTTATTTTTAATAATTACATAATATGAAGTACTTACTTGACTTAATTACATTCCAAGAAGAATTTTAGTTATAAATCCATATGAATACCAAAAATTGAATAAAAATTAATAAAATTTGCCAAGTTAAATAGCTGAAATTCTAAATTTCTAATCTGGCCATTTTTGCATTTAAATGCTAAAGTAGAGTCCCTATAATAAATAGAGTCTTGACATGTGGTGAACACTGATTGGTTCCGGCATTTTTTCTGTCTAACGTTGGGTAAAATTAATTGAAAATAGGTTAAAAAATATTTAACAAAAAACATTTAGTTTAACCTAGAAAGAATAATTAAATTAAATTTTTTTAATTGTTCATAAATTCATAACCTATTAACAATAATTATGTACTCAAAAATATTTACACAAACATGTGATAATTAATTTCGAAGCTTTCCGATCTGTTTTGGAAAGAAAATGGATGACATGTCACGACTCTTTTTATTATAGGGACTCTAGATAAACATATACGGTAAAGCCATCTATGTAACATAAATACAATTACCGCTTGCTACTTTCCGTAATATTGAGGCTTGTTTGAAGTAGGCGCTCTTAAACTTACCAAAATTCACTTAAATAAATCACTTTTAAGCGCGAAGGTTTTAAAATTTGAAAAAAAAACGTAAGATAAAAATTTTTATTTTCTTATTTTTGGTTACTGTTGCTTTATTGAATAATTTTCATCAACAAATAAGTATACTATTCCATTTAAAAAAGGTAAATTTGTATCGTATCTTGAAAACCACAAGAGCTATAAAGCTCCTGATTATCGCAATTGGTTGCCCCCGTCGATATCTACAACTCTTATTTGAACAATTTTTCGATTAAATCAACGGTTTGGCTGTAATAAAAATGGCAACTCCCGAAAAACTCACACGGTATATATATATATATATATATATATATATATATATATATATATATATATATACATATATAAATATATATATATATATGTATATGTATATATATATATATATATACATATACATATATATATATATACATATATATATACAGGGTGTAAAGGAAATAACTCTTATCCTCTTGACGGATGACGCGACTGTCATTTCCGAAAAAATTCCTGCGGTTTTAGTGTCTACAGGGTGCTATGAGTCACCCCACAAAAGGACGAGAGTTATTTGTTTTACTCCCTGTATATGCGTTTTCCTCGAAGTTTGTACTTGATATGTGCCCAATAGGATTGGTATCGGGCGACTGTGACGGCCAATTTAATGTAACAATGCCAGATTTGGCATGCGTGTCCCGTATTTGGCGCTCGTGGTACTTCATGTGTTATTCTAACAGAAGACAAACAACTGAATCTTTCTTTAAATTGCATCGATGACAAAGGTTCACTCTATCTGCTCACAAAATGTTTAGAGAAATACTCGTACCAGTTGTGAGTATGGTCGAGTACGATCTTACATAACAGACTGTATATAAAAATCAAAACTGACTGACTGATTGACTGATTGATTGACTGATTGATTGACTGATTGACTGACTGATCGATCAACGCACATCCCAAACCGCTGGGCCTAGAAACGTGAAATTTTGAACAGGGATTTCTTATATAACGTAAGTGAGGGGATTTTTAGGAATTCACTCCCTACGGGGGTAAAATAGGGGATGAAAATTTTCATAGAAATCTGTAATTTTTTGAATTAGAAATATGGAAATTGATGCTAGGTTACTGGTTTAAAAACAAAAGTAATCTGTTTCTGTGTTGTTAGAAATCCAGCTCTTAAGGGGGTGAAATAGGGGTTGAAAGTTTATTTGGAAGTCTGTCATTTTTACAGTTATTAGAAATGAGGAAATTGATATGATATTAGTATACTGGTGATTTTGAAATTGTTTAAGGTTCATTTGTTTAAAGTGTAAATTGTTAAGATAAAACAATACTGGCAATATTTAAATTATTCGAAAAAGCATAGGCTTTACAAATCCCTATAAATGAAAATATTATAAAGTTCAATTTATTCTTATATTTAGAATATAAAGCCATTTGGATAATTCTTATCGTCTAAAAAGTAATTAATTTCTACTACTCTCACTTGTACTATTTTGAATGTATATTTGATGGAATGTTGCATCCGACTTTCATCGATTTGTGTAGGAATTTTTAGTCGGTTCTTTATTATCCGTTTTTTTCTCTATTTTTAAAGTTATAATTAAGAATAGTTTTGTATACAAAATAAAAAGTAAAATGAACGTAGAAATGATTAATATTAATGGGGAGCAGGTACAACAAATCGTTGTACGTATTATTTGGGACGGGGCTTGCTCATTTCGAGCTCTTTCTTTTTTGATGTATGGCCATCAAGATAATGGTGTAGAAGTACGTCAACAAATTGTCAATTACGTTGTAGCTAATTGGGCTGAATTTTCTGTTATGTCGCACAATAGATATGGTGAGAATTATATCACAGCAGACGAGTATTACACGGATATGATTCAACCTTCAACATATGGTGGGTTATGTGAAATAGTTGCAGCAGAAAGGATATATAATTTTCTTTTTGAAGTTTATCGCAATGGTGAATTGTATGTAGATGCGGGCACTCGCGGTTGTCCGATAAAACGCCTTCGCTTTTCACATAATCTATCAAATGGTCATTTTGATGCTTACCTATGATCTAATGAATTAAATCCTGTGGCGACGGATAATTCTACTACAAAATATAATTCTGTGTATTCGAAAACAAAGAAACGTGTTGAAAAATCTGATTTTGTAGCTCTATATTCTTCTGAATCAAGCCAAGCTGTTGCTAATTATCACAAGACGCATCCTGAAGTGGACAGCCAAGCTGTTGCTAATTATCACAAGACGCATCCTGATGTGCACAGCCAAGCTGTTGCTAATTATCAAAAGACGCATTCTGATGTACACAGCCAAGCTGTTGCTAATTATCAGGAGGAGCATCCTGAAATGCTAGAGCATCTCAATCTCCATACAATATACGTGCAGCCACACGTCCATGGAAAACCAAATACCTTTCAGGAACGCCATATAACCTGGAAATAAATTATGAATGTGATTCTATTGTGACTATTGACAGTATGAATCATAAGTGTCATTGGCGTAATGCACTTAAATGGTAGGATGAATCTCCTGGAATGTGCTGTAGCAATGGAAAGGTCCAACTTGAGGCATTACGTAAACCTCCTGAAACCCTTCTTAGTTTGATAGTGGGTTTACACCCTGATCATAATCATTTTATAGCTAATATCCGTAAATATAATATTTATTTTCAGATGACGTCATTTGATGGAAAGCAAGTACGTGAAGACGGATTTATGCCGACTTTTAAAGTACAGGGGCAGGTTTATCATTTGTTTGGAAGTTTATTACCAGAACCTGGCCAAAAAGCTCAATATCTGCAGATTTTTTTTTGTCGGTGAAGATGAAAGAGAAGCAAATTTAGGATGTTGTAATTTCCCACAGTTAAAACCAAATTTAATAAAGGAACTACAAAAAATGCTACACGAAGTTAATCCGTATATTAAAGAGTTATCATTGACTAAGTTCCTTCCTCTTGCAAGACCTTTAAAGTTGTTATACATGCTGAGAAAAGGCCTTCGGGGAGCCACAGAAGTCGTTATAATAATCCGACTACAAATGAAGTTGCATTGGTGATGGTAGGTCAACAATTTCAACACAGGGACATTATATTAAATAGTCGCAGTAGTTCCTTACAACGAATAAGTGAATTTCATTGATCCTACGATGCTTTGCAATATCCCTTATTATTTTGTCATGGGGAGGATGGTTACTCAATTGCTATACCACAGCGTGATCCCAAAACTAAGTTGCCTTTAAAAAAACAGTTTCTGCATCCAGTTTTTATTCATATCGTATTATGATTAGAGAGGAAAAGGAAAATTACCTAATATATTTTGGTGCGCTTTCTAGTCAATATTTAGTGGATGAGTACGCAAAAATAGAAACTGAGAGACTCAATTTTATAAAAAAAATCAGACAAAATTACGCACAGACAGCTATATTCACCTTAGGGACGCTATTGGTAAGCAAGATGTGAATGCTGACCAATTAGGTCAAATGATAGTGTTGCCATCCTCCTTTACTGGCGGGTCAAGATATATGCACGAGCGAACCCAGGACGCCATGACGTATGTTTGTCACTATGGTCGTCCTGACCTCTTTATCACTTTTACGTGTAATCCTCGATGGGACGATATCACAAAATGTTGGCTTCCAGGTCAAAAACCACACGATCGTCACAATATCATCACTTGGGTATTTCACAAGAAAGTCAAAAAATGTATGGACTTGTTACTCAAGGGAAAAATATTCGGGGAAGTACGATGCTATATGTACTCAGTAGAATGGCAAAAACGTGGTCTGCCACATTTACATATGCTTCTATGGCTAATAAATCGAATTTCTCCTGACATTATTGACAGTGTTATTTGTGCAGAAATACCCGACCCAGAAGTTGACCCGAAGCTTTATTAAATAGTTAAATCTAACATGATACATGGCCCTTGTGGGAGTTTAAACCAAAACTCGCCATGCATGAAAAACAACAGTTGCAGCAAGCGGTACCCTAGACCTTTACTCACAAGGAGATGCACCCAGAGTGAAATTCGGGATTTTGATGAAACTTCGCTGGTGTGTAGAATAGGCGAAAATAATGGAGCCGTATTTTTTATCGGCCATCTTCCACGTTTACGGGGTGAAACCAGCCCCTAAATTTGGGGGTAAAAATCCTATTTCTTAAGATATCTCGAAAACTATAAGAGATAGAGGAAAACTTTAAATTGACGAAATGTTACTCTTTGAAAGACCTATTCACCTGTATAGGTTAAACTAGGGTCGAATTCATAAGAGGGTCTGGAGGGGTAAAAATGGGAGTAAATTTTCTTGTACAACCTGAATGGTTCAATGTATCAAATTTTTGCCATCATAAACAGAAAGAGCACCAAAAAATAGGGGGTACGTGTTTTTGCGTTTTTTCGAAATATGTGTGGTATCTAAGCCATATAAGGAAGAAAAAAATAGGGTAGATTATATTGCATTATTATTGATTGCAAATATCTTCTATATTTTTTTATTTTTATGTTTATTTTCATCATGAAAATGTAAATTTTTACTTTCCGGTAATGATTCATGTATTTTTCAGTATTTACTAATTGGTAATTTAGCCATGTGTATAATTGATTACTAATATTCGATACTTTTTATACCTATTTCTACCAAAGTTTTCTGGTCTGTAAGTGTTAACGAATGTTCAACAAGTAGCAATAATCTTCCGTTCAACAACTGCTTTTATCTTCTTACAAATTCGTTTTTAGCCAAATAAACGCGGTTTATTTCTTTCTCAACATTCAAACTATTTTCCTTATTCTTTTTGTATATTTTATAGGTATCAACCCCATTGCACAAATCGTAAAATTTATTACAAACACCTGAACAGTGAGCGAGAGAGATTATTGGTTCTTGTAGAGCAGTCGTTAACACAAGCACACCAGAGAACTTTAACTTTCCCAGAAATAGGTATAAAAAATATCGAATATGAGTAACCAAATTACACATGGCTAAATTACCAATTACGTTAGTACTGAAAAAAATATGAATCATTATCGGAAAGTAAAAATTTACATTTTCATGATGAAAATCAACATAAAAATAAAAACGCCGTGAGCAGCGGAGCCCCATCACGGAAGTCGAATTTTTCCTTTCATCTTCGGTATTGAATGTCTACAAGCGAAATGTAATTGAAAGTCCACAAGCGATTTGTCATTTTGGTGGTTTCAAAACTGATGATGAGTGTCCGGTTGATCACGGCTTTAAAAAAAGGTTTTAAGTTTTTAAGTGCTGAATCTCAGTAAATTTCAATTTTGTGCTGATAGCAGTTAGCAGGGAAAAAGTCAACACAATTCGTACGAGGGCATCCCTACCCATGCTTATCCGCCAATTGCCTTTGTGTTTTATTTTTAAATATTAAAAAAGGAACTTAAATAGTAAACTGGAAGGCTTTTATGAAGATTTTTTTCTTTCCAAAAAAATCCAAAATTTCTATTTTATAAATAATAAAAATCGAAAATTCCTAATTTATATAGAAAATTACTTAATATGTATGTATTTCATTTGTTATAAAAGTAAGTTCAATTTTTTTTCTTTAAATTTTTTAAAATTACTATTCGCCTACTTGTATTTAGAATAAAAATAATGCATTTAAAACACATTTAACAATAGCATTCAATTCCGATGTAAAAATGTGAGAAGTGGGGAGAAAAGTAATGTGGACTCCCTAAAAGGTACTAGCTGGATACTAAATGAATAGACGTACAAAATTTCAGCCCTCTTGGTTTCCTTAGAGAGTCTCTAGACGTGTTAGAAAACAAGCAAAAAAATTAAGGAAATATTGGCGTAAAAATCGTGGGGGTAAGGGTTAAAAGTTGAAACCTCCAAAAAGCAGTGCCTGGCTATTAGCTTAACCTGTACATAAAATTTCAACCATCTAGGTTTATCTGGGGAGATTTCGACCCGAACGAAACTGTTAAAAAACAAGAAAAATCATGTTCTTTCTGGTATAAAAATGGTGGGGGTAGGGGTTAAAAGTCGAGACCCCCAAAAGGCACCCCTTTGATACTAACTCAATCTGGATACAAAATTTCAGCCCTC
The DNA here is from genome assembly GCA_035578155.1 of Brachynemurus nebulosus. Lineage (NCBI taxonomy): Eukaryota > Metazoa > Arthropoda > Insecta > Neuroptera > Myrmeleontidae > Brachynemurus > Brachynemurus nebulosus. Next base: position 114,198,371 of record JAPWDM010000001.1, on the reverse strand, counting down.
TAGGTTTATTAGGGTGACCTGTCCGAGTGGTACAAACTTCGAAAACGTCGAAAAAGCATGAAATTGTAGCTTAAAAATGAGGGGGGTGGGGGTAAAATATTAAAACCTCCAAAAAGCACAAACTAGGTACGAACTTTATCAACACACCAAATTTCAACCCTCTTAATTCTGGAGGGCTGGGGGCGTGTTAGATCCAGCCAAAATCGTTTTTTCCCCCCTCTACTCCCTCCAAATCACCCTAGGAAGCTGAATTTTAGATATGTTGTAGATAATTCACCGAAACATTATTTCCAACCGGTTTGGAAAAGTTTTATTGTTTTACCGCCCTCCACCACCCCCTTAAAAGTTGGGTCGGATCAAAAATTTTCCCAAAATTTGACCCCACTTTAATAGTATGAGGTGCCTCGAAAATGAGCCCCACTTACCAAATTTTATCTTTTAACTTCCATAGGGGGGCCCTACACATATTAAGAGGTGGCGGGAATATATATATATATACATATATATATATATATATATATATATATATATATATATATATATATATATATATATATATATATATATATATATATATATATATATGTATATATACATATATATATATATATATATATATATATATATAATATATATATATATATATATATATATATATATATATATATATATATATATATATATATATATATATATATATATATATATATATATATATATATACTCCTCAAAACAAAATAAGGGCCACTTGAAAGTTTGTATTTTAAAACTGATTTATATCGATCCACGTCAAAATAACTTTTCTAAATGACTGTTGTTATGATATTAAGTGGTTGAGTAAATGATAACAGTTAGGTTTAAGTGATATTATTGTTGAGGGGAAGATTTAAACGTTTTTTTGTCTCGCACAGCGTCAATTGGTTAGTTTTACTTATTTTTTTGAATTTGATTTTAAATCAGTTTGCGCTAGATTATTGATTGCTGAGGTTGTTTTTTGAAGTTTGGCGTGTTATTCAATCATTTATTTTTACAATGCCGAGAATTCGACACCATATGGACGAAGCTACTGCTACCGGAGCCGTAACGATGATTGAGGGTGGTCAATCTCAACGTTTCGTGGCTCTGCAGTTGGGTTGTTCACGAAAGGCTATTCAAAATGTTTGGAATCGGTATCAGCAGACCGGTAGTGTAACCCGGCGCCGTAGCTCAGGAAGAGTTTGTGCTACCACTGTCCGTGAAGACCATTACATTCGACTGTGTGCACGACGTGAGCCGACTGTTACCGCAGGTACTCTGCCAAATTGCTTACATCGATCTACTGGTACTGTTGTCAGTAATCAGACCATACGAAATCGTTTGCATGAAGACCAGCAACGTTCAAGAAGACCAGTAATCCATACCAAACTGACCGGAGCGCATCGTGCAAACCGTTTAAGATTTGCACGTGAACACCTTGAATGGGGCTTGGAGGAATGCCGTCACGTACTCTTCACGGATGAGTGCAAGGTGAAGTTTTTTAGTGATGACCGACGTGTAAGAGTGTGGAGAAAAAGTGGAGAAAGGTTTTCTGATCGTCATATTCATGAACGCCGCAGATTTGGCGGTCCTAATGTCATGGTCTGGGGTGGAATTATTTTGCAAGGAAAAACTGAGCTTGTTTTCCTAAACGAGGGTATTGTAACGGCTCAGAGTTACATCGAACAGGTTGTCAGACCCCATGTGATCTCCTTTGAACAACGAGCGGCCGACGGATTTATCCTGATGCAGGATAATGCCCGAGCGCATACCGCTCGAGCGACGACAACTGTCCTTAGGGAGGCTAATATACAGGTTTTACCGTGGCCTGCAAATAGCCCTGACTTGAACCCAATAGAACATCTTTGGGATCAATTAAAACGGCGAGTCAGAGCAGCCGGAGAGGATGTGCACACCCAACAACTGATTGATGTCATGAGAAGATGTTGGGAGGAGATTCCTGATGAAACCGTTAGGCATCTTATTGAAACCATGCCGAGGAGGCTTCAAGAATGTGTTTTAAAAAGGGGAGGGCATACTCGATATTAAATCACCGAAAAGTTGCATAATGTGTGCTTTTACTCAAAGCGTGAACGTTTGTTGATGACTGTAAAAATGACTATAAAAATGATAAAATCCTAAAAAAATGTAATTATGGATTCAGTTTTTATTTAATCTTATTAAAATTAATTTTATTTAGTAAAAAATTAGTTCCTTAATTAAATGCAAGCATACCTTATACTGTAACTTATATAAAAATAAACTTATGCAGCAAAACATGAGTGGCCCTTATTTTGTTTTGAGTAGTATATATATATATATATATATATATATATATATATATATATATATATATATATATATATATATATATATAAGACATTTTTTTCTACATATTCGTGTTCTACGGGTCCGAATACGGATAGCGGCCCTACTCTCGCCTCTCGCCGTTCTTGTCGTATAGACTGTATAAGTCTAATTTTTTCAAGGAGAAATTCGACTAAAATTATATAAAACGTATTTGCAATCAATAATAATGCAATATAATCTACCCTATTTTTTTCTTCCTTATATGGCTTGGATACCACACATATTTCGAAAAAACGCAAAAACACGTATCCCCTATTTTTTGGTGCTCTTTTTATTTATAATGGCAAAAATTTGATACATTGACCCATTCAGGCTGTACAAGAAAATTTACCCCCATTTTCACCCCTCCAGACCCTCTTATGAACCCGGCCCTGGCTTAGCCTATACAGGTGAATAAGTCTTTCAAAGAGTAATATTTCGTCAATTTAAAGTTTTCCTCTATCTCTTATAGTTTTCGAGATATCTTAAGAAATACGATTTGAACCCCCAATTTTAGGGGCTGGTTTCACCCCCTAAACGTGGAAGATGGCCGATAAAAAAATACGGGTCCTTTGTTTTTGCCTATTCTATACACCAGCGAAGTTTCATCAAAATTCCGAATTTCACTTTGGGTGCATTTCCTTGTCAGTGAAACCCAGAGAGGCGATGACGGTTATCCGCAATACAAACGACGTTCCCCAGACGAAGGCGGCTTTACTGTTAACGTCAACGGAGTAGAACTTGACAACCGTTGGGCAGTTCCATTTAATCCAGTCCTTTTAAGAACTTTTAACGCCCATATCAACGTGGAATATTGGAACTCGGTAAAATCAATCAAATATATATGCAAATACGTAAATAAGGGTACCGACCAAGCTACTGTTACACTAGAGGACGGAAAAGATGAAGTTAAAATGTACGAAAGTGGGAGTTATATAAGTAGTTCCGAGGCGGTATGGCGAACTCTTGGTTTTTCTATTCATGACCGTTTTCCTATTGTGTTTCACCTCGCAGTGCACTTAGAAAATGGTCAAAGAGTGTATTTTAATAACGAAAATTTGGTTGGTAAATTGTCCAGTCCACCAAAAACTACACTCACGTCTTTTTTCGGCCTGTGTCAGGTCGATGACTTTGCGAAAAGCCTCCTATATTGTGAAGTACCAGCATACTACGTTTGGAAAAACAATCGATTTGAAAGGAGGAAAAGAGGGGTGGATGTAGATGGATGGCCAGGTGTTAAAAAAGAGCATGCTTTACGTAGAGCATACACGGTACACCCCACGGAGGTATGTGGAGATGACATGCAGTTGATGTGAGTATTACAGAAATGAAGCCTACACACATATTCACACACATTAACACACATGTAAAATAAAACGAGATGCAAATATTTTATCAATGCAAACAACACACATACTACTAAAAAACTGACAGAACACCAATGGTTGGTTTCAGATCATCTAACAAAATGATTACTCCACCCCACCTCGTTGGTACACCCAAATAATACTGAGTGTTATCATCTTCGTGTACTTCTGCATAAAATCCGAGGCCCAGTATCATTTACAGCATTGAAAACTGTCAACGGTGTTGAACAACCCACACTCAAATTAGCTTGCAAGGCTTTAGGGTTACTAGAAGATGATCAAAATTGGCATCCGACACTAGAAGAGGCAGCGTTATGCCAGTCTGCGTTGATGATGAAAGAGCTTTTTATAATTATGTTAGTTTTCTGTCAAATATCAGATCCTATAAGTCTGTGGGATAAATTCAGACAACACTTTTCAGAAGACTTTAAACGACAGCTTGAGAGACAAGTCAGAGGCAGCGCAGAGCACTTAATGGATGAGGTCTTCAATAAATGCTTATTGGAAATAGAGAAAGAACGTTTAGCAGTAGGTGAAAATATTCTAGAAGATTATGGTTTACCAAAACCATATAGCTCTGGAGTTTTACAAAATAAATTAGGGGTATACGTGAATGAAATTAACTACGATGTACTTGCCTTGGAGAGCTTACAAAGAAAGGTTCCCAAGTGTCCGCCTCCGATTTCAATGCCACTGAATTATGTTATTCTACGTCGAAATTTAAGAGACACGTATTTTGTTTTATAGGCGGAAAAACGGTCTGAAGGGGTGAAATCGCCCTTCAAAAATTGGGGTGAAAATTTAATTTTTCAAATATCTCGAAAACAGTAAGAGATAGAGCAAAAGTTTAAATTGGCGATATTACTCTTTTTTAAAGAGTTATCTATTGATATGAAATTTGTTCAATTTACATCAACAGGAATGGTTGGGGGTTAAAATTTGGGGGTTAATTTTGCAAAGGGGTGAAAATTAAAAAATATAAAAATTTTGTTTACAGATTTGAAATCTACGTCAGAAAATCTAATTGACCTGTTGTTGCTCAATGTCCTAATATTAAGTCTAGGGGTAGTTAACGTAGTTAACTAGGGGGTGACTGTGTCGAACAGTCGTACTACTTGGGTAGTTCAAGAAGTTCTTCTTCATGGAAAATAGTTTAGGACAATTAGAATAACGTAGAAATGAAATTTTCGATTTCAAAATGCAATTTGAGCAACACTGGAGAGGGGGTGAGTCACCCTCTTAAATTATATACTAGTTTACTAACACTCATTTGTACTATTAACACACTGACAGTGGGTAATAATGTCACAATAAGTGGTTTTGAAGTTGGACTATCGTATGTAAGGTTTTTATAAGGTTTGTTTTTTTAATGGATGTTATAGTTTTCGTTATCGAAAATTATCGATACCGAAAATAACGATATTTTCGAAATAAATGGAAACCTAATAAAAACCTTACATACTTTTACATACGATAGTCCAACTTCAGAACCACTTATTGTAACATTATTACCCACTATCACCCACTAAAAATGAGTGTATGTAAACTAGTATGTAATTTAACAGAGTGACTCACCCTCTCTCCAGTGTTGCTCAAATTGAATTTTGAAATCGAAAATTTCATTTCTACGTTATTCTAATTATCTTAAAATATTTTCCATGAAGAAGAACTTCTTGAACTGCCCAAGTAGTACGACTCTTCGACACGGTCACCCCCTAGTTAACTACCCCTTGACTTAATATTAGAACATTGAGCAAAAACAGGTCAATTAGATTTTCTGACGTAGATTTCAAATCTGTAAACAAAATTTTTATATTTTTTAATTTTCACCCCCTTTTTGCAAAATTAGCCCCCAAATTTTAGCCACCAACCACCCCTGTTGATGTGACTTGAACAAATTTAATACCAATAGATAGCTCTTTAAAAAAGATCAATATCGCTAATTTAAACTTTTGCTCTATCTCTTACTGTTTTCAAGATATTTGAAAAATTATATTTTTACCTCAATTTTTAAAGGGCGATTTCACCCCTTCAAACCGTTTTTTCCGCCGATAAAACAAAATACATGTCTCTTAGATTTCGATGTAGAATAACATATTTCAACGGCATTGAAATCGGAGGCGGACACCTGGGAACCTTTCCTTGTTAGTAAATAATTATGAAACTTCATTGACAGATAAGCAGAAATTGGTATACAATGAAATTATTTCAAGTAAAAATACAAAGGAGGGTAAAATTTTCTTTTTAGATGCTCCAGGCGGGACCGGTAAAACTCATCTCATCAATTTAATATTAGCAAAGGTGCGAAGCATTCGCAGCATCGCCTTAGCCGTCGCATCATCTGGGGTTGCACCTACATTGTTAGAAGGAGGTCGAACTGCGGATTCTCTTTTGAAATTGTCCCTTAATTTAACAAATGTAGAGACTCCAATATGCAACATTTCAAAGAAAAACAATCTTGCCGAAGTATTACGTCAAGCCAAAATAATTGTCTGGGACGAAATCACTGTGGCACACAAGAGAGGTGTTGAAGCATTAGATAGATCTCTACAAGACGTAAGAGACACGAAAACATTAGTGGGTGGTATGACAGTACTATTGGCTGGAGATTTTCGCCAAACGTTACCGGTTGTTCCGAAAGGAACACGCGCCGATGAAATTAAAGCATGTCTTAAAAGATCTTCATTGTGGCCCTCAGTTAATATTTTAAAACTAACCAAAAATATGAGAGTACATCTGAGAGGAAAAGTTTCTACCGGACAATTTTCAGACCTTCTTCTTAAATTAGGAAACGGTGAGTACCCAGAAATAGACGGCATGGTAGCTATATCTGACAAGTTGTGTACAGCAGTAACTACAGTCGAAGAGCTTATAGAAAAAATCTATCCTGATATAACTCATATTAGGGACAAGTCTTTCGAATGGTTGCGTGAAAGAGCTATCTTGACACCTAAAAATGACCAAGCAACATTCATCAATTATATTTTGTTGAAATCATTTGAAGGCGAAGAAATGGTATACTATTCAATAGACACGGTAATTAATACAGATAAAGCAGTCCACTATCCTGTTGAGTTTTTGAACGCTATTAATCCAGCTGGCCTCCCATATCATAGACTTTCACTCCGTGTCGGCACACCTATATAATACTGCTTAGAAATTTGAAACCACCAAAACTTTGTAATGGTACTAGGCTGCAAGTTAAGGAATTGCGTCGCAATATAGTTGAAGCTACTATTTTAACTGGATCAGCCTAGGGAGAAACAGTGTTTATACCGCGTATTCCATTGATCCCTAACGATCTGCCTTTTGAATTTAAGCGACTACAGTTCCCCTTAAAAGTTTGTTTTGCTATGAAAATAAATAAGTCACAGGGCCAAACTCTTAGATTCGCGGGTGTTGATTTGCGACAGGATTGCGTTTCCCACGGTCAGTTGTGTAAAATATTGTATTAAGGGGTTGTGAGGCGGCTTGGTGGTTCCCTTAAGATACCACTGGTGCCACCATAATTGTAAAAGTATCAGGGGTGTAGATGGGAAGAGTGGTATCAGTGGTTGTTTTGAACTATTCCACCGACGCCATCATAATGTAAAATATTGTGGTTAGTTGTAAAAGGTGGTAGCAATAGCCGTATTTACTTAAATATATTTAGAATTATTATATTGTTTAATTTTGGGACGCGGTTAAGTATTTAATAGTTACTCCGATGATACGACAGGAAATTGTATAATTCAAACAACTCGTGAAAAACAATAATAGATTTATATTAAGAAATAAAATATCAAATTTACAGGATTGAAATCCTAACGGGCCAAATTAAGTTACAATAGAAATTATGATTAACAATGAAAAACAAAGATATAATAAAAATTCTTAAAATCTAATAATTAATACATATGCAAGCCAATTCGGGTATGGTTTAAGGATTACTATAAGTTATGTGAAAATTATCCAAAAAAAAATATCTTAAATAATTATTAGTTGAAATTTTAGTAAAAATATTCCGAATCGGGTTGCATATGTAGCAATAACATTAAGAAAGGAAGTGCATATTACCTCTCCCTGGGGGTTACACAAGCACAACACAAAAAGATCTTAATTGCTTTTTACTTCAAAATTACATTACTTTGTCTCAAGACTGAATCTAAAAACTGAATGAATCACATCGCCCCGTTTATAGGGCCTCAAGCCAAGCTCGCCATGGTATTCCCCTTGCCTCGCGTATTGATCATTCGATTTCAGTTCTTTAGCGTTTCGCTGACTTAGCGATTTAATCAAAGACTTCTTTATTCCATTTTCAATTATTCATTTCTAGATGGATCGATACCGTTGTGTACAACAATAAGTCTACAATATGTTACTATATGGTTACAGTAGCGGGCATTATATTACACTTCCTCCCCCTTAAAATGAAAGTTAATTTTTCGTTCAGGTTTGGAAAGACAAATTAACTTTTTATTCTATCTCAGTTTCAATTAGAAACATGAATACATGCTCAATAATAAAAAAATTTTTTTTTTTTTAAATTACCTAAAATTTTCAAAATAAAATTAAAATCCCTAATTAGATACGTGACATAACAAAAGTGAATAATTTCTTTCAAAAATCTAAATCAAAATTTTTTGATAATTTTCTTTACTCCTTAATGTTTGCTATTAATTATTTGTGACAGTTCAAATCTAAAAACTTCACTTTTATTATGCATAATACAATGCCATACATATAATTAAAGTATACATCTAATTGTTTCAAATAAAAATAACTCTTATTTCTTTCTAAAAAAATTATTAGTTCCTGCCTAATTATCCCAGCTTTAAAAAAAACTAAATTGTTTTTCACTATTAAGATTACTAATTTCTTTCCTTTAATCTTATTATGTCATCATTCACATAATACCTTAACCATATTATACTTCAAATATAATTCCAAAATTCATTCATAAGCGTATTTATGTACATTTCATCTCAAATTCAAACTAACCAATCACAATAGTTACTAATTAAATTATTTAAATTCATAAAGGTTTGTTACTTTGCTAATTACTCGTATGTGATCATTAACATTTTCAAAAATTACATTAATTTTCATAGATACGCTTATGTACTCATTTTTTTTTCCTTATATCTAACACTAATGTCCAATTATTTAAGTCTTTAAAATTCACTTTTTCACATTAATGAGTCGTTTCAATCCAATCTGGACAGCGCGTCGTACTTATCACTGGTGGTATAGGATACAACTGTTGTGGATTCTCTGGGGGCTGTTCACATCGTATTTCCGTTGGGGATTCATTGATTACTGTTTCGGTTTGTGTAGCTTTTCTGTCATGGTACTTATGTAGGCAGTAAACTGTGACACTGTCGAAGATAGCAGCAATAAGTCGGATACTCCATCCAAAAATGTTGTATAAAATGACGCCATGTATAAATGTATCAATAATGAACTTGAATAACTTGAAGACAACTATGATACCCATTATTCCAGATGTAATTAGTCCAATTCCACTAAACCAAGTCCAGGCTTTGGACCACACGCGATAAAACCAATTTTCAATTGCTTCTTCTGATAGAAGGGTTTCCAATTTTGTGCCTTGTAAGTCTGTTTCTAAACCAACCATGCCTCTGGTGATAATTCCGTTGATAGCTTGTCTTTCGGAGGGTAGTACTAGGTGTTGTTGTAGTGCTACATATCTTGTTGTGAATACAATCCACCCGCAAATAAATTAGTTGGATTAAGATAAGACCATTTGTTTTGATTTGACGGTTCCAAAATTTGTGGTATTGGCATTTGATGTAACCCTTTTGTACTTTTATACCAGTGGCCATTTAACTTGAACGCCGAGTAAAGAAATGGACTGCATGTGACCTCAGTTCCGAATTTCTGTAAAATGTGACTTCGCGGAGACATGAACATTGATTTGTTGTCGTGTGTCACCGGTAATTCGTGAAAACACCTGTCTACAAAACGTACATTTACCTCGACAGGGTTACACTCGATTATATGGACGACTTCTCCATAGTTAACGGCGGTATAACCAGGTACTTTCATTTTAGCATAAGCGAATTCTTGTGGTGAAGTAATTGCCAGTGTTTGAAGATTTCGTAATACTTGCTGTTCCAGTTCACATCTTTGTAGAATCACGTCTTCGTACAATTTTGATAGTTGACCACTTATGTGACGTTCAATAAATACTACTTTTGAATTTGTATAAGCCGTAGGATCGATGTCAAATACTCCATGAACGACTTGACTGAAGTAGAACATACCACTTTCGGAGGGTTTAATAATATAAAATTTAGGATGGTCTGTTTCATATGCAGATTGTCCGCAAATCATTGTTGGTCTTCTAATTGGCATTGCGAAGACTTTTTCACCTTTGTCCACGGTGTAGATTGTAGTGTCGGAAATGTTTTCGGAATGGTATTTCGGCGAAACCTTCGTGGCTTGACCTTCATAAATTACTGTGTATTTGCTGGCGGAACAAGAATTAGTGTCAACTTGTTCCCAAAATGAATATCCATAAACAGAATCGATACACGAGCGTTCTTGATATGGGCAGGTGATTCCTCCGGGTAAAATGATTTTATTCTCGTTAACTTTCACTGGGACGTATCCATCGTTCAATGTGATTTCGACAGCAGCTTGGACTATAACATTTGACCATGTTCCGGTTCGATCTTCGTAGTCGACTCCTTGACACGAGTTTTCAGTCATCATACGTCCAGCCATTAATAAAGTGGTGTGATAGGTACCATTGACAATGAGTCCGTCGATTGTTTTACCATAGAATTGATCAATACGACGTAATCGATGCATACTGTTACACATATCCTTTGAAACAGAATGAATATATGTCGAGAACCCATTTCGGACAGCAGCGAGATGAGAATGCATTCCACAGTAGTAGATGAGTCTGCTAACGTATATTTTACATTGAATAACATGAACCACTTCGATGTCGCGAAGTTGAATCAACTGGATTCTTTCATGCGTAGTGACTCGATCAGTAGCTGGTTGTCTACACTCGCCAATTTCCGTAAGACTAAACGTGGAGATGTTCATATTTTGGTCCTGGCAATCATAGGCTATGATGGCGATTACTGTACCGACATATAGACTCAACAGTATCCATGTCCAGGTGGTTTTTACTAAGTTCATTTTCTTGATTTTTCCTCAAACAAAAAGGAAAATCATTAGTATTTGAACTTATTTTATAACTACAATTTACAAAAGTGATACGCTTTATTTTTAAATTACAAAAAAAAAATTTTTTTTTTTAACTTTCAATTATCATTACATTTTTACATAATTATTACACTATTACCGTAAAATTGATTTTATTACCCCTTTTTTTTTTAATTTTTTTTTTTTTTTTTACAATTACTTAGATCCGTTTTTTAAGAACCCAAGGGTGTTCTTCTACTGAACCTCGACTTCTAAGTCGATACGTATGAGTAGGTTGTGTATCTTGATCAGTCAATTCATTATCACCTGTTTTACTTTCTTGTTCAACATTTACGTCATCTAAGTCGTTACTATCATCGTCTGGCCTACTTTCGTCATATGATTCCCTAGCTTCTTCATATTCCGATTCTCTAATTTCGTCATCATCGGATTGTCTAACGTCCTCGTAAGTTTCGGCATTTTCACTGTCTGATTCCCTAATTTCTTCTAAATTTGGTTCATACCGATCGTCAAATACTATATTATCAAATCTTTCATTATCTAATGACATGGGGGTTCCTATCCAAGGTTCATATTCTACCTGTTCATCTTGTTCGTGCATATCTCTATGTAAAATTATCGGTTCGGCCTCTTCTATTTCGTCGGTTTCAAGATTCCTAATTTGTAATGGTGCATATATTTTAGGTTTAACAATAACGTCTTCTACAGGTTCTTTTACTGTTTTAACATTAGAACTATTATGTTGGGCATTCCTTTCTAAGTACAATTTTAATCTATTAACATTAACTACTTGTGTATTTTTATTTTTCTCGTTTAAAATACGATATGTTACGGGACTAAGCTTCTCTGTAATTTTAAACGGACCAATCCAAGGACGAGCAAGTTTTTTACTTTGACCAATAACCTGGCTGTTGTCATAAAGAAGTACTTTGTCACCTATATTAAACTCAATTTCAGCAGTTTTCTTGTTATACTGTATTTCACGTTGTTTCGCCGACTTTTTAAGATTTTGCACTACGTAGTCAAAAGCTTGGTGTAATCTAGCTGTCATTTCAGTTGCATAATTTTCTGCATAGTCATATTTTAGTCTTCGTGGTCGTAAAATATCGTCAAAAGGTAATTCTGCGTCTCGTCCGTGCATAAGGAAAAATGGGGTTTCACCGGTTGAAGTATGTACTGAAGTACGGTATGCAAATAGTACATATGGTAAGATCTCATCCCAATTTCTTTGATTTTTACTAATAAAATGAGACAACATGTCTTTCAAAACTCTGTGAAATCTTTCCACCATACCATTGCATTTTGGATTATAAGCTGTGGTTTGAATTTTGTCAATTTTTAATTCTTTACAAATGTTTTTCATAAGATCCGAAGTAAAATTTGTGCCTCTGTCAGTCAGTAATTTACGTGGTACACCGTGCCTACAAATAATTTGTGTCACAAATGCTTTTGCTACCGTCTCTGCTTTTTGGTCCTCTAAGGGTATTGCTTCAACATATCGAGTAAAATAATCTTGAAATGTCAACAAATATTTATTCCTGTACTTTTCTGTTACTGGAAGTGGACCGACAATATCAATACTCACCATTTCCATAGGTCTATGTACTATAGGTAAATTTTGTAATGGAGCCGGTTTCCGATTATTTACTGTTTTACGTCTGTTACAGGAGTTACAAGTTTTAATGTACATGTCAATGTCTTTATTCATATTAGGCCAATAAAATTTTTGTTTCATTAAATTTAGAGTTTTTATCACACCTTGATGAGAAGCAAATGGTAAATCATGATATTCATGTATAAATTTAGTTCTAAGTGACGTAGGGACTACTAATCTATCGTGACGTTCATTTTTAGTTCCCTTTTTATACAGTATATTATCGTCATCTAGGAAATATTCTGAGGATTCCGGATTTGTTTTTAGAGTTTCAAAAATAATTTTTAAGGAATTATCATTTTGTTGTTCATTTTTAATTAGCTCTCTATTCCATACGGGTAAATAACTAACATAATTAACATTTTCTACAGGAATTCTACTTAGAGCATCAACATTATTGTGCAATTTTCCAGGTCTGTACTGTATGTCAAAACTGTACTCACTCAAAAGTAAGGCCCACCGGGCTAATCTAGACGTCGGATCTTTTAGTGTTAAAAGCCATTTTAGAGCACGATGATCAGTTACTACCGTAAATTGCCTACCGTAAAGATAACATCTAAATTGTTTGATTCCATATACAATCGCAAGACACTCTAATTCCGTTATTGTATAGTTCCGTTCATTTTTATTAAGTTGTCTCCCTGCATATGCTATTGGTTTTTCAACCCCGTCTATGTTCTGACTTAAAATAGCTCCTACGGCCGTTTTCGATGCGTCTGTAGAAAGTATGAAAGTCTCGTTGAAATTTGGATGTGCTAAAATAGGTGCTTCAATTAATTTTTGTCTAAGTGTGTCAAAAGATTCTTGATGTTTTTGTTCCCAAATAAATTGTTTATTCTTTCTAGTCAGTTCTGTCAGTGGGGCCGCTAATTTTGCAAAGTCCTGTATGTACCTACGATAAAAACCTATAAGTCCTAAAAATTGTCGTATTTCTTTAGGAGACTTTGGAACAGGATAAGTTTTAACAATGGATGTCTTTTCAGGGTCTGGGTGCGTACCAGTTTTACTTACAATGTGTCCCAGATACTTTACTGATTCAGCCAAAAAAGTACATTTTTTTAATTTTAGTTTTAAATTTGCTTCTTTAAGCCTGTTGAATACATTTCTCAATCTTATTAAGTGCTCATCAAAGTTTTTAGCGAATACAATTATGTCGTCAAGGTAAACTAGACATTGTTCATACGTCAGTCCGGACAAAGTAGCATTCATAAGTTTCTGGAAAGTTGCTGGGGCGTTAATTAGTCCAAATGGCATGCGTAGGAACTCATAGTGACCATCAATAGTTGAGAAAGCAGTCTTAGGAACATCATCAGGATGAACGGGTACCTGCCAATAACCAGATAATAAGTCTAAAGTTGTGAAAAACAGCGAATCTCCTATTTGATCTAACGTTTCTTGAATATTTGGCAGTGGTAGATATTCCCTGACCGTTATGGCATTTAAAGCCCTATAGTCAATACAGACCCTCACTTGCTGTACTTCCCCATCAATTGTTTTACGCGGTACCATAACTACTGGAGCAGACCAGGGTGAATTTGATTCCCTAATAATTCCTTGTTCTAACATTTCATCAATTTGTTTCTTAAGTTCTTGTCGTTGAGCGAAGGGTATACGATAAGGTGCTTTGGTAATGGGTGTTTCAGAAGTAGTAATTATACGATGTTGTATTTTAGAAGTATGTGTCAACTTAACATTTCCTACATCAAATATTTCAATAAATTCGTAAAGTAATTTCTTTAACCTTGTTTTCTCATTTTCAGATAAATGTTCTAATTCATTAACCTTCAAATCAATTGATTCCTTATTAACTTTATTAACTGTGGCCACTAATTCAACATTTTCAGTAACATTTTCATTTTTAACTTTACCATTAAAATTCATGGTTCCCCTATTTACTTGTAATATACCAGAGTCCTTTACCCTATTATCATTTTCACTAAAGTTAACTTTTTCCTCATTAAATTCTACATTTTCCACGTATTTACCTATATTTTTCCTTTTCCTCACTTTCTTATTAGATTTAACCTTTTTACCATTGCTAGCTACGATTCCTATATTTTCATTTACAATACATTTATTTTCATTATCACTATCACTTAATTCTTCGTCGACGATTACTTTTTCTGCGCGCGCGATCTCAGTATTTTTATCTAATTCAATTTCTTCATTCGTTAGATTTACAATATTTAACCTAATATTCGAGGCGTAACATAAGGTTCGAGCTATTAGTAATCCGTTAATAGGTAATAGGACTGGTTCGACTACAACTGTCAGGTCATCAGAATTTATATCCGATATTGTACCTGAAATTAATTGTATACAACGCGGTGGTACTTTCACAGAAGAAGTCAAAATGATCGGGTAAGTGCCGTGTACCCTCTCGCTTCGACTATTCTTTCCATCGATTTCTGTCAACGGCACTGACAGATCCAATGGGAGTTCCCTACTACATTGCTGAACCGACTTTTCCCTGAATATTTGGTTCACAAAGCCTACTTCATTATGTTTGCCCTCAAATGTTTGGCTAATTTTTCCCCTTACATTTTCATTTCCTACACAATTTTCACTAGCATTAATATTTTCCTCTAATACTTTTATTCTATTTTCCGGTTTCCTAACCGTTCGTTCAGTTTTTACAACGTTACTATTTACTTTATTACATAACAATTTTTCATTATTGTTTATTATACATTTATCTTTGTTAGGCCCTATACCTGCCTTTTTATTTTCCTGTCTTACTTTACAGATCATATTTCCATCTACCATTGTAACTTTTTGGTTAACACAA
Source organism: Brachynemurus nebulosus (assembly GCA_035578155.1). Lineage (NCBI taxonomy): Eukaryota > Metazoa > Arthropoda > Insecta > Neuroptera > Myrmeleontidae > Brachynemurus > Brachynemurus nebulosus. The sequence continues at coordinate 114,183,013 of JAPWDM010000001.1, read as the reverse complement.
CTAATTACATTATCTTCATTGACACACTCTTCCCCTAATTTCTTATTTAATACTTCATTTAATTTAACTTTACTACTAGTTCTATTTATAGATTTTTCATTACCAAGTTCAATGACACTATTATTATTTAACATACATTCATTAAAAAATACAGTTGCGTCCCTAGAATCACGAACATGTTCTGTTTCATTACTAATTTCCGATCGATTATTTATCTGATTTGCTACCCTTTCTGTAGTTTTTGGACATAAAATTACCCTTTGCTCAATATTCTTAATTTTTTCATCTAATTCATCTAACCTTTGACGCATTTGTTCTAACTTATCTAACACTAACTGGTCCAACTCCTTGTTATCAATATAATAATTCCTAAAATATTCCGTATTTGTAAATTCTGTCTTAATCGGTATTTGCGAATTCCCTAATTGTAATATATTTTTATCAAAATAAATGCGTGCGTTAAAATATTGCAACATATCACGGCCAATTATACCATCTACAGATAAGGCGACTTCATGATCATCCACTATAATACATTCAAAAGGACAATTTTGATTATCAATGAAAAAGTTTAATTTAGCGGAACCTAAAACATTAATTAAATTTCCAGATACACTTCGCAGTACAGCTTCTGATTTGCGTAATTTTAAGTCTGATTGATTTATGCTATTTCTTCGCAAAATCGTAATTCCAGAACCAGAGTCAATAAGTAGATTTACTTTAAAATTATTCACAATTAATTCGACAATACAAGTATTCGTTTTTTTAAAATTATTTCTGTTAAATTGTTGCGCATTAAATATTGCTGGTATTTGATACTGATAAGAAGTATTAGTTTTATTAAATGAACGTTTAAATAAACAATCAAACTTTTTCTTATGTTTATGCCTATCCGTTATTACATCATTATTATATGCACGCGCTTTAACTGAATCATCTTTCAAGGCTATTTTTCTGAATCGGTATGTATCGTTCGGCTTGTGTTTTTTCCTATGCTGGTTCCTACATCTAAAAAAGTACCCCGTGTTTCAAAATTAGTACGTTTGCTAGGTTCACCTTGTTTTTGTGAATATTGGGTTTGGGTGCGATTTGTATTACGAATTTGATTTTGACGACCGTTACCTTGTTTAAATTGATTATTAAAATTCTTCTGTCCCTGTTGAAAATTATTTTGTCTACTGTAATTACCTGGTTTAGAATAATTATCATTTAAATTTTGAGACCTGCGGTAATTATTGTTGAAACCATTATCATTTGAAAAATTATTAGGTTTAAAACTAGTTTGTTCAGGACGAGAAAAATTTAGACGATTAGGGCGATTAAAATTTTCACGACGGTTATTACCAAAATTTGGGCAGTTTCTTTTAATATGACCTTCCCTATTACAATTGAAACATTTGACCCCATGATTAACCGAATTAATGTCGTACATATTTCGTGATCCTTTTAATGACTGAATTGTAACCTCGGCCTGCTTTGCTAACTCTATAACCCTTTCAAATCTAATGTTTGGTTCTTTATTAATTTCAAATGCAATCATCTGTTTAATTTCATCTTTTAGCCCTTGTAGAAAGAAATAAATTAAATCTTTGTCATGTTTTTTACGTATAGCCTGTTTGCCTAAATCATTATCCACAAGTTTTAAATCTTCTGTTAAAACTGCATTTCCTAAAATTTTTAATCGAGTTGCAAAATCGTCAACATTTTCCTTAACTTTTTGGGAGCACTGGGCTAGAGATTCAATTTCCTGTCTGGGTGTTAATTTTTTTGTGTATTTTTTTAGTAAAGCATCTTTTAACGTTTGAAAAGTAATATCCGGTTCATTAAGTGACGGTTCTGATTCCACAAATTTATATGCGTCCCCTGATAATTGATAACGGACAACCGCGACTGCTTGTTCTTGTGACCAATTTTCTAAAATTATCCTTTGTTTAATTTTTGCGAAAAATTCTTTAACGTTTTCAGTCGGTTTTCCCGAAAATTCTGGTAATGCCACTAAAATAGGACCTGTTGCATTAATGGGTGCGGTTTTTTGAGCCTGAGTGGTTTCGCTTGATGACGCAACGGGTGTTGTAATCACGTTTTGACTGAAAATATTACCGGGGGTTACCAATTTTGATTGGGCGGTTACGACAGACGACGTACCAGAAGTAGCCATTTCAGAAGTGGTCATTTTGAATATATTTTTTCAAATAAAATTTAAATGATCAAAATTAGATAATTAAATTACAATTTTAATATTGAAAAACAGGTTCGAGCGTACTTTAAACAAACATCAATAAAAAAATTTTGAAAAGAAAAATTTTTTTTTTTTTTATTTTATACACCAGTTTCTAAACAGCGGTATGGGAGTAATTTCGCTAATCCCTAACGCTGGCCACCATAGTTGTAAAATATTGTATTAAGGGGTTGTGAGGCGGCTTGGTGGTTCCCTTAAGATACCACTGGTGCCACCATAATTGTAAAAGTATCAGGGGTGTAGATGGGAAGAGTGGTATCAGTGGTTGTTTTGAACTATTCCACCGACGCCATCATAATGTAAAATATTGTGGTTAGTTGTAAAAGGTGGTAGCAATAGCCGTATTTACTTAAATATATTTAGAATTATTATATTGTTTAATTTTGGGACGCGGTTAAGTATTTAATAGTTACTCCGATGATACGACAGGAAATTGTATAATTCAAACAACTCGTGAAAAACAATAATAGATTTATATTAAGAAATAAAATATCAAATTTACAGGATTGAAATCCTAACGGGCCAAATTAAGTTACAATAGAAATTATGATTAACAATGAAAAACAAAGATATAATAAAAATTCTTAAAATCTAATAATTAATACATATGCAAGCCAATTCGGGTATGGTTTAAGGATTACTATAAGTTATGTGAAAATTATCCAAAAAAAAATATCTTAAATAATTATTAGTTGAAATTTTAGTAAAAATATTCCGAATCGGGTTGCATATGTAGCAATAACATTAAGAAAGGAAGTGCATATTAACTCTCCCTGGGGGTTACACAAGCACAACACAAAAAGATCTTAATTGCTTTTTACTTCAAAATTACATTACTTTGTCTCAAGACTGAATCTAAAAACTGAATGAATCACATCGCCCCGTTTATAGGGCCTCAAGCCAAGCTCGCCATGGTATTCCCCTTGCCTCGCGTATTGATCATTCGATTTCAGTTCTTTAGCGTTTCGCTGACTTAGCGATTTAATCAAAGACTTCTTTATTCCATTTTCAATTATTCATTTCTAGATGGATCGATACCGTTGTGTACAACAATAAGTCTACAATATGTTACTATATGGTTACAGTAGCGGGCATTATATTACAGTTGTATGTAGCATTGTAGTATCTTTACGTGTAAGTTCACCCCGAAATCTGGTCATTTTAACATCATCCATCAAAATGGCAAAGAATGTAGTCTATAAAGAAATATTATAATATTAGCTTCTGCCTGCAGCTTCGTTCGCGTGGAGTCATTGAAAATTAATTAGTTGTACCCACTAGGCAGTTATCGACTCCACGCGAACGAAGTCGCGGGTAAAAGCTAGTGAATAAATAATTACAATCATTTTTGAGCTAATTTCACTTACTACACTCCTATTCACTTACCACGCACCTATTTTACTTGTCGCATTGTTATTTTTTGATTTCCATGGATATAAACGAACGTTCGGGAAATGTAGTAAGTTGCTTGAACTTACTAGCATTGTCAACAACATCGGTAAGTGCATGAAAATACACGATCGTGCAAAAAAGTAATAACCATTAAGAATACATTATTTTTTTTAAATTTAAATATTTGTAAAAATATCTTAGTTCCTTTTTGGTTTTAACAATCATATATACAACATACAAATATATAAAACATACTTTATCACTAAATACGTATTTTACGTTAATAATGTCACTATATTATACATACATATTTACATCTCTCGGTAAAAATTACCTGAAATTTAATTTATTAATAGTATATTGCATGATTGAGATTGTAAGTTGCATATTACACACGAGCAAAAAAGGTACGCAAGAGTCACGTAGCGGCGAATGCGTAATTGCGCGAGTGTGTAATATGCTTTACAACCGAGTTACGTACTATACTTTATCTACGACTAATATGTGATGTGTACCTATATGCTTGAATCGACGAGCTCATTAGTCATTACCCCACAAACGGACCACTGTATGTTTATATTAGGTATGTATTGTGTTGTGATTTGTGCATTCTCTCTACCTGCAGGTTTAAGTGTATTAGTTTAATCGAAAAATTCTTCAAATAGGAGTTGTAGATATAGACGGGGGCAACCGATTGCTATAGTCAGGAGCTTTATAGCTCTTATGGTTTTCGAGTTATGATACAAACTTATAGATTTTTAAATGAGACTATATGTTAATTTTTCGATAAAACTGATCTAATGCATCAATTAAAAATATAAATGAAGAAAAAAACTTTTTTACCCAAGTTTATTTTTTGAATTTTTCTTTAATTTAACAATTAGGCGGTAAAAATATGCTTATGAATTTGAGGCTACTTCAACCGATAGTGTTTTAGAGGGCTGACATTTCTATTACTTCCAAGAAAAGAACCTTATTTAGTATCATTCTCTGTAATACAAATGGTAGTAATTCAGATTTTAGAGTATAGATATCGGGCTCTATTTCAAATTTTTAACATATTTGCATAAAAAAAATCAAATGACTTTAAAGATTAGTATCTAAAGTAACTTAATTTAAAAATAATTTGAAGTTATTCATTAATTTACTGAAAAATATTTTTATTTTTTATTTATTTATAGAACGGCAGGTGACAGGTAAAATAAATGTACATACCCAGTACAAATCAAAGTGACATTGGCGTTTCTTAATAGTAGTAAAGTGAGCTTAACTGGGAACGAAAATATTATTAATAAACGTACTCAAATAGTGTAAAAATATTTTAAATTCGATAGTATTTTCTTTTTATTACTTGAGTACGAAATTTAAAAGTGTCATCTTTAAAACGTAATTACTTAAAAATATGAGATAAAACAATGAAAATTTCAGTGTTACTGGTAATTTTGAATCATAAACAAACTTCTAAAACTCTTTGAAACATACGTTTCCTTTTAAAAAACTATAATAACTATCATAACTCGAAAACTATAAGAACTATAAAGCTCCGGACTATAGCAATCGGCCGCCCCTGCCGATATCTACAACTCTTACTTGAACAATTTTTCGATTAAATCAACGGTTCTGCTGTAATCAAAACGGCAACTCTCGAAAAACTCACTATATATATATATATATATATATATATATATATATATATATATATATATATATATATATATATATGTATATATGTATATATATATAGATATAGCACCCTTTGATCACAACAAATTTTCCTTGTGTTAAAATTTATATGATTCTTAGTTGCTTGAAACAGCCTTTATATATATATATATATATATATATATATATATATATATATATATATATATATATATATATATATAATTTTATTATTATTAAATACTTAGCAAAACTTGAAATAATATCGCGTCAAAATAATGTTTAAAAGTAATTAAAAGACAATAGCAGTATATTTATTGGGATAACTATAAATAAATCTTAATCGAATGTTGAAATATTTATTAACAAATAATACTGCTTAGTAGAAAATTGGACACCTGTTGTTTTGTATTCAAATTTATTTTTTTACAATTAAGGAAAATTTTAATAACTATGGATACCTATGTATATAAAAATTATAGCCATAAAAAACAAGCATACTCTGATTCCAACAACATGTTAAATTTTGTATGTTCTTACTTCGCTGAAACAGACTATATATATCCCACCTTGAGAATAAAACTTACAACTGCAAATTTTTCGTTTTTAGGATTTTTATATCATTGGATTCAGCTACATTTAAGCTATCGATTGGTGAAATTTTCATCCTAAAATTCTAGAAAATAAAAAAGTTATAGTCCATAAACTTTTTTTAAATTTTAACAACCTAAGAATAAATGGTTTAAAAAATTTTTGTTGCATGTGCAGTTGTAACAAAGAGAAAACAAAAAATTAACTTTTTATTTAGATTAAAAAAGGTATATGTATGTGATTTCTTTTATTAAGTACCTACATGTTAGTTAGAGTGGATTGTAGGTACATACAGAACTACACGCATTTTGGTATTCCTTTTTCTGTTATCATTTTACAATGTAAGTGAATAATGATGTTCACAATTTTAGTCATATTTAATGTTTATTGAGTTTAGACGAATCCTTTCGTAGCATTATTGTTATTAAAATATAATTTATTTTAATTTCAAAATATGCACGCTGATAAAGAAAAAATTAATTTAACAGTTCTTTCTGAATTTAATCGTATAATTTAAACAATTTAAACCATATAATTTAAACAATTTAAATAATTTTGTCCATTTAAATTTAAATAATGGACAGTTTTTGCCTTCTGCTTTAACTGTTACTGTTAATTCGGATATATACACACACCGGCAGAATTAGCGGAACATACAAAATATCTGTAAAAATCAAACAAACCATTAAATTTAAAGAAAATATCAATCTTATTTAATTATTCACTTAAAATTACATGTTTACAAGTCGATATACCTTTATTTTCGGTAGCAAAAAGAAGTAAAGATATAAAATGGCAAATTTTTGGAATCTTATGTCGTCTAAGAATAATTTAAGTTAAAGATTGTTTAACAAATAGAAAATGAAACACAGCGTTTTAATCTCGCCTGGTTCCTCCCGTGCTTTTATCAAAGCTTCCATTCGTTTTTCTATATTCAGCATGATGTTATCGATAGTTTCCTGGGACAGTCTTTGCCCTTCTTCAGTTACGCCAGTTTGAAGCTCAACCACATTGAGAAGAAACGGCATTTGAATTCAAAAGTGACAGACCTCTTAAAAAGAATTTCATCAATAATAAATAAAAACAATTCTATGGAAAGTCAATTGATTCGTTACTTCAATATTATTTTAAGTAAAAATGAAAAAAAACCGCCAACTTTGTTTAATAAATAGGTTTTATAAATTCTTTTTATGTTCCGCTAATTATGCCGGTGTGTGTATTTTAATTTGGACGAAACTTTCCCAAATAATACTAATGGAAATTTAACAACACCTGTTTCGGAAGGAAAGAAACGAAAGCGAAATCGCGATTTACGGGCGACAAATATACAAAAAGGTTTAATTAATACAGGGTCAGAACGTTATTCACTGAAAACTTAGAAATTTTTCCGGTTAAAACAAAAATTAAATCAGGATATTGCGTACAAGATAAAATGTAAACTAAAAAAGTAAACTAAAAGCTTGATCGTAATATTTGTATAATAAAAACAGACAAACGTGGGAAAAACTTCAATCGGCAAAATATTGATATAAAAGAAACTGTAAGAAACCATATAAGTAAACTAAAATCCAAAAGCAAAATAAAATTGTAGCAGCATATCCCTAATAGCTACATACTCCTAATAGTTATAATAGAAGAAAAGAAGAATAAATAACGTAATATTTTCAGTTAAATGTTTTTAATTACTTTTACTACTAAATGTCTAACAAATTATTATAAATTGATTGTATAATGGTTTAATTTATGCTCTATTAGTCCCATTTCTTTGGTCGGCAATAGAATATTTTCGAAAAAATTAGTTTTCATACTTTTCGAAAACGTAAACTTTTGATCGTAAATATCTCGTAAACGGTGCATCGTAGCTCAAAAATAACGAAATTTTTGAAGGCTTAAGCGAAGCAAGTTGTGGGTATTCCGAACATACTGGGACTATCAAAACTTACTTTTCGTTACCGAAAATTATCAATACCGAGTTACTCATCATAAACTGAATATAATTGATTGATTCAGACTCATTAGTCAAACTGGTTTTGTCACCAATAAAATATTTCCAAAAAAATTAGTTTTCAATACTTTTCGAAAACGTAAACTTTTGATCGTAAATATCTCGTAAAATGGTGCATCGTAGCTCAAAAATAACGAAATTTTTGAAGACTTAACCGAAGCAAGTTGTGGGTATTCCGAACATATTGGGACTATCAAAACTTACTTTTCGTTATCGAAAATTATCGATACCGAGTTACTCATCATAAACTGATTATAATTAATTGATTCAGACTGATTAGTCAAATTGGTTTTGTCACCGATAAAATGTTTTCAAAAAAATTAGTTTTCAATAGTTTTCGAAAATGTAAACCTTTGGTCGTAAATATCTCGTAAACGGTACATCGTAGCTCAAAAATAACGAAATTTTTGAAGGCTTAAGCGGAGCAAGTTGTGGGTACTCCTAATATATTGGGACTGTCAAAACCTATTTTTCGTCATCGAAAATTATCGATATCGGAAAAAACGATATTTTTAAAATTTTAACGTGTAAATTTCTACATTTTCGTTATCATTTGTATTATAAAATTCTCGAAAATTTTTGGTAGCTTTTATTTCCAGTATTTTTTTTTAAAATGACGTATTTAATTTACGCGATTTTTTATCCGCATAAATTGAATTCCCATGAAACGAATATCACGTAAATTGAGGAACCGGTGTCGCGGTCTTTAATTAAAAACGCATTTGTAAAATAGTACAGGTAATTGTAAGTAATCGTTTTTACTCAGGTTTCGGGAATTTTTCCGGGAAAGTACTCAATAATTACCCAAATGGGAATATTCCCGGGAAAATTTCCATTGGGAATTTTGCCGTTGCCAATCTCTATCTGCAATACAGTTATGGAATATGTTACCTTGGGAATTTTCCCGGAAAAATACTCAATAATTACCCAAATGGGAGTATTCCCGGGAAAATTCCCACTGGGAATTTTCCCGTTGCCCGTTTCTATCTGTAATACAGTTATGGAATGTGTTACCTTAAACAACTGCCATTATAAAATTATATAAAACGAAATTTTCAAAATTTCTGAAAAGTATTAGTTGCAGATACAACTTTGCGTCACCAACAAAAAGTAATATTTTGTGAGATAATTAAGGAAAAATGTATTATTTGCAGATATAACATTATAATCCTACACAGAATGCAACTTTTTGTAAAATAACTAAAAAATTTGTGGTTGAACTGCAATGAAAATTTAAACTATGAATTTTCTCGACAAAATTTTTATCACAACATTTAAAACTAACTGTTAGAATAAACCTAACAAAGTTTCAAAGTTCTAACATGATTTGGAAAAAGGTTATTAGGTTTTAAATTTCTTCAAAATCTTATTTCTTTAATATCTTAAAATTAGTGATTTTGCAGTTGTAACAGTTTTATTCTCAAGGTGCGATATATATATATATATACTGTGTGAGTTTTTCGGGAGTTGCTATTCGATTTATTCCTAAAATATGCATGTAATCGGAATAAAAAAAATCTTTTTTTTCAAATGGAAACATATATTGAGATGTTTTTTAAAAATTAGTTTATTACTTCAGATTACCAATTATGCCAAAATTTTCATTATTTTATTTCATATTTTTGAGAAATTGCATTTTTAAGTTTTAATTTTCAAAACCCGTGCCCAAGTTTGTTTAATCGAACGCAAAAAATACGGATAATTTGCAATTTACATTCAAAACACCCAAAATAACTAGTGATGATTATGTTCGCATTAAGCTGTTACAATAAGACAAAATTTATTTATTAAATACATTAATTTATCAAAATAATTTGTAGTTTTTCCTCAAATAGTAAACTTAATATTTAATAAACAGGTTATTAAATTACAGTGCAGTTATAATATTTAATATTACACCATATTAAAGAAGTCAAAATTAGTTACGTGTGAAACTGGCATTATCTATTTCCAAAATTAAATGATGGCGGACATAGATTAGGCACAGATGTCATTTGTCAAATTACTAAACGATTTTAAAAAAAAAATAAAATAAAATAATTGTCCAAAAAATATTTTAATACGACATTTTTCGAGATTGCCGTATATATTTTAACAATATGTCTCTAAGACATGTATTTTAAACAAATACTTATATAACCTTAATTTCTTTTCCAGTAAGAACGCCTTTAGTGAAGGTTGTTCAAAGTTCAAAATAATCGCCGATTTTATTACAATTTTAACATCTTTAAAACGTGTTCTGTATTAAAACGGTTCTCTATATTATGAAAACGACAGTATTTAATAAAGTTTATAATAACATTACACAAATTTTATTTAATTACAACCGCTTCCTAAATAAAATATAATAAATAAGTATACTCGAAGAATAATTTTATTAATTCTAATTACTTTAGTGTGTTATCAAATTGCCTAATTGTTTTATTGCTTCCGAGACTACCTACTAAAGCAAAGGGTCTGGAACCATTACCATAGGTGAATTTGCCCAAGAAATGAAATTCAATGATATGTATGCGATTGTGTAGCTTAGTGAAAGAGTAAACCATACGTATGGATTTTTCTCAATATCTTTACATTTCGCGGAGTTATAATACCAAATACCAAAAAATAGTGGTCTTATTCAAACTTTTTTTTCTCGTAAACTATTATAGATAAAACGATGAAACAAAATCCATATTGTTTGCCATGTCCAGTACTTTATTATATATTTTTTTCATTTAAAATAGACATTAAATACCCATTATAAAATATTAAAAAAAAATTCATTAAATTTTTTTGGCTACTTGTACAAGAGTGACCACTTTCATATTACTACCAAAAGAAAGCTCGCAAGCACTTCCCTCATCTCCCTGAATTTTATTTTTGTCAAAAGGGTGGAACATATTGAAAAAAAATAAGAACATATATATTTGGTGATGTTCATGGTATGTGTATGTGTAGGTACAGGTCAACAAATCTGACTTTACCTCTTCAAGGTCATAAAAATGCATTCTTAAAGAAGTGAGATAGTAATAATAATAATAATAATACTGTATTTAAATCTTCAGATTATTACAGGTGGTTGGTACATGTCATACAGAAATACATATTTGACAATTAATACATTAAACAAATATAAATTACATCACAAAACAAATTCAGTTTTTAAAATACAATTTACATACATACATGGCTATCAATATAATTTAGGTTGAGTGAATAAGCTATGAAATAGAAATAAAATTAAAATGGTGCAGACATAATTATTCGCATAGTGCAAAACTTCTTAATTTCAATGCATTTACTATAAAATAATAGATATCGTTAATTTTTTCTATACTTAACGTATCTAATAACACTGCTGTAATGTTTACTGTATTAGCGCCGTTAATATGTTTCGCTATATATTGGTTTCTGATGGGATTTAAAATTGGGCGTCTATACAAGAAATGTTCCATTGTTTCATTCTCTTTTAAATTGCAAACCATGCATTCAAATTTTGCATTCCATTTGTAGGTTACTCCTCTCGTACAGATTCTAATGTGTTCTTTGTTCATAACGCGTAATTGACAAATAACCCTTTTTTTGTCGATAGCTATATTTAGTGACAAATAATCAGGAATCATTGAGAGATTGAAATATTTGTAAGTTAAGTTATAGCTTGTTTCTAATATTCTATTTTCATCTCTTACGGCAATTTTATTCGCATAGCTTTCGGATATTAAATTTTTTAGTTCTTTGACTATTTGTGGATTTTGATTTTCCCACACATGATTAAATCCTAACTCATTCAGCATTTTTTTAATTTGAGTGACCCAATTTAGTTTGCCAATGTTATCCGGACTTTTATCTAACTCTAGCATTCGCAAATAGCTTATTTTTACCAGTTTTGTATTTGGAGTTGTAAGTAGTTTTATCCACCAATTTAAAATTTGTTCTACTGCCTGTGAACCTAGGTGTAATCTTTGAGTTTCTGATCTTATCAGGTAATGTGGTGTGTTTCGCGGTAGATTCACAATAGTTTTAAAAAATGTGCTCTGTACTTTATCTAAATCTTCCAGATATCTTAGGCTCCATATTTCTGCTCCATATAACAAAGTTGTTACAACTATATTATCTAGCAACCTCAATTTTGTGTCCCAAGATGATGATTGAGATCTAATTAAGGTATCTCGTACCCTACCAATTGCCGAATTAGCCTTTTTAATGGAGTTATTTAAAGCCACTGTAAATAAACTTGTACTTGTGAACGGAATTCCCAAATATACAGATCTATTTACTATTTCTATTTGTTGATTTTCAATATAAAATTTATTTAAGTTAACTGCAATTTTCCCCTTCTTCCTAAATACTAGTATTTTAGTTTTTGAAGTATTAATTTCTAATTTATTACTTTTACAATAGTTTTGAAACAAATTTAAATTCTTTTGTAGATTTGCAGGGGAGTCGGCGAGAATTGTACAGTCGTCCGCGTATAGCAGATGTGTAATATCTGTTTGCGAATTTAGACTGACGCCCTTAGCCCCATTCAGTTGAAAATAATTTTCTAAATCGGAAATAAACAGTATAAACAATAATGGACTCAAGGAATCACCCTGTAATATACCTCGCGTAGTATGTACATTTAAAACTTTTTCATTATCAATTTCGACTATTATCTGAGCATTCGTATATATATCCCTTATTACTGATACTATTTTCCTACTAATACCTAATAATTGCAACTTATTTAGGAGAAGACAATGGTCAACCTTATCGAATGCTTTTTTTAGATCGACAAAGCATGTGTAAATTTTTCGTTTAGGCAACCGAATGTGAGATTGTACAAGATTTGTTAAAATAAAAATATTATCTTGGCAACCCCTTCCTTTTCTGAACCCTCCTTGATTTTCGGGGATGATCTGTGCTTCCTCTGCCCATGTCAACAACCTATTAGCAAGAATCTTAGTATAAATTTTAGTAATTGTATTTAATAAGGCAATACCCCTATAATTCTCTGGATCGTTGATGTTACCCTTTTTGTATAACATTTTTAATTTTGATTTAGTCCATTCTTCTCCACACTTCTCGTGTTCAAAAGCCGTATTCAACATTTTTAATAGATACGTTTCAGCAACTGATGGCAGGTTCTTTAAAAAGTCATTCGTTACACCATTTGGACCGGGCGCTTTACTTCCTTTAATTTGTTTTAATACAACCTGAAGTTCTTCCAGGGAAATTTTCATATCTAAATACGGGTGCAGAGCATCTAAAAAAGATAATTCGTTTATAATTATAGGCGGGTATAAAGCTTTAAAGTATTGATCCCATATATCTACAGATATAGGGTTTGAACCCATTAATGGGCTTTTAAACCTAAATTGTTTAAGAGCTCCCCAAAATTCCTTACTGTCTCGCGCGTTAATTAATTTTTCTTTAACTTTATTGGAAAATTCCTTTTTCTTATTTTTTAACGTATTTTTATATTTTTGTTTATGTTCAATGTATAAAACCATTTCTGTTTGAGAAAAGTCATTTCTTTTCGCTGCTTTGTAGTAATTTTTTAACTTTACCTTCATTTGTTTACATTCATCATCGTACCATACTTTATTATTATTTTTTAATACCTCTCCCGGGCTAGTATTGATTATTGTTTTATTTTGACACATTCCAAGTTCAGTGGCCACACTTACGATATTTCCAATAAAATTTTTATACATTTGTGTCGTTGAGTCGGACACTACCCACTGAGATTCTTTAAGTGAGACAGAATATGACGAGCTTTTGCTTTCATCCCACTTCAACAAATTTATATTTTTGTATTTACGTTTATTTTTACATTTTTTAATACTTAGCACAGTACTATCTATAACCAGCATACAGGGTAAATGGTCTGACGTTAAAACAAAATCTAAAACTTTAAAATCTACCACTTCAACCAACGCCAAATCATTTCCCCATATGAGATCCGGTGTACTATTACCATTTTTGCTTAAAAAAGTAAATTGTCCTGTAGGATCTGAATAAGTTCTACCGTTAATTACATAAAAATTACAATTTTCTAAGTATTCGTTCAAAATTCTGCCCCTAGAATTAACAGTATCTTGCGAACTTCTGATTTGATTTAAAGAAGTGAGATAGTACTTAATATAAAGAAAAAATGACCTTGAAGCGGCAAAGTCAGATTTGTTGAACTGTACCTACTTGTTTTTGAATTATGTTTTTAAGAAATATTTTGAATGAATAAATGAATCATTGAATTTTTTTTTCTTTTATTACATGAGAATCTGATGCCTGCTCTACACTCTCGATCGAAGTTCCTCGACGAAGTAAGCGCTAAAGTTGGCTGAAGTCGGACTACCGTTATAACACCAGCCAGTAGGAACCATGAAATGAATTGGTTGCCCCCGTCGATATCTACATTATTTGAACAATTTGAACTCACACAGTATATATATATATATATATATATATATATATATATATATATATATATATATATATATATATATATATATATTAGGGTGGCGCAAAAAAACCACATATTTTTCTTTTTTTTGTCTCATAGGAAAAAAAAGTTAATTTAGCTCGATTTAAGAATGCTCACCAAAAATTAGCTCGATAAAAAATTTTTTAAGGGTCGCTCAAAACTTTTTAAAATTTGAAAATGGGCCAAAAATCGATTTTTGTTTTTCATCAAACTTTTTTTCTTATCCCTGCATATGTTTGTACATTGAATAATAAAAAATTCCTCCAAATGTTAACTCAAAAAATTGATAATAAAAGGTCGCTCAGGATTTTGAAGTCAAAATATTTAATATTTTTTAGGGACGCTAAAAAATATTAAATATTTTAACTTGAAAAACTTTCAGAACTCTTGAGCGACCTTTTATTATCAATTTTTTGAGTTAAAATTTGGAGGAATTTTTTATTATTCAATGAACAAACATATGCAGGCATGAGAAAAAAAATTTGATAAAAAACCAAAATCGATTTTTGGCCCATTTTCAAATTTTAAAGTTTTGAGCGACCCTTAAAAAATTTTTTATCGAGCTAATTTTTGGTGAGCATTCTTAAATCGAGCTAAATTAACTTTTTTTCCTATGAGACAAAAAAAAAGAAAAATATATGATTTTTTTGCGCCACCCTAATATATATATATATATATATATATATATATATATATATATATATATATATATATATATATATATATATATATATATATATATATATAAAATTATCAGAGAAATAGAAATAGATCTGAATTAGCTAACAACCAAAAATTTTTATATTTCTTTAATTTATTGATTTACAGTTGTGCCACTTATTTTCTCAACAATTACATTTCTTAATATTTGGGAATAATTTTATTTTTTTTAATATAACTAAAAAAAACGCCGTGAGCAGCGGAGCCCCATCACGGAAGTCGAATTTGTCCTATCATCTTCGGTATTGAGTGTCTACAAGCGAAATGTAATTGCAAGTCCACAAGCGATTTGTCATTTTGGTGGTTTCAAAACTGATGATGAGTGTCCGGTTGATCGGGGCTTTAAAAAAAGGTTTTAAGTTTTTAAGGGCTGAATCTCAGTAAATTTCAATTTTGTGCCGATAGCAGTTAACAGGGAAAAAGCCAACACAATTCGTACGAGGGCATTCCTACCCATGCTTATCCGCCAATTGCCTTTGTGTTTTATTTTTAAATATTAAAAAAGGAACTTAAATAGTAAACTGGAAGGCTTTTATGAAGATATTTTTTCTTTCAAAAAAAATCCAAAATTTCTATTTTATAAATAATAAAAATCCAAAATTCCTTATTCATAAACAAACAGTGACTTTAATAACATTTTTAAATTACTTTATATGTATGTATTTTATTTGTTATAAAAGTAAATTCACTTTTTTTTAATTTTTTAAAATTACTATTCGCCTACTTGTATTTAGAATAAAAATGATCCATTTAAAACACATTTAACAATAGCATTCAGTTCCGAGGTAAAAATGGGAGAAGTGGGGGGAAAAGTAATGTGGACTCCCTAAAACGTACTAGCTGGATACTAACTGAATACACGTACAAACTTTCAGCCCTCTAGGTTTCCTTAAAGAATCTGTAAACGTGTTAGAAAACAAGCAAAAAAAAATTAAGGAAATATTAGCGTAAAAATCGTGGGGGTAAGAGTTAAAAGTTGAAACCACCAAAAAACAGTGTCCGGCTATTAGCTTAAACTGTACACAAAATTTCAGCCCTCGAGGTTTATTTGGGGAGATTTTGACCCGAACGAAACTGTTAAAAAACAAGAAAAGTCATATTCTTTTGGGTATAAAAATGGTGGGGGTTAGGGTTAAAAGTCGAGACCCCCAAAAGGCACCCCCTTGATACTAACTCAATCCGAATACAAAATTTCAGCCCTCTAGGTTTATTCGGGTGATCGGTGCGAGTGGTACAATCTTCGAAAAAGCATGAAATAGTAGCTTAAAAATGAGGGATGTTGGGGTAAAATATTAAAACCTTCAAAAAGCACAACCTAGGTATGAACTCTATCAACACACCAAATTTCAACCCTCTACGTTAATTCTGGAGGGCTGGGGGCGTGTTAGATCCAGCGAAAATAGTTTTTCCCCCCCTACTCCCTCCAAATCATCCTAGGAAACTGAATTTTGGATATGTTGTAGATAATTGACCGAAACATTATTTCCAACCGGTTTGGAAAATTATTATTGCTTTTCCGCCCCCACCACCCCCTCAAAGTTTGGGTCGGATCCAAAATTTGCCCAAAATTTGACCCCACTTTGATAGTATTGTTGTGCATCGGAATGAACCCCATTTACCATATATATATATACATATATATATATATATATATATATATATATATATATATATATATATATATATATATATATATATATATATATATATATATATATATATATATCAGACATTTTTTTCGACGAAGACAGAATATATAGAAAAAAACGCCGTGAGCAGCGGGGCCCCATCACGGTAGTCGAATTTTCCCCTTCTTCTTCGGTATTGAATGTCTACAAGCGAAATGTGATTGAAAGTCTACAACCGAATTGTCATTTTGTTGGTTTCAAAACTGGTGATGAGTGTTCGGCTGATCGAGGCTTTAAAAAAAGGTTTTAAGTATTTAAGGGATGTATCTCAGTAAATTTCAATTTTGTGCCGAAAACAGGTAGCAGAAAAAAAGCCAACACAATTCGTACGAGGACATTCCTGCCCATGTTTATCCGCTAATTGCCTTTATGTTTTAGTTTTAAATATTAAAAAAGGACCTTCAATAGTAAACTGGAAGGCCTTTATAAAGATATTTTTTCTTTCCAAAAAAATCCAAAATTTCTATTTTATAAATACTAATAATCCAAAATTCCTAATTTATAAATAAACAGTGACTTTAATTTAACATTTTTAAATTACTTAATATGTATGTATTTCATTTGTCATAAAAGTAAGTTCACTTTTTTTTAAATTTTTTAAAATTACTATTCGCCTACTTGTATTTAGAATAAACATAATGCTTTTAAAACACATTTAACAATAGCATTCAATTCCGATGTAAAAATGGGAGAAGTGGGGGGAAAAGTGATGCGGACTCCCTACAAGGTACTAGCTGGATACTAACTGAATACACGCACAAAATATCAGCCCTCTAGGTTTCCTTATGGAGTCTCTAGACGTGTTAGAAAACAAGCAAAAAAATTAAGGAAATATTGGCGTAAAAATCGTGGGGGTAAGGGTTAAAAGTTGAAACCTCCAAAAAACAGTGTCTGGCTATTAGCTTAACCTGTACACCAAATTTCAGCCCTCTAGGTTTATTTGGGGGAGATTTTGACCCGAACGAAACTGTTAAAAAACAAGAAAAATCATGTTCTTTTGGGTATAAAAATGGTGGGGGTAGGGGTTAAAAGTCGAGACCCCCAAAAGGCACCCCCTTGATACTAACTCAATCCGAATACAAAATTTCAGCCCTCTAGGTTTATTCGGGTGACCTGTGCGAGTGGTACAAACTTCGAAAACGTCGAAAATGCATGAAATTGTAGCTTAAAAATGAGGGGGGTGGGGGTAAAATATTAAAACCTCCAAAAAGCACAACCTAGGTACGAACTTTATCAACACACCAAATTTCAACCCTCTACGTTAATTCTGGGGGGCTGGGGGCCTGTTAGATCCAGCGAAAATCGTTTTTCCCCCCTCTACTCCCACCATATCATCCTAGGAAGCTGAATTTTGGATATGTTGTAGATAATTGACCGAAACATTATTTAAAACCGGTTTGGAAAAGTTTTATTGCTTTTCCGCCCCCCACCACCCCCTTAAAGGTCGGGTCAGAAAAAAAATTTGCCCAAAATTTGACCCCACTTTGATAGTATGAGGTGCCTCGAAATTGAGCCCCATTTACCAAATTTCATCTCTTAACTTCCATAGGGGGGCCCTACACAAATTAAAAGGTGGTGGGAAAATATATATATATATATATATATATATATATATATATATATATATATATATATATATATATCAGACATTTTTTTTTCTACATATTCGTGTTCTACGGGTCCGAAAACGGATAGCGCCCCTACTCTCGCCTCTCGCAGCTCTTATCGTATAGACTGTATAAGTCTAATTTTTCGGAGAAAATTCGACTAAAAATGTCTGATATATATATATATATATATATATATATATATATATATATATATATATATATATATATATATATATATATATATATCAGACATTTTTTTCTATATATTCGTGTTCTACGGGTCCGAAAACGGATAGCGCCCCTACTCTCGCCTCTCGCCGTTCTTGCGTATAGACTGTATAAGTCTAATTTTTTCAAGGAAAAATTCGACTAATAATGGAACTAAATTTTCACATTGCTTAATACAAACATTTTTCTATCGAAAAATTACTTATCACAGCATAAAAAATAGGTAATTTTTGAGATTGAACGAACTAGCTTAAAAAATTTTCCTAATTAGGTCCTCAAATCCGGATGAATATCTCCAGCCAGATCAAAAATTGCTCATGCGCATTGTTTGCCGTGCGCGATATCTAGGCAAATGTTTCAAGTTGTAATACATACATAATAATATGAGAGAATAAGAGTACACATCGTTGTGTTATTATGTATATAGTATGTACTTACTTGTGTATGTAGTACAGCTAGTACAGAATAATATGTGTGTATGTTATGTACATATCTCTACATAATACGTATACTAATACAATGCGAATTGGGTAGTGAACCCAAGTGGGTTGATGCAACGTAAGTTAAATCAGTCAATCAGTGTAGTTCTAGCATTAGAATAAGGATGGTGAAGTTCATTATTTTTTACTTTGTTAGTTCTGACAAATGATTTTTTACTCGGTATTCCATGAAATAAATTTTGTGTATTAAATATTTTTAATTTATTTAAATGTTTTTAGTGTTCAGTTACTGTTTATAACTTGTAATTCAATAATCGTGCCATTTAATACGTTTATTTTATTTGATGTGTTTATTTTATCAATTAAGAATTGACAAAAGGTAAGTAAATATTAATTAAGTATTATATAGTGTTACATATTTTGAATAATTTCATACACAAATATTGTGTTTTTATTGATGAAAATTAGGAATACCGTGCGTTTGATATACCGAGTGCTCTTGACAATACATATCATTACATTGTAAGTACAGGTGCGAATTTACGTATCGCGAACAAATCAATGTTAGTCGCTAACAATGCGAAACAATCTAACAATTTTAATATTTTTAACTCAACAAGTTTGACTATCTAGAAAAAGTACCAGCTACGTAAATATTGAAACTTTTAATAGCAATCATTATTGTTTTGTTTATGTATAATTCACATAATTATTCTTGAACATAACAAAAAACATAATTTTGTTGGTTGTACTTCCTACTGACAGTAAAATTTCATTGTTATTCCTTAATAACGGTCGAACTTTTTGCGTAATTAACAAGATGATAGAAATAATCGTTAGAACAGTATATCCTGATAATAATACTTATTACATAGTTACATGTTAGAATACCTAGTAAACAGTAAATAATAAATATACTAATATAAAAGTCACGTGGCTACGTTTTTATACCATGCTTAAGTTCAACTGTTATGTGAATTCTTGTTTGTTTAGTTCTTCATATTCTCAATTCATAGTTAGTATTGTTATAGAATATAAGATTTCTTAGTAACTAATATTAAGTTTTTGTAAAGATGTATGACTAGGGTGCCCATACGTCCGGGTCTTCCCGGATTTGTTCCGGTGTCCCAATAGATTTTTTGCGACGGGTGTTTGTCCCAGTTTCTTAAACTATGGTCCATTTCACTTAAATTTAACCATGCTTCATCACTTTGAATTTAAATAATTTCCATTTTCTTGGCTTTATTTTTTTCATTATTGCATTTTACGTAAATTTTAAAATTGCAGTTTATTTTTAGAAAAGAACAGAAGATTGATTTGTTTAGAATATAAGAATTATTTAATTTTTTAACGATAACTCATGATCAATTATATTTGAAATGAGGTATACTTCTTATTACCTTGTTGGAACACAGTTTTTAGCAAGTAGCAGTTCAGCAAGAATCATACTGAAATCATTAATTATCATTTTGAATAGGTAACCTTTTTTCAGGACTTCTTGGGAATTTTACTTTGTGTAGGGCTGCAATCATTAAAATCATTAAACACGGATAATAAGTCCAAAAATCCTCGATTTTGGGACACGAAACGGAGTAAGTGCCACTTTTATTACTCTTTATTTTAAGCCACTCAAGAAACAGAATTTACAGAACATCACCAATCAGCAAGCGAAATTTAAATTAGTTAGCGTTGCTAGGTAATTTAAAATAAAAATAATAAACAAATTCAAATTTAGGTGTTGGGATCTGTCCAAAAGGATCAGCTTCAGAAAAATGGCTGACAAAAAAGTGCATTAACATTAGTTTTATATATAGTAACCAGTGCTATATTAAGAAAAAAAAAACGCCGTGAACAGCGGAGCCCCATCACAGAGGTGGAATTTTTCCTTTCATCTTCGGTATTGAATGTCTACAAGTGAAATGTGATTGAAAGTTTACAAGCAATTTGTCATTTTGGTGGTTTCAAAACTGATGATGAATGTCCGGCTGATCGGGGCTTTAAAAAAAAGGTTTTAAGTTTTTAAGGGCTGAATCTCACAATCAATAAATTTCAATTTTGTGCCGATAGCAGTTAGCAGGAAAAAGCAACACAATTCGTACGAGGGCATTCCTACACATGCTTATCCGCCAATTGCCTTTGTGTTTTATTTTTAAATATTAAAAAAGGACCTTAAATAGTAAACTGGAAGGCCTTTATAAAGATATTTTTTCTTTCCAGAAAAATCCAAAATTTCTATTTTATAAATAAAAATCCAAAATTTCTACTTTATAAATAAACAGTGACTTTAATAACATTTTTAAATTACTTATTTATGTGTTGCATTTGTTATAAAAAAAGTAAGTTAATTTTTTTTTAAATTTTTTAAAATTACTATTTGCCTACTTGTGTTATAATAAAAATAATGGATTTAAAACACATTTAACAATACCATTGAATTCCAATGTAAAAATGGGAGAAGTGGGGGGGAAAAGTAGTGTGGAATCCCTAAAAGGCACTAGCTGGATACCAACTCAATACACGTACAAAATTTCAGCCCTGTAGGTTTCCTTGGAGAGTCTTTAGACGTGTTAGGAAAAAAGCAAAAAATAAAGGAGATATTGGCGTAAAAATCGTGGGGGTAAGGGTTAAAAGTTGAAACCTCCAAAAAGCAGTGGCTGGCTATTAGCTTAACACAAAATTTCAGCCCTCTCAAATGATTCAATAAGTCCGTATCAACATAAATCGCAGCCTATAATTCCATGATCCACCGAGCGTTTAATATACCTTTGTCGAAAGAAAATTTTGAAAAAGAAATAAATAATAAAAAAATAATAGCGAATAACAACGGATATAATTCAAACTTAATCGATAAATTAATAGCTAAGAAAGAATTTAAACAAATTTTAAAAGAAATTTACCCCCTCTGTTAAACCAGAATTAAAAACTAACTTTAAAACTATAATATATTTTGGTAATATATTGGATAAAATTAAAAAAATTCTAGAAAAATCAAACATAAATATAGCATTTAAATCAGGCTTTAATCTAGGAAACTTAATATATAACAATAAAACAAAAATTGATAAACTTAAAAAATCGGGTATCTACAAATTAAACTGCCAAGACTGTAATAGTTTTTACATCGGTCAAACTGGCAGAAACTTTGAAACTCGGAGAGCAGAGCATTTCAGATCTTATAGGAATAAGAAATCCGACTCTGCTTTTGCGAGGCATTTAATTGACACCGGACACACACCAGAACAGGAAATTACCGTGCTACACGAGGCAAACAAAGGATAGAAGTTAACAATCCTAGAAGCAATAGAAATAAATAAACATAACTCCGATCACCTTTTAAATGACTACATCGATATCAACAGTTCAACTTTATTTTCAATATTATAATTTAATTAAACTTTTAAAATTGTATTTTCTGTAATATTGTTTGTTTGTCAATTTCAATCTTTTGTCACGTGTTTGCTCGCATTTGTCACATGTAATGTAATCTTGTTTTTCTTGTTTTTCGGATTCTCCCACTACCCCCGCCCCTTCTACTTCCACACCATATACCACTCCCCTTCATAAGTATAGGTAGATAAAATTAGTATATAAGCGCATGTATCGAATATGTGTAATTTTTATTCTGTTTGAAAATGAACTAACGGTTCGAAACAATATTGTCACAGTTTCAAAAATAAAAGTGGTATTTTGTAAAGTAAAATATTTGTTTTTTATTTTATTTATTTTTAATTATAATGAAACAAATGGGTCAGGGATATAATAAATAATATACACTCTTTCTAATATAGATATTGTAAAACGGATGCTTATAAAAAGGATACTCACATTCTAGTTTTTATATTTCTAAATTTTGCTAAATAAAATTCCGACAAGAATTGACACGGACCGTAAGTGTTATTTTTGTTGCCTTGTATGCTTAAGAGCTGCATCCGAGACCACAAAAATAACACTTACAGTCCTTGCCACGTAATATACTATTAGTCTTTTGGGATTAAAAGTGACACTGTACTTCCTCTTATGAAGGACAAAATTATGTATTTTAGTTCTGGATTTGTAAAAAAAATTATATTTTCTTAAAATACCAGTAAATTGATGGTAAAAAATAGACAAAAATAAAAAAATAAAAATATTAACACTTTCAGTTCCAGGGCTTCGGCATCCGAAAATAATCAAAACAACCGCAGAGGCCGATCGCGATCAATGACTAATTGATTACGCATTATGTATTTGTGCGATGTTACCACACCGATGTGTATATACTCAGCTAACGCACTACTCTCTTGGTTTCTATAAGAAAATTTAAAATAAACAATATAAAAACTAATAAAAGTATTTTTTTTAAGTTTATTTTTACCAGTTTGTTATCTAAACTTTCTGTAATTCTCAAATTGATTTGAATGTGTTTGAATGTCAAATATATGTATTATGGGCGCAAGCTAAAAAGACCATTTTTATCTATATCTGCATTTATCTTTGTCTATCATATTAATAAATAGAAGTTTACTCACTCACTCCTATAAAAACTTAATTACTGGGTTTGGTTAGTAACTATGGAAATAATACAATTTATGTTCTCCTCACCTCAGTTTCTGACGGTCTTTTGAGCTTGCGGCCATAATACGTACGTATCACATACACCCCCGTCAGAAAATTTAGGACCACTTCATTTTTTTTCTTAAAATGGTTATATTTATGCAATCAAAAGTTTCATTTAAACAACGTTGTGTATACGATTTGACTACACATTTGGCTTCCAATCCATGCACTTGTTTAGATTATTTAGGCATTTCTTTGACGATCACGTCACATCAAAGTGTGAAAGTGAATCTTCTCTATTTTTTTAAAAATTGAAACGTAATTTTTTTAATAGATAAAAATTGTTTTCGCTTAATTAATGATTCTATCATATTAAATAACACATTTTTAGCTTTCTAACGACCACCGAAAATTTCCCTACGATGATTAGTTTCGAAGTTATGAGCAGTCAAAGTTTAGTGTGTACTCTACTCTTTGAATTACTATAACTCGGTTAAAAATTGTCGTACAGCGATGAAAAAAAAACGAAATTAAAGGAAAAAATGTAATATTTTTGAATATAATATTAAAATTAATTGAAAAATAATTCATCGAATTAATAGTGAGCTTTAAACGTAGAAATTCCATTTTAAATTCTTATATAAAGTTTTTTTTTTTTTTGACGATAAATCAAAAACAGTAAAATATAAAAAAAATTTTAAGGAAAGATTCTGAAAGTAGAAATTCTAAACTTTCATTCTGTATTAAAATCAACGCTCTCTCATTTGTTTTGCTGAAAATGCAGGGACTTAAACATAAAAAACTATTTTTATAAAGACATGTAAAATCGTCAAAAACTTTAGGACCATATCTAATAGTCCTGTATATATTTTTTGGTCCTAAACTTTTTGGCGATTTTACAGGTCTTTATTTTTAAATAGTGTTAATATGTTTAAGTCCCTGCATTTTTGGCAAAACAAATTAGAGAGCGTTGATTTTAATACAGAACGAAAGTTTAGAATTTCTGCTTTCAGAATCTTTCCTTAAAATTTTTTTGTTTTACTGTTTTTGATTTATGGTCAAAAAAAAAACTTAATATAAGAATTTAAAATGGAATTTTTATGTTCAAAGCTCACTATTAGTTCGACGAATTATTTTTCAATGAATTTTAATATTATATTCAAAAAGATCAATTTTTTTCCTATAATTTAGTTTTTTTTCATCGCTGTACGACAATTTTTAACCGAGTTATAGTAATTCAAAGAGAAGAGTACACACTAAACTTTGACTGCTCATAACTTCGTAACTGATCATCGTAGGGAAATTTTTCGGTGGCCGTTACAAAGCTACAAATGTGTTATTTAATATGATAGAAACGTTAATTAAGCGAAAACAATTTTTATCTATTAAAAAAATTATTTTTCAATTTAAAAAAAAAAAAAAAAAAAAAAACAGAGAATATTCACTTTTGCACTTTGATGTGACATTATCGTCAAAGAAGTGCTTAAATAATCTAAACAAGTGCATGGATTGGAAGCCCAATGTGTAGTCAAATGGAATACACAACGTTGTTTAAATTAAACTTTTCATTGCATAGATATAACCATTTTAAGAAAAAAAATGAAGTGGTCCTAAATTTTCTGACGGGAGTGTATATGTACATGTTAAATTATTTTATGTATTTGGTTATATAAAGTTTCTTTAAAAATATTGTCGGCTTCCGGGGAAGTTTACTGTGAAAGTGCTCGGGCCTGATAGTATTTATAGTTTTTTTTCTTTTTTATTAGGGTTGACCGGGGTAAATGTGAATTGGGGCAATTGTGAACGGCGCCTATAATTTCCAAAGTAACATTAATTTTGTCAAAAATCAAACCTTAGTATGTTTTTCTGTCCTTTCTTAATATTCTATTAAAATTTGATAACAATTCTCCAAGTATTAGTATCTTTTTTTTTTATTTTGAAAAAACCCTTGCAAAATTTTATGTATCTTACTTCGACCAATCCTCAAAAAAAATTTTTTTTGAATACATTTTCTTTTTGTAAAAGGTAAGAAATGGTTAAAAGTACTTCTAAAGAAGTGGTCTAAACCCTGAGAGGGTTCCTTATTAACTGCTAAAGAAATTGGATAATTTATTACCAATTCACAATTACCCCATGATTTTAACATTGTGGGGTAATTGTGAACGTCATTCACAAATGCCCGCATTCCATCAAAAATTTCAGTAGTGTTCGTTTCAGAGTTGAAAATGTTGATGAAGATGCTGGTGACATTATTGTACAAGTTTCCGTTGTACAAACAATACAAAAAAAAAGAAAAATTGTGTAAAGAGCGATGTTTTGTGTATCAATCTACGAAATCATTGCTGTGCTCCCTTATCCAATAACAACTTACAAAAACAGAAAAATTAGTTGTTTTCAATGTCTCTGTGAGTGTCCAAGGGCAGTAGGATTAATACAAAATCATTTTTTTTTCATTTCAAGTATTAGACCTAATAGATTGTTGTTTTTTTATTCACGTTAACTAATTGTATTCCCTTGAAAAAGTCTCATTTTCCTTGTTTTTGTG
Organism: Brachynemurus nebulosus; assembly: GCA_035578155.1. NCBI lineage: Eukaryota > Metazoa > Arthropoda > Insecta > Neuroptera > Myrmeleontidae > Brachynemurus > Brachynemurus nebulosus. The sequence goes on along the minus strand of JAPWDM010000001.1, from coordinate 114,156,909 downwards.
TGAAAATCTTGTAATTTTTTGATTTTTTATTTGATAAAATGATAAAATATCATCAAAATATCATTTTTAGTTTGTAATAAATTTGTTCCTACAATTTTTGTTATTTTTATTTAACCTTGATTTTTGGGGAAAATTTGAGGTATGGATAACTTGCATTAAACAAAGGGAAATTGTGACCGCTAAAGTATGATGAAAAATTTGAAAGTTGTAAATGTGAAGAATTTAATTTGGGCTTTACTTTGATGTACCTCACTTCTCTTGTAATCCATTATAAATAATTTTTCTGATGGCATTCACTTTTACCCCAAAATTCATAAGATTTGCAAAACTGCATCGGGGAAATGTGAATGGCTTATAAAGTTTTTGTTTTTCATACGAATTTGCTCAAAATTTGTGTGGTGTATCCTGAATAATGTAGAATTAAAAATAAATCAACCACAATGTGATATATAAAATAAAAAATACTTAGGTAAAACAATGCTTTTATCTCAATTCATTAAAATCCATTCACAATTACCCAGGTCAACCCTAATTCTTAAAAAAATCGAAATTTTTGCTTTCTAGACCAGAATACTCTCTTAATATGGTCTACTCGTTTACAGGCGTTCTTTAGAAAATTTTTAAAAATGGTAATGTTTACCGCAAGCGCGATAGAAACTATACTACAATAAAAACTGAATAAAATTATTTTTATACATAAAGCTAATTTTTTAGAGGTAGTATACATACTATACATTTATATTATTTATATTATGTGTACACAGGTGTGTTTTACCATAACCGGTTAAGGTCACTTTGTATCCGTATATAAACTTAAAATGGTCAGAGTTAAAATTGAACATCTTATTTCACTTACATGAAATATAGATTCGCTATTGATCGTCATCAACAGCAAATCTATAGCAGAGCCATTTATCTTAAGCCGGTTCTACACGATGCTACGAACACCTTTCAACATTAGACGTTCGATGGTTCATCGCATCGTGTGGCCGTTGTTCGAACCTACGAGTGTCCAATGTCGAGCGTCAAACATTCGCATTTGGCCATGTCCCGCTCGATGTCGGTATTCTTGCACCGAGTCAAAGGGATGCTTCGAACGTTTGAAGGTCAATGTTGGTTGCGTTGGTTGGTTCGACTCAGCAGCTGCACGACTCGTTCATGTGAAGAGAGACAACATCAGTGTATAACATTAGAGATCACATAAGACAGATGACATCCTCGTCCACTGAATAAACGTTTTTACCAACACATTATACAAGAGAGACAACATCAGTGTATAACATTAGAGATAACATCAGACAGATAACAGCCTCGTCCACTGAATAAATGTTTGTACCAACACATCATCATTCGTATTGGATCAAACATTCGATTCACCGTGTAGCAGATACATTCGTCGCACCAACTATCGAACTTAATTGCCTCAAACGTTCGATCGAACGTTGGAAGGAACGTTCGTAGCATCGTGTAGAACCGGCTTTATTCACGAACACAAAAAAGCGAACATTGAATCCGTCTATGTTAAAAAAAAAGTAAATGGGTAAAAATTAATTCACTTCCCCTCTAATATAATTAAAGTTATAATTTTAGTAATAAATTGTATACAAGTGGTCCAGAATTGTGTACCGTAATTGCTAGAGCTGATAGTACGTTTAAAAATAATGGTACCTTTTTATATATTTTTTCTTTCAAAACTCAATAATAAGGGAAAAAATACAGAGGTGGAATAATACCGACTTCTTTTTTTAAATTTTTTTAGACGCTTTTGAATAATGGATTCATATTTTTGCAGTACGTATGGACATTAGGATAATTATTGTACCGATTATTCCATTATTTATTATTAGGGGATAATTTGGTATTATTTATCAAAATGTAGCAAATAGGTATACATTTTTTGCATGGAATTGTTTGGAAAATCATATTATTATTAAGAATTTTATTTAAATAACTGCAAATTAAAAAAGACGTGATAACTTACACCTATTACCCAAAACCCCACCTTAATCATAGTGGTGGAATAAGTGTTAACATAAATTTAATTATCCTAATGGAAAATACGCACTCTTAAAATATCAATCCGTTATTCAAAAACGTTTGGAAAATATTTAGGAAAAAAATGATTTTCATCATCATTTCACATCTTTACAGGATGTATCTCTCTTTTTAATGAGTTTTGAAAAAAAGTGTACATGAAAAGGTACCATTATTTTTGAACTTATTACTACCAACTCTAGCAATACGATACTTGACTGTATTCAAAACTTGTTTTAAATGTTAAAAAATTTTTATGTAATATTTTTATATATATTCAATTTTAGCACTGACAAATAAAAATATTCTTTAGTTATTTAAAAATTCTATTTTGAAAATTATAAATTTGTAGCCTTCATTTAAATGACTAAAAACGCGGTGTTATTTGAAAATGATGTCCTTTTTTGTAGCAAATATTATTACCGTAGTTACATCTTGTCTAACAAGTAAAGGTCCCGAGGCCGGACCTATCGATTTTGATGAAATTTAAATATGTTGTAGAACACTAAAAACTAAGGGACACGTATTTTTTTTATCTGCGGAAAAACGGTTTGAAGGGGTGAAATCGCCCTCCAAAAATTGAGGTAAAAATTTAATTTTTACCTCAATTTTGAAAAATTAAATTTTTACCTCAATTTTTGGAGGGCGATTTCACCCCTTCAAACCGTTTTTCCGCAGATAAAAAAAATACGTGTACCTTAGTTTTTAGTGTTCTACAACATATTTAAATTTCATCAAAATCGATAGTAAGGGATAGAGCAAAAGTTTAAATTGGCGATATTACTCTTTTTTAAAGAGCTATCTATTGATATGCAATTTGGGGATTAATTTTGCAAAAAGGGGGTGAAAAATAAACAATATAAAAATTTTGTTTACAGATTTGAAATCTACGTCAAAAAATCTAATTGACCTGTTTTTGCTCAATATCCTAATATTAAGTCTAGGGGTAGTTAACTAGAGGGTGACTATGTCGAATAATTGTACTATTTGGGTATTTCAAGAAGTTCTTTTTCATGGAAAATAGCTTAAGACAATTAGAATAACGTAGAAATGAAATTCTCGAATTCAAAATTGAGTTTGAGCGACATTGGAGAGGGGGTGAGTCACCTTCTTAAATTACATGCTAGTTTATATACACTAATTTTTGCTATTAACACACTGATAGTGGGTAAAATAATGTCACAATAAGTGGTTCTGAAGTTGGACTATCATATTAAGTGTGCATTTAGTACTTGTAGAGTTTCATGGAAATCTTATGGTGGTGATGCTATTGGTTACGTCTAATTGAAACCAGATGGGATCATTTGTACTATTAAGTATAAAATTATGCCTGAAGATAAAATAAAAATCCAGAACACATTCTGTTATATTAGCTGTAAATGAAGAAGATAAAAAAGTAGAAAGTTGTAAATACCACTGAAACCGAACATGCTGACTGCTGAATATTGTAGTCTAGTTCACAAGTTAAAAAACGTGAAAAATAGAAATATCTTAAAAATAGGAGCAATAGTTCATTCGATTCGCAATGACCTATAGAAAAATGTATTTTAAGGATTTTACAGCACATAAAAATTACAATTGTTATTAACAAAATAGGATGGAAAAAAACGGGGTATTCATCATCATTTTGTTAATAACTTAAAAGTATTAATAATTAAGAAATGAAACAAAAAGATTCTTAAAAAGGAGGAAATTTGCAATAAAAAAGTCCCAACTCCCGGAGCTCTACCACCATTAATTCTAATTTTAATTTAATGCCGCAAAACGGGTTTCACGCGCCAATTTTAGCACAGATGCAGCGACGATGAAAACAGCATACCACCGAAAATAATTTTTTTTATAGTAGTAAATGATAATTTAAAAATGTAAAAAAAATTATGCTGTATTCAAAACACTTCAAAGAATAAGATCCCGTTAGAAAAAAATTTTTCTCCTAATTTTTCATAAAGTTGTTATCCTAATTTGTCATAAAGCAATTGTTAACCAATAAATCATTTACGGATCTCTGCTTTCACAGATAGTTACATAAAAGTTAAAATAATTACATTAAAAATCTTTTGCCTCGTGGAGCGCTACTTATTATATACTTAAGAAGATTATGTGGTAAAAGTTTATAAAAGTTTTTTATTTTGTTTATTATAATTTCCTAAAGTTAAAAATTTAAGAAATATGAAGAATTTTATAATTTTGACGTTTTTTTTATCTACCCATGACAGTAATTAACCTTGGTTGCAATTTCTTTACGTCATTTGACAATAAATTTTTTATAAACAAATGGAGAAATTTAATAGTTAAAAAAATTTTTTTACCCGTTTGTTGTTATGAAAAAATAATAATTTTTAAACAAAAAAATTTTTCTTAAAAAAATTTTTTTATTGTTTAAATTTTTTTTAATATTTTTTTTAATTTTTTTTTTTTAGTTATCGTGTTGAGAAGTGCAAATAATGATTTTTAAGAAAAATGGAAATATCAAAAAAATAATTATAAAGAATTATAAACAATAAAAAAATTTTTTGTTTAAAAATTATTATTTTTTCATGACAACAAACGAGTAAAAAATTTTTTTTTAACTGTTAAATTTCTCTATTTGTTTATAAAAAATTTATTACTAAATGACGTAAAACAATTGTAACCAATGTTAATTACTGTGATGGGAAGATAAAAAAACGTCAGAACTATAAAATTGCTAAAAAAAATTTTTTTAGTTGTTATTTCCTTCATATTTCTGGAAAATTAACTCAAAATTTAAAATAAAAGAAATTATAATTAACAAAATAAAAAGCTTTTATGAACTTTGAAAAAGTTTACTTAGTTTTAATAACTATAGACTGCCAGCTACTTAACAGATATTAATTTGTATTCATATCTATTTATTTTGAATATGCGTTAATCCTTTTTCTTTGACTCAGTTTTGCACCACATTTCTATTTGTGCTGACACAGAGTGTTCTACGCGATAAAAACATGTCCATACAGATTGAGTGTAGTCTAAACAAAGAATACAGCATCGACTTATTCTCAGTTTAAATCAGCGTGCCATAGCTAATGAATAAAGCTACATTTATTTTTAATTTACAAATAATGTATCCGATATCGAAATCTACTAAGAAATTAGTGATTAAATTATTAAAAAGTAGATAATCTACAAGATATATCGCTTGGAAAATTCATATTAGCCAATCGACAGTGCAAAAAATTCGAAAAAAATGTAATTTACTAATAGAGAAAAATGTTGGTGGTCGGAAAAAAAAAACTATCAGGAGAGGGTGTTAGAAGAGTTATTCGATATTTGGCTACCGGTGAAGCATCTTCGGCTCCTGGGGCAACCAAACTTTTATAGAAAGACGTTGGCAAATCTGTGAGTAAATGGACAGTTCGTGGGGCATTACATTCCGCTAAGTTTCGAGCTGTCGAAAGAAAAAAGAGACCACTTCTCACTAAAAAATTATTAAAGCTAGAAAATTTCTTTATAAAACAATATATAAAATGGGATGATGATGATTTAATGAAGGTGATTTGGTTAGATGCGACTAAAATTAATAGATACAGTACGGATGGTCGCCGGTGGAATTGGAAAAGAACTAAAGAATCAAGACAACCAAAGGATTACATTCAAACGATAAAACATGGTGGTGGTAACGTCAAGTTGTTAGGCTGTTTTTCAGCATTTGCTGCAGGTCTAATTCATAGGATTGATGGTAATATGAACAAAAAATTGTACTATAATATTCCCAGGATATATTTAATAGAAACAGTCGAAAACATACCCTACCCAGAAGATAAAATAATATTTCAACATGACAATGATCCGAAATATACCTCGAAATTAGTAAAAAATTGGTTAAGTAAACAAAAATTCAAAGTCCTGATGTGGCGAGCTCAAGGTCCTGATCTCAATCCTCTTGAAAAATAATGGTCATATCTGAAGAATAAACTTTTGAATGAATGTGAATCACCTCCGTCAAATTTAGATGTTTTATGGGAAGATGTATAGGAACAGTGGTACAAAGTCTCCCTGATTACTGCGAAAAAACTTGTTAGAAGTGTTAAAAAACGATCACATGCTGTTAGAAAGGCAAAGGGTCTGTGGATATAATATTAAAGTTTAATTATTTTATGCTCGCTACAAGTGGTGCAAAAGTGAACCATAGGTCATTATGATTATTTTATTCTAAAATAGGTTTTTAAGCTAAATTAAGTTTATAACTTTATGTATCAATAAATGTACTTTTCAGTTATATAAATGAGCCGTTTTTTTTGAAAGTGGGGCAAGTCCATATTTTGTTATTGCGAGATATTTAAGGGTTTGCGTTTCAATAAATTTAAAAATATTGGTAAGTGTTAATAGACATATTTTTTGTATTTTGTGATATTAGATAATGTAAGTTTATAATCCAATAGTGTTCATAGCGCTGACTAAAAAAATAATGGTTTTATTATAAACTAAATGAACTTGCCTCACTTTCAAAACTAATGAATTATTATAATCGTTAATTTAAATGGATAATATTTAAGTTTTATCATTTACAAATAAACATAATAAAAACTTTTCATAAGCACAGTTAAACAGTTCAACTTCATAAGCACATACTGTGATATTATTACCCCCTGTCAGTGCCTTAGTAGTAGAAATGAGTGTATGAAAATAAGTATGTGCTTTCAAAGGGCCGCTCACCCCCTTTGCAGTGTTGCTTAAAATGAATTTGGAAATTTATTCTAATTGTTTTAAACTATTTTCCTTGAAGAAGATTTCAGTTACTCAAATAGTAGATACGATTATGTCGACACAGTCACCCCCGTAGTTAAGTACCCCTGGATTTGATATTAGGAAATTGAGTAAAAACTGGTCGATTAGTTTTTTTTACGTACATTTGAAATCTGTAAACAAAACTTTATTATATTTTATTTTTTACCCCTTTTCGCAAAATTAACCCCCAAATTTTAGCCCTAAACTACCCCTACTGGTGTAATTTAAACAAATTACATATCAATGGAAAGCTTTTTAAAAAAGAGCAATATCGCCAATTTAAACTTTTGCCCTATTTCTTACTGTTTTCGAGATATTTGAAAAATTACATTTTCACCCCAATTTTCGCAGGACGATTTCACCTCTTCAAACCGCTTTTCCGCAGATAAAATAAATACGAGTTACTTATTTTTTAGTGTTCTACAATATATCTAAGTTTCATCAAAATCAATAGTTCCGGTCTCGGAAATTTTACTTGTAAGATGGACTTGCACCACTATCAAAATAAACAGATTTACAATACTGTTGAGAGCTAAAACTTCAAACTTCCAAATATTAGGCTTCTGAAATTTTTTGACTATAAATTGTTGACAGATAAAAGGATCATACTAAATCTTATCTATAACTCATTATCTTAATTTTTTTCAAAAATGGACTTGCCCCACTCTGAAAATAAACGGCTCAAATATTGTTTTGATTATAAGGTTTATAATATATTCAAGAAGTACAAATATCCAAAACTTATATTGGTTGACTCAGTTTTGCACCTGACTGTATATATATATATATATATATATATATATATATATATATATATATATATATATATATATATATATATATATATATATATATATATATATATATATATTATACATATGAGCCGTTTATTTTGAAAGTGGGTCAAGTCCATATTTTGTTATTGCCAGATATTTAAGGGTTTGCGTTTCAATAAATTTAAAAATATTGGTAAGTAGTAACAGACATATTTTTTGTATTTTGAGGTATTAGATAATGTAAGTTTATAATCTAATAGTGTTTATAGTGCTGGCTAAAAAAAAAGTGGTTTCATTATAGCTAAATGGACTTGCCTCACTTTCAAAATAAATGAATTATTGTAGTCGTTAACTTAAATGGATAATATTTGAGCTTTATCATTTAAAAATAAACGTAATAAAAACTTTTCATACTACAAATCAACTGCAGAAGCACGTACTGTGACATTATTACCCTCTGCCAGTGTCTTAGTAGTAGAAATGAGTGTATGAAAATAGTATGTACTTTAAAAGGGCGACTCACCCCACTGCAGTGTTGCTTAGAATGAATTTTGAAAATTTATTCTAATTGTTTTAAACTATTTCCCTTTATGAAGTTTTTATTTACTCAAATAGTAGTACGATTATGTCGACACAGTCACCCCCGTGGTTAACTACCCCTGGATTTAATATTAGAAAATTGAGTAAAAACAGATCGATTCGATTTTTTTACGTACATTTGAAATCTGTAAATAAAACTTTATTATATTTTTTTTACCCCTTTTCGCAAAATTAACCCCCAAATTTTAGCCCTAAACTACCCCTGTTGACGTAATTTAAACAAATTATATATCAACAGATAGCTTTTTAAAAAAGAGCAATATCGCCATTAAGCTTTTGTTCTATCTCTTACCGTTTTCCAGATATTTGAAAAATTAAATTTTCACCCCAATTTTTGAAGGATGATTTCACCCCTCCAGACCGCTTTTCCGCAGATAAAAAAATACGTGTTATTTTTTAGTGTTCTACAATATATCTAAGTTTCATCAAAATCGATAGGTCCCGTCTCGGAAATTTTACTTGTAAGATGGACTTGCACCACTATCAAAATAAACATATTTACAATACTGTTAAGAGCTAAAACTTCAATCTTCCAAATATTAGGCTTCTGAATATTTTTAACTATAAATTGTTGACAGATAAAAAGATTATACTAAGTCTTATCTATAACTACCATTATCTTCATTTTTTTCAAAGATGGACTTGCCTGACTTTCAAAATAAACGGCTCATATATATATATATATATATATATATATATATATATATATATATATATATATATATATATATATACACCATGTGAGTTTTTTGAGAGTTGCCATTTTTATTACAGTCAAATTTGTATGATAGAAATGGTACTGTAAAAGGTTATTTTCTTGGATGTAATAGAAATGTAACCAACCAGAACGCTATCGGTTGAAGTAGCCTCAAGTACATATGCATATTTTTACCGCCGAATTGATATATTAAAGAAAAATTCAAAAATTAAACTTGGATAAAAAAATTTTTTTTGCTCATTTATGTTGTTAGTTAATGCACTAGATCAGTTTTATCGGAAAATTAATATACAGTCTCATTTAAAAATCTATAAGTTTGTATCACAGCTCGAAAACTATAAGAGCTATAAAGCTCCTGACTATAGCAATCGTTTGCCCCCGTCGATATCTACAACTCTTATTTGAATAATTTTTAATAATTTATTTGAATAACAAAAAACTCACACGGTGTATATATATATATATATATATATATATATATATATATATATATATATATATATATATATATATATATATATAACTAGTTGCAGAGTTTTTGAGGTATCAAAGTCCAACAAAAAGGAAAGATGTATTTTTAGTAAGAGATATACATATTTTATTATATTAAGAAGATAAAATACTTTTGCAATAAAGATGGATATAGAGTAATTATGTCTAAACTCCCCCTATTAGTTGTTATATCTCTCACTCAGGTAATATTGAACGATACATGCAATGTATAAAAATACACTACGTTGTAAAAAAAGTAATCGATTTTGAAATAGTTTGCTTATTTATATAGTAATGCAATGATGTACCTACTTAAATAAGTAATTTTAAATTAAATAAATTTCCTATGAATGTTTTTCAATATGGGAACAATTTTTTCCATCGTAAAAATATTTTGTATAATATTATTAAGTACTCCCTTATCGAAGCTGTCCAGATCTGTTTTATGTTTTGCATGTTTTTTTCTTTCTTTTTCAGCAAAAATAGCTTCCGATCCATCATTTTTTTCTGCTTCACTAGCTGTTCTAGTTAAAGTTGCCAGCGATATACCCGTAGCTCCAGTAACACGATTTTTAACTTGAGTTAATGGGATTTTCACACCATCACTTTCACTTTTCATAAACACTAACACATTTAAAATGATAAGTTTTGCTTGTGGACTTAATATTCTATTTTTAATACTCGTATTCATTTCCATATTTAAATTAATTAAATATCAATAGATAAAAACTCGATTAAAATAGAGGGTATAAAAAAGTATAACAATAATCAAGAATACGATAAGTTAAAAAAAAATTGTTAAAATATCGAAAATTGTATCTCGCAGGTAAAGCACTTGACTAGCCAAAGCTAAGTAAAAGTACTGATTCTAAAAATTACAAATTTATTTGTAAACATACAAATTTTGTAAAACTAATAAACAGAGATTTTATTGAAAAATTCATAATAATAGTAATATTTACAAAGGTAGGTTTTATGCAGGTTTTATGACTGTATCAGGTAGTTCAATAAAATTGAATACATTTCAATTAATTAACCACTGAAAAGTACAGACTTTAAAAGAGAAAATTGTAGACCGTTTTATTATTTGCAATATTTAGTAAATTGTTCAGAAAGTATAAAATATTAAAAATTAAACGTTTCTAAACTACAAGAAATATGTAATATAATTAAAACTAGAAATACCTGTGATAATAAATTTAATGTTTCAAAACGACTTAACGACACCAATTTTAAAATATTAAATACTAACAGGAAAATTTTTTATGAAAAATACCCTTACATAATAATAATAACATATTTTGGTATTTATAAATACGATTTTTTTAATGGCGTAGACCCTTACTTTCATTTATTTAACGGAGTACTGTAGTAAAACTGGAAGTGGACTTTAGTCGCTCAGAAACTTTGCAACTACATATATATATATATATATATATATATATATATATATATACATATATATATATATATATATATATATATATATATATATATATATATATATATATATATATATATATATTATAACCTAATTATTTAAACTTTTATGTAACTATTTGTGAAAGCAGAAATCCGTAAATTATTTATTGGTTAACAATTGCATAACTTTATGAAAAATTAGGATAAAGATTTTTTCCTAACTAGATCTTATTCTTTGAAGTGTTTTGAATACAGCATAATTTTTTTTGAATTTTTAAATTAACATTTACTACTATAAAAAAAAATTATTTTCGGCTGTATGCTGTTTTCAGCGACGTTGCATTTAAAATTAGAAATAATTGGCGTGAAACCCGTTTTGCGGCATTAAATTAAAATTAGAATTAATGGAGGTAGAGCTCCGGGAGTTGGGATTTTTTTATTGCAAATTTCTTCCTCTTTAAGAATCTTCTTGTTTCATTTCTTAACTATTAATACTTTTTAAGTTATTAACAAAATGCCCCTGTCGCAGGGGCATCTGCATAACATAGCGAATTTCCGTCTATAAAAATCCGTTTTTCTGTGATTTTTCACCCTTCTAAGTGATTTTCCTCATTACTTATTTGTTCTTGAAAGTCGAATTTTTAAATCGAAACTTAAGTCGAATTTTTCCTTGAAAAAATTAGACTTATACAGCCTGTACGATAAGAACGGTGAGAGGCGAGAGTAGGGGCGCTATCCGTTTTCGGACCCGTAGAACACGATTCTGTAGAAAAAAATGTGATACATATATATACAGGATACAGGATGGTCCAGAATTATGTACCGTAATTGCTGGAGCTGATAGTATGTTCAGAAATAATGATATCTTTTCTTCTACACTTTTTTCCAAAAGTCAATAATAAGGGAGATAATGTAGAGGGGTATATATATATATATATATATATATATATATATATATATATATATATATATATATATATATATATAGTTATGTTCACTCGTTCGCGAGGTTGATTAAAAAATAAATTTTATTTTTCGTTTTATTACAATATTTATTATAAAATATTTAATTGTTACAAATTTCAATAATAGAAACCTCACGTCTAGCGAACTTTGAAATTGAATTGAATAATAGCGAAACTAAACTCGTTGAAATTGACTTAAACGCTTGTATTTATACTATCTCGTAATATTCTAGAAAAGTGCATTTAGCTGACTGAGAAATGAGGCTTCTAATAACAATTCTTAGAAGTAAAAAGTAAAAAGCTGATATAAGCTGTAATTGATATTATAAAGTGATTACATAAGCATATGATTGAAATATGATATATGTGTGAATGGTATGTAAAGAATGTTAGGTAACTGATACATATTAGATAAAATATTATATAGGGTGTCCATAAGTTGTGTCCATTACTCCTCCCTCCTTAAGACGAAAGCGGTGGCCATAGAAGTTTGACTTCTTGGGACGGCGCTTTTGGTTGGTATTGTACTTGAATTGAAGAATCCTCTTGAATATGTGCTTGAAGTGATGCATTCTCTTGGAACGGCTTCCTTGTGTAACGAATAATGAATAGGATACTGATGATTAACATGGTTGCAAGAATAAAATAAGTAGTAGATACGTGAATAGTGCCATGTGTCCGCAGTAGCTGGATTTCTTCTCGATTTTCTAAATGATAGTTTTTCAATTTGTTGAGGTCCAGTTTTTCTTCCAATTTGGATATGTTGACCGGAAGATTGTATGTTGGTTGCAAATAGATTTTTTCCCATTTTCTTAATATTTTACTATCGTAGGTAATGTCGTTGATTTTTACGGAACAGTTTTCAAAGCGTATTAAAATGGTTCCGATGATGGTTCGATTTTTGATGCCGCATGTTGAACTAATGACAATTCCATATGAGTTCTTGATGATGATGTGGTTGCTGTAGATTTGTTTGATTTCGGTTATGTTGTTGTAGTATTCATAGATGCAGGTAGGCGATTGATTGGAAAGTAGATTTCCGATGCACTTTGAATTTTTCAGTTTAATTGCTGCAGTTTTGGGCTCGCATACGTAGATTTCCTCTATTTTGGGGCACGCATTATCGACCTCGTACAACTGATATTCATTGGAAATGGTACATGGTTTGGGAAATTTTATTGTTTTTAAATGAACATTTGGTAAAGGTTCTAATTTGTTTAATTGATAGGTAGAGGATTGGAAATTAGGTATCTGTATGTTAAAAATTATGTTGCTATCGTTGTAATAAGCCTGCAGTTTAAGGAACTCATATATTTGTTCGTATGATTTGATGGGTATGCCTTGTTTGTTCAATGAATTATAAGCGTACTCTAGTTCATCTGGAAGTAGAATAGGCTTTGCGACAATATTAAGTTTTGCCAAATTAATGGATTGTATGATATCTTTAATGTGGTCATTAAATGTCCCAATATTGAAATTAATTCTGTACGCGTATTGTATAATTTTTAATTCGCTTTGTTCTTTTTGACCGATATTCGTATATAAAGATTTCAAATATCTGTTAATAGAATTTTGCTGATCGTTTATGTGTTTGGTGATGTTTTCAAATCGTTCGATCATTTGGGAGTTAATGCGGACCTGCTTGTTTAATTGATTCACAACGTTATTTTGATTTAGTTTTAAATTTTCTATATTTTTATTAATTTCGATGGCATCGTTATGATCCATGTTGCCAGTAATCTGTTTAATGACTGTTCCTAAACCGTCTATCAATCCTCGCTTAGTAATTTTTCTTGGTAGTAAAATTTGGAGATTTTCTTTCAATTCTTTAAATTTTAGCCGAATAATTTCCTCGAATTCTGTATTAGGGAGTTTTTGTGAAATGAGATTGATTGAGTTTTCAATATTAAATAGATTTTCTTTGTAATTATTAAGATTAATAATGTGAATATAATGGTCATAACTATTCACGACTCGTGCTTGGCCTAGGTTCATTACTAGGATCCCTGGATTGTTGGTCTGGTCTATTATTTCTATTTTCTGTGCTGTTACCGACAGCATTATCCTGCAATTTAAGTGGACGTCTTAATTTTTGTTTGTTTAACTTTCTATTCTTATTATCTAATATGGTTATTTTATTATTTTTAGATACAGCAGTTTGTTTGAATTTAGCATGTAGTTTGTTATTATGTTTGTTTTCAGTTAGATACGCGTTTGTGCCGGGTACGTAATTTAGGGGTTCATGTCTATCTCTATTTAATTTTACAATTTTTCCTTGTTTCTTTTCTAACACGTAGTTATTAACTTTGTCGTACAAGTTTTGTTGTTTTTCGTTTATGTCGTTCAAGTCAGGTTTTAAGCTCATGTCATATGTTCTGCCAAAGAAAAGTTCAAAAGGAGTGTACCTAGTAGTTGAATGGACCGAATTATTATACGTGAAAATTGCAGATAGTAATTTTTGTTCGGGTTCCATTTCTCTATTTTTGGGATCTTTATGGATAATTCTGTAAATTTCTAACAGTGTCGAGTGAAATCGCTCGATGGGTGAATTTGAATTTGAACTTCGTACCGAAGTAGTGTGCAAATTTATATTATAGTTATCACAAAATTGACGAAATCGAATAGAATCAAATCCTTTTTCAGAATCTACAACTAGTGTTGTAGGTTTTCCATATGTGGCTATAAATTTTGAAAATGCTTCTATTAGGTGTATGCTATTTCTACTAAGAAGAATGTACCCTTGGGCAAATTTAGAAAATTTATCAATTATAGTAAATATTACAAGTTTATCGATATAAAATATATCTGCATGTGCGATTTCAAGTGGACGGACTGGTGTAGGGGTTAACTGAAATTTTTGTTTTGGGGGTCTCCTATCATATTTATTTTCTTGACATGTTTTACAATTATTAATGTAATAAGTTATTTTACTTTTTAAATTTGGAAAATAGTAATCTCGTTTTAAGTGAGCCAAAGTTTCATTAATTCCACGGTGGTTACTAGTCTGGTGATAATCTGAAATTATGCGGTCTTGTTGTTCGTCATCTTCAATATCTTCTAATAATTTTGTACATCTTATAATTTTGAATTGTCTACCATGAGAAAAGTATTGGTGATAGATTTCTTGTACTTTATTAAACAAATCGTCATCGGGGCAGTATATAGCTGTACATTTGTTTGGTGGTAAGAACTGCCTAAATATTTCAATTAAAATTTCGTCAGTATAATTTGGACCTTGAAAAGTTTGTCTACGTTTTGTTTTAAACAAAATTTTTAATTTTCGGCTTGTCGTTTTTAGTTCTGGGTTAATAAGGAGAATGACTTGTTGAGTGAAATCATTTAAAGGATTTTCAGAGATTGGAATAAATAATGTATCGTCATCGTCAGCACTATGTACAGTACTGTCTTCGTCGTCGGTGTTATTTGTTCGAGTAGAAGTATGTCGTGTTACATGGGTTGAAGTATTACTACTAGTTTCGTGTGAGTTAATTTCTGGAATAATAACGCGTGAAAGAGCATCAGCATTTGTATTACTCTTGCCTGATTTATGTATGATTGTATAATCGAATTCCTCAAGTTTGAGGCGCCACCGAACCAGTTTACTATTCGGTTCCTTTAATGACATAAGCCACGTAAGAGGCTTGTGGTCTGTTATAATTTTAAATTTGCGACCAAATAGGTACGGACGGAAGTATTTTGTGGCCCACACAATAGCCAGAAGTTCTTTTTCTATTGTGCTGTAATTTTGTTCACTCTTAGTGAGTGTACGGCTGGCATAACAGATTGGGCGATCCTTGCCGATAGGTCCTTGCGAAAGTATCGCGCCTATAGCACAATTACTAGCGTCTGTGGTTAGGTTAAATTCTTTACTAAAATCAGGATATGCAAGTACTGGCTCATCAGTGAGTAATTTTTTGCATAGTTCGAAAGTCTTAATATATTCCGGGGTTAATTTAATTTCCTCTCCTTTTCTTAAACATTGGGTTAAAGGCTTAGTAATTTTCGCGAAATCCTTAATGAATTTACGATAGTACCCTAGTAAACCGAGAAAGCTCTTAATTTCTTTTGGTGTTTTAGGTAATGGAAAATTTGTAATGGCTTTGATCTTATCCGGATTTGGTTTCACACCTTCTGAAGAGACTATGTGTCCAAGGAAAGCGACCTCTTTATGTAAAAATTCACTTTTATCAAGTTGTACTTTAAGATTTGCTTTTCTAAGTTTTTCAAAGACTCTACGTAAATTTACAATGTGTTCGTCTAACGATGTGGAGAAAACTATGATGTCGTCCATATATACTAGACAAACAGTGCCCTGTAGTTCTCGCAAAACGTTGTCCATAACCCTTTGAAAGGTGGACGGAGCGTTTTTTAGGCCAAAAGGCATTCTCAAATATTCGTAGTGGCCATTCTCGACGCTAAAAGCTGTCTTGGCAATATCTTTAGGATGGAGTTCAATTTGGTGAAACCCGCTGGCCAAGTCAAGGGTAGTAAAGTACATACATTTGCCAAGTTTGTCAAGAATATCAGTGATGTTTGGTAATGGATATTTGTCATCGACTGTCTTTTCGTTTAAGCGTCTATAATCTACTACAAGTCTCCATTTTTTCTTTCCACTTGCGTCGGCTTTTTTGGGGACAATCCAAATGGGGGATGACCAAGGAGAGTAGCTTGGTCGAATTATACCTTGTTTTAATAGTTGGTCAATTTGTCTCCTAACCTCTTCTTTATGAATTTGTGGATACCGATATGATTTTGTGTGTATTGGGATGTCATCTTTAGTAATGATACGATGTTTGATTTCATTCGTAAAAGTCAGGTCTTGTCCTTCGCGATAGAAAATATCGTCAAACTGTTTACAAAGGTTGATAATTTTGGACCGTTCTTCCATATTTAAATGATCGACTCGAATCAAATTGTCGATGCTATTACAAAAACTATTAGTTTGTGAATTAATTTGGTTTTCCTTAAATTCGACTAATTCGTGATTTAGAATTTCTGCCTTAATTGGTTGTTCTATAAAAAGAATTTGTTTATCGTTTGTTAAATTTATGACTGTACAAATGAAGTGCCAGTCGTTTGCTTTATAGATACCTTCAGGTATCAGAAGTTTATTGTCAATAAAAATGTTTTTTAAAATAAATTCTCCTGATTGGATATCAACCGGTAATTTAACTATCATTTTTGAAAAAGGTTGTAATGTAAATTTTCCAGACATAAAATTTGGTTTTGATAATAATTTTAATGTAGCGTTTTTTGTTTTTAAAATTTGATTAACAACGTCAATCTTTGCGTTAATCTTTTTCAAAATATCTAAGCCGATTAGACCGTCAAAATATTGGTGAAATTGAAAAATTAAGAAATCAATCGTATCGTTTGCTTGTCTAAATTCTTTAAACATGGGTAAGGTTATTTTTTCCTTTAAGTGATAGGTGTTCAGTACTGCTTTAATTTCTATTGGTTTAATTTCTTCACAATAATTTAGATCTACATGTTCAGGGTTTATAAATGAATTTGAAGCGCCAGTGTCAATAAGAAATTTTAGATACTTGCCGGATGGGGATTGAATATGTACATAAGGAAGTGTGTTGCCGTGAGTGTTCAGGTCTAGGTAACCGAATTGTGGTCCCAGGTTGACTGAAAATTTGAATCGTCTAGTTCGTATTCGGAACTGACAACGGACATAGGATTTGTGTTGTTTTCGTTGTCTTGTTCGTCATATACGTCGATATTTTCAACAATGTCAGTGTTTGCAGTTTCAAAGTTGTCTAAATTTTGGAAATCTTGTTGTTCATTATTATGTAATTCTTCACTAACAAAAGTTGGTTTAGACATAGGGGCGAATACACGATTAGTATTTGAATTATATTGTTGTGTTCGTGGTTGTGCCCTAATACTTAATCTATTACTTCCTATTTCCATAGGTTCCGGTTTATATCGCGTTAATTGTTGCGGAGGGAATCTGGAAGTTGGTTGTTGTGGTGAATTTGTTGTTGGTTTATACGTAAATTGTCTTTGTACCATTTGTGGTCTATAGTTCGTTTGTTGCGGAATAAATGTACGATGTTGTGATTGATTTGGAACTAACCGATTGTTACTAGAATTAATATGTTGAACTATTGGTTTTGGTTTATTAACTATGTTTGGGGTTTGTGATTTGGTATAGTAGATATTCTGTTCTTTTATGTAAAAGCTGAAGGCTTCTGATAATGTGCTTGGTTTCATTGCGCGAATGGTAGATCCTAAAGGTTCCCGTAATCCCGATAGGAAAACATTCAAACACATTTCACTGTATAAGCTTAGTTTGGAAGCTCGAACATCTCCATTGTTTTCATGTATTTTAACATGGTTTGATATTGTAGACAAAATTTCTATTATATTGTTGACTACTGTAAAATGTCTCAACAGTTTGATTACCTTGTCTAAGGTTATGTAAATCTTTAATTAAACTGGTTTCATTTCTCTTGTCCGAATAATGAGTAATTAAATTATTTTTGATTTGGACCCAATCGATAGGTGTCCCATACATATTGAGTATTTCATTAGCCTGTCCAGTGATTTTATTTCTAATAGCTCTAAGGAGAAGTTTGCCGTAACTAGTTCCGTTAACATTAGGAATGAGACTTAAAATTTCTTCTACGTTATTTATAAAATCATACAATAAGCGTGTATTACCATCGAAGGTTGGTAAATCTTTAATAGCATCTGGGATTCTTAATGCATTAAAGACTTCACTAGGCGTTGCCATTGTTAAATTATTTGAAATATTATTTGTATTATTTAGATTAATTGTATTTTCGTTTAAATTAATTGGATTGAAATTTTCAAAATTTTCGTAAAAATTATTTAAAGAATTACTTAATTCAACACTATTCCCGTATTCTGCGGCGTTACTAGTGTTGGGGTAGTTTTGGGTTTCAACACCGTTCCCGTTTACTGCGGCGTCAAAGGTGTTGGGAGAAGAGTTTCGCTTATAAGGAATTGATCTTAGTAAGGATAGTTTGGGTTTTCCAAACCGGTTGGAAATAAGGTTTCGGTCAATTATCTACAGCATATCCAAAATTCAGCTTCCTAGGGTTGATTTGGAGGTTGTAGAGGGGGAAATAAGTGTTTTGGCTGGATCTAATACGCCCACACCTCCCCAGACTTTTCACGATTTTTCTTGTTTTTTAACAGTTTCGTTCGGTTCAAAATTTCCTCAAATTAATCTAGGGGGCTGAAATTTTGCGTATAAGTTAATAGCCAGCCACTGCTTTCTGTTGGTTTCAACTTTTAACCCTTACGCCCACGATTTTTACGGCCATATTTCCTTGATATTTTTCTTTTTTTTTTCTAACTCGCTCTGAGTAAAACTAGAGGGCTGAAATTTTGTACGTATATTGAGTTAGTATCCGATTAGTGCCTTTTAGGGATTCCACATTATTCTTTTCCCCATTTCTCCAATTTTTACATTGGAATTCAATGTTACTGTTACCTCTGGTTAAAATGATTTATTTTAGTACTAAATATAAGTAGGCAATGTAAATTGAGAAAAAAGCGAACTAACCCTAATAAATATTATAATTTAAAAAAATATTTATAAAACTACAATTTTGAATTTTTTAAAAAGAAAAAATATCTTCATAAAGGCCTTTCAGTTCACTATTAGGGTCCTTTTTTAATATTTGAAAATAAAACACAAAAGCTATTGGCGGATAAGCATGGGTAGGAATCCCCTCGTACGAATTGTGTTGGGTTTTTTCGTGCTAACTGCTATCTTCATAAAATTGAAATTTATTGAAATTCAGACCTAAAAAATTTAACCTTATTTTTAAAATCCCGACCAGCCGGATACTTATTATCAGTTTTTAAAACACCAGGATGACAATCCGCCCCAACCCTTTTATCCACATTTAGATATCGTGAAAATACCGAAGATGTAGCGAAAAATTCGACTTCCGTGATGGGGCCCCGCTGCCAACGGCGTTTTTTTAATTTATTGTTATTAATATTATGTACCTTATTAGATGAATACCTTATAATCTTTTCTATAGAATTCTGTGACATTTCAAGGCATGCACACAATGATGCCATTTTCAATTTATTAAATATTTTGAATAGGGTCAGTTGGGGTAATTTGGGTATATTTTTTACCGTTTTTTGAAATCACAGCTTTCTAGTTTTTTTCTATGTTGATTTTTTTGCTGTCATTTTGTTTCACTTTAGCAATATGACTTTCCCCAATAGTTTGATACTACATAATCAAATACTAAACTTCTGTTATTGCCATAGTAAGTATTTGTTTATGTATACTCAAATTATCCCAGGGTTGGGGGAAAGTGGGTATAGTATGTAGTATGCATTTAAAACTGGCTTTACTGACATTACTTAGGGTTAGTTTAGGTCATATTAGAAATAAAATTAGCATAAGAATTGGGGAAGATTATTTATTTATCACGTAAAAAGATTATAAAGTAATATAAACAAAAACTAGTTGTTGTTCCAATTAAGTTACATGAGAATTAGGCTTTACTTATCAAATTTGTAGTATCTTCCATTGAAAATAGGGACAGGAAATACATTCGAAATTTGGCCCACATATGTGAAGTAAAGGAAATATGTCAAGTTGGCTTGGTTAGTTTACAGATAATTAGTTGTTGTACCCAAATTACCCCGTGATATTAAATTGAAATTTATTTAAAAACCTCTTCATGTACACCTGTAAACTTTTTTTTAAAAATGTTCCTAAAGGGTGTAATGTACACATACTTGAATTTGTTAACTGTACTAGCACTCTTCTGTGAACTACAAACGGTTGAACAAAGAAAATCAGTTAATCAGACTTTCAACAAATAAAAAAAATTTCTTTCAAAGCACCAGTGTCACCAAGATAAAATGTTTCGAAGATATAATACCTAATATTGCAACAAACAATATATATTAATTTGGCAGTGAAATATAGTTTGGTACTAAATATATAAAAAAAATATCACTTGTACTCAAATTACCCCAGTATACCCAAATTACCCCGACCCACCCTAGTATGTTTGTATGATTATACTTATTACTTATTTACACGGTACCTAAATTCTAACAAAATTGTACAATACGAATAGTAGTTACGTTGTTATGGCATCTGTTGATAACGGGTGGTTATCAGAAGCCGGATGAGTATAGTGACTAATATAAGTGAATGTAATATACTATGTATATACTTTTTAAGCAAATTTCCATTTTGGAAATTTACTTATTACAGCGAGTGTCAAAACCCGAAAATGTCCTTCACTAAAATTTTAGACATACAGTAGACTCTCGTTAATTCAAACCAGCGATAATTCGAAACTCTCTATAATTCTAAGGTATCACGAGTTCCCTACAAAATCTCTTTATATTTCGAACTAGAACAATACATTTTTATACACTTGGTAATTCGAACGAAAAAATCATTGCTACGTAACAAAACGACGCGTTAATTCGAACTCATCGGCGTCAAACACTCGACAATTCAAAGTTGCAGAGAGAAAGAGACAGAAAGATTGTAAGTACATTTTGAGACAAGTTCAAGTTTATTCATCGCAAATGCTTAAAAAATTAAAATTGTTACCTGTGATAATTCGAACCTCTCTATAATTCGTAGTATTTTAATAAGAGTCCCTCGAGTTTCGAATGAACGAGAGTCGATTGTATATATATATATATATATATATATATATATATATATATATATATATATATATATATATATATATATATATATATAACATATCGCGCATACTCTTTCTCAACCTCGTATCTGAAAAGTCCCAGTTTTTGGACACAGAAAAAACGTATTTAAATCTGTGTTTTCATCATTATGAACTTAAGATTTATGCTAATTACACCCTTTGATGGCGGCTACCTACATATATAAATATATATAGATAAGTATACATATAAATACAATATTTAATGTTTTTTGTGTGTCCTAAAACATGATTTTTTTGATATACGAGGATGAGAAAGAGTATGCGCGATATGTGACATTATGTCAATATATGAATACTGATGTATGTATAAAATACGAACAAAAGTTCGTCATACGTTAATAATGTTTCACTGGCGTTCGATAACATTTGAAATTAAAAATATAACTGCGTCTCGCAGTAAAAGAGATAATGTGTTTGATTAATTATCGGATTGGAGTGGCACTCGAACAAGCGGTTCGGTGCCAAGAGAACCAAGAGATCCGGGTTCGAGTCCCAGCCGATCCAGTTTGATAATTTTTCAAACACTATGTGAATATTAATTAACATAATGAATTGGCCATACATGCCAAAGTAAATCGAGTGTTCACGTGTCAGCTAAGCTGGACATTGAGTGAACATATGAATATTGATGTGTGTATAAAATACGAACAAAAGTTCGTCATACATTAATAATGTTTTATAGGCACTAGATAATATTTGAAATTAGAAATATTAAATACTGTATTTTCATCACTGTGAATTTAAGATTTATATATGTTATCGTAAACGCGGGTTACTTGAGCCCTAAGGTGTAACTTGACCCCAAAATGGAAAAAGTATTATTTTTTATTTTGTGCTTAGTGTAGCCAGTAGTAAAAGTAAGTTACAGGTTTATCTCATAAGTAACAGCAATAGGTTCACTATGTTTATGTTTAGGTAGTTCTAAAATTGGCACTAGGTGTCAGACGAGTGTTGTTTATCTCTATTTGAAGTTGCTGTTTTTGTTATGTTGCTAACTTTCAACGGTAAAAAATATTTCGATAGCTCATAAAGTAAGATAAGTGTATAATCTTCATTCAGTTCGTTACTAAAGCAAATTCAGACATATTCATATGCCGGCTATTTCCTTAGTTTTTTAATTTAAGGTTCTGATAAACCAGGTAACATAACCTTCAGATTAGGGTAACTTGAGCTCATTATAACTTTGGTATAAAATTATACATGGATCCAATTAAAAAGGCATGTAAGTGGTCCAAGAACAAGGCAAGGACGTATTGTACTATAAATGGGAAGATATAGTTAAGAAAATACCTCCACCTACACTAATCAAAAAAGGATTATTCTCTGTAGGTAAACTAAAAGACACACTCTAACTCATAAAAATAGTTTGGTATCCATAACAATTTTTGCTTGAAAATTTTTATTCAGTTTTGGTACCTATTCATATTTTTTTAATAAATACATGTTTGTACAATGTGTTTTAGTCAGTAACCAACATCCTGCATGGTCTCAAACTGTTTTTAAATGGAAATCACTTGGAAACTTAGGTTTAGGCTCAAGTAACCCGATCTTGAGGTTAACTTGAGTCAAAATCTAAAAAGTTATAAAATTTATGAACTATAAGAAAAAGATCCATATTATATAACATAATAACCGTAGTCAGATTAATATACTGAATTTCCTATCCCAAATAAATATAACAGTTACGCTAAATTTTAAAAATTATCAAATAATTTTCAAATCTGGGCTCAAGTAATCCATGTTTACGGTACACTTTTTGATGTTTGCTGCCTATGCAAACATGAAGCAGACATTGGAATATTTTAAACTACAAGCTACCGTTGTTTTTAGTAAGTACGAGTTTATAGTTCACTTTTTTGTTCAATATACGAGTTTATGAAATAAATCGATTTTTTTTTGCATATTCCGATAGTCTAATCAATAACTTAAACTTTAAACGCGTTTTTCTCGAAACTACAATTTTAAAATTTGCTACACTTAAACTCGAAAACAAATCATCCGATCGATTTGATTCTTCTTGCAAATTCTTTTATATATGTTTCTTCATACCATGAAGAGAGAAATAAAAAAAATAGAGATATCAATGAAAAATGCAATTTTTTACGAAAAATGCGTTTTTTTACGAAAATAATGATTGTTATCTTTCGTTAAAAGGGCAATCATCTATACAATATACTCGTATATGTAGTAAAACTGTAACGAGACCGTTTCTGTATATGGAATATTTTTTGAAAATTGTACTGGTACTGTAAATAGTTATCGATGTAGATATCAAAACATCGATTTTTAAAATTTTTGTCTGTCTGTTTGTCTTTCTGTCTGTCTGCCTGTCAGTCTGTCTGTTCACGCAAAAACTACTGCACGGATTTTGATGAAGTTTGGTATGATGATAATTTATTACCGGGGTCAACATCTAACATACTTTCTACTCCGGGAAAATGTCTCATTCCCACGGGAAAATAGAATTTGGTGATAACTTATTACTTAGGTCAACATTTAAGATACTTCTTACTCCGGGAAAATATCTTATTCCCACGGGAAAATATAAAAACCATTTTGAGCATCTGCGCACATTACCTACGCAAACAGTATTGAATGGATTTTTATGAAATTTGGTGTGGTGATAACTTATTACCTGGGTTAACATCTAAGATACTTTTTACTCTGGGAAAATGTCTCATTTCCACGGGAAAGTAAAAAAACTATTTTGGACATGTGCATGCATTACGTAAAAATTATCGGTCTATGCAAGTTCTGTATAATTATTACATTTATACAGAGCGTTCATAAAGTTGCGAAACAGCTGAAAATCTCAGTTAATATTGACTTTATAGAAAAATAACCCGGACAAAAGTTTCATGAGAAGAAATGAGGAACTAAAAAATGACCTCGAATTTGACCTTGAACATGACTTTGACCAAAATTTGGAGGTCAACTTCGTTTTTTTAAATGGAAACCCCTATTTTTGATCTCGGATTCGGATAGAGCGGGAAATTTTACGTTGAAAACCATATTCATACTTCATATCCCAAGGTCGTGTGAAGGTCATAAAAACGAAAAAAATATGATTCAAGGTCAAATTAACCAAAAAAAGTTTTATGAAAAAGTTTTTAAAACGCTACAGAACGTTTATTGTCCGCAAAAAAATGCCGTTATACTTTTCAGCCGCCATATTGAAGCCATTATTGTGTGAGGTCAATTATGCCACTCATATTTGAAAAGTAGAGTTCATAACCTTTAATTTGAGCTATCATACACCTATTTTAAGCACACAAATTTTGGACAGCAGGGGGTCTCCCGTTTAGAAAGAATGCCCCATATATATGTATTTCGTAATTAAGTAATGAAACATTAAATGCGAGGTGAATTTAAATTTAAAATAATCATTCTTTTAATAATAATTTTTGTTATCAGAGGTTTCTTTCAGAAATAACCTCATTAATATATAAATGTCAAAACTGTTCGGATATATGATCGCGTTCCGGTATAGGGGCTTTTACGTTAAATATGCAATTATATTCTTGCATAACTTAACAAAATCAAATTACATTACTTGTATACAATTTAAAGTTTTAGTCAGACATCAAAAAGTATAATTTGATATAAAACTTAAAGACTTATATAAAACTTAAAGTATAAGTTAAGTATAATTTAATAATATATTTTAGTCAATTATTAATTACAAGGCAATTCACTTGCTGAAAACCTTATAAAAATATTTTTATTTTGCTGATTGTCAGAAAAATTACGATTGGCATCCGAAATTAGCTGTCCAGTTTTGAGATTTTAGACTTTAAATTACAAGTTTGAGCAAAAACAGGTAAACTAGTATTTTTCTTGTAGTATTCATATATGGGCTTTTTCATTTAAAAGCTGCAAACATGGAAAAGTCAAAGTTTCAGATCTGTTTCATATTCACGTTATTCTATCTATCAAGGAGCCCTGAGTCAGAATATGATACCAGTTGGTAGCAAATAGCATGGTTTTTTGTAACTTTTTTGAAAAAATTGTTATAACTTTAAAACGGCTAGCTGAAATTTTATGAAAATTGGTATACATCCATTTACTTTCAGGTATACATCCTTAATAATGACTGTTTTAAAAAAAAGTGTGATACTTGAATCGAAACACAAAATTTTAAATGTTTGTATCATATATGTTTATGTCATAATGAGATGTAATCTGTATTAATTTCACAATTTTTTTAATCAATTCGTTTTGAGATATTTGACTTTAAATATTGCCAAAATACGGTTTTTGCCATTTTCTTCTACAATTTGTAGTACTGTATCAAATCTATACAAGGAAAAAAATTGAAGATGTCTTTCTTCCTTTTAATAATTTTGTACCTCTAAAAGTCCCGTTTTAACTTAATTTTTACCTCATAGTTATGAATTTTTTTCTCTACTTTCACCATTACTTACATATATAAAATTGAAAAATCTAGAGCATACCATTCTGATAATTTCGGTTTTGTCTTGGATATCTGTAAAATCATCAAAGTTATACATACACCTACGCAATACTTGTTTTCAGTCAGAAACGATCCCAAATTAAACTCAAAATGGCAAAAGGAAATGTAAGCCTAAAAGAATTTTTAATTTTCGTTTTACACTTAGGGTAAGAGACCCGATGACCGATCACTATTTTTAGCTGTATCATTAAATTAGCTTAAAAAAATTAAAAAATAAACAAAACACCCATTTTTTTTTTCTTAATAAGTATGAAACCAAGTTTTTTTAATCCAATGGATATGTTTTTAAGAAAATATAACCCAAAAATTTTGATTTATTAATGTTTTTGTTTTATAATTTGTTGACGTCTATTAAAAAGCGGACAGAAAATATTAACCTCCTTTGAAAGATCAATACACTGACCCCTATGAAAGATCGCGCATTAATGTACATCACGTACAGTAGTACAAACCTTATACTATCGAATATTTGAACCATTCTCTTTCAGCCACTTTGACACTCTATCCACTACAAGGGGTCAGTCTGTGTCATAGAGTATCACAGAATGACACCTTGTGAAACATAGCAGCAATGACAGAAGGGTTTAAATATTCGATAAAATAAACCACTAAAATACTGTATTTTCTTTCGCCATCTAATTATGCTTTAAAAAACATTGTGTACATTCTAACATGATTCTAACTTATCTATACGCCATTGTGAATTTTTAAACAGTTAAATTAAGTATATGACGTATATATTATGACGTATATATTATGACGTATATATTTATATGTTGTTTCAAATCTAAATGTCTGACGTTTTTATTTCAATTTCGAAGTTTTAATTCATTATTAATTATTTTTCAATTGATTTTACGTTCTGAAATAAATAAAATATTAAAGTGAAATTATAAAAACGGTTAGTTAAGTGTTTTAAACCCAAAAATTAATTAAAAATGTTTATAAAATAAATATGCAATATATAATTCTCAAAATGCGGTACCTAACTGTAGAACTCAGATCCCAAGAAGAATCAGTCATACAAATAATATTTAACGCATATAAAATTTAATTTAGCTATCCTAATCTCTTAAGTGGACTAATAACAATTATTTGTATACTTTTATTATGCTAATAACTTTAAAAATTCGGTGAAAAATGTTACAATTTATAACTCATGTGTTTTGAATAATGATCATCCATCATATTAAAAATTCACGAATTCAACAAAAATTTTTCGATATATATATGTATTTCTTAAATTAAGTGAGGAGGCATTAAATGTGAGGTGAATTTAAATTGAAAAATAATCATTCTATTAATAATAATTTTTTTTATCAAAGGTTTCTTTCAGAAATAACTTCATTAAGATATAAATGTCAAAACTGATCGGACTTATAACCCCGATCGACAATGGGGTCTTTTACCCTACCTATTATGAATAGGACTAGTAAAAAAATTAGGAAAATCAAAAATGCTGAATAATATAGCTGGGTGATTTCTATTGGATTAACCCTGTTTTAACTTCTACTCTTAAAATTTAACCCCCTAATTAATTTATATATAATTTAACTGTTGACACAATACCAAGACTGACAATTTCCTAAAATTAACGTAAATGTAAATTTACGTTAAAATTAATGTAAATTTTTTACTAATTTTAAAAAGTTTGAGAAATTTTATTACTTTAATTTTTTAGGGGGTGATTAAACCCTTTTGAACAATTTCCCGACAAATAAAAACAGTAACTGTTATTTAAGTTGTCACAAAGATTAACATATCCAAACATTAATGAAACTAAATCGGTTTTTTAGGTACATTTCTCTAGTTAGTGTACATATTATGTATCATATTATGTAGTACTCCGTTAACACAGACTGTCAGCTTTTCTTGATTTTCACAATGATGCCATCAAAAGACCACCCATTTCTTTTCATATATAGAAAGAGCATAGATTTTTGCATAAAATGAGATCAAAATCACCTCAATACGTTAAGGTACTTTTGGCCAGGGCTGTCCAAAGTTGGACTATTTTGAAGGGGTGGCTGGGTGAAACTGTATAATAAAAAAAAGTTTTTTCGGTTTCAACGTATACTACGACATTTCTCCATTTTGCGTACCAATTTTCATAAAATTTCAGCTAGCCGTTTTAAAGTTATAACAATTTTTTCAAAAAAATTACAAAAAACTATGCTATTTGCTTCAATTTTGTGACCTAAATATCTCGGGAACGAATGTTAATTTGGGCCAACTGGTATCATATTTTGACTCAGGGCTCTTGATAGATAAAATAACGTGAATATAAAACAAATCTGAAACTTTGACTTTTTCATGTTTGCTGCTTTTAAATGAAAAAGCCCATATGCTATTCAAATTTTAATATACTGAAGCATATCCACCCTATTTCAAACTTTACCCTCAATTTTACCTGAACAACCCCTCCAGAGAAATTTTATACACATCAATACACAATTTTATACAATCAATAGAAAGCTCTTTAAAAATAAAGTGTTTTGTCAATTTAAGGTTTTTTTCTATATGCCGTCATTTTCAAGTTATCAAGCAAAATAAAAATTTTACCCTAATTTTGAGGGGTGATTTCATCCCTTAAGTGGCGTCGGTGGCAAATAAAAAAATACGGGTCTGTTATTTTTGCTTTTACTGCATATATACCTAATTTCATCAAAGAGCATAGTTGGGTAAGATCGGGAAAACGGCCATTGACGCAAAATCGATTGTTTTTATAAGAAATAATACTTTTTAGCCCCAGATACATTTCTGCCAAATTTCAACCCTTCGAGGGTAATAGTTTATGAATACACAAACAGAAAAAAATTTTCAAAAAAAATTTTTTTTGACGAAATTACTGAGCTGATTTATTTGAAATTAATATATATTGTGTACCGACTTTAGGCAAAGTAATAAAAAAAAATTAACGTTATATCCCTTTATTATACTAATTTTTAAAATTTTTAAATTTAAGTAAATTTTTTTTTTGACACTTGCGCGTTAGCGACACTTACCATTTTTTGTTCAATAATATGTCTCTTAGTACTCTATAACATATATTTTTACGGATAAAGGGTATTACGGGATAAAAATGGCCGGTTGGCCCCCAGACGAGATTTTCAACGGCACTTTGGCTACTATAAGGACAGTTGATAAGAAGTCTTGCGTGCAAGTTTTAGCCTCATATCTGGGGTAGTTTAGAAGTTATTTGTGATAATATGTATTAAGGCCATGATTTTTTAAACTTTTATATCTCGTAAACTATTACAGATATTGAGATAAACTAAAAACCATTGAGTAGGTCTAATTTAGTACTATAATATATATTTCTTTCAAATTTTTCCGTTAGTAAACAGTCATAGAAAATTCGAGAAGAAAAATAGAAAAACATTTTTTTAGTGGTTCCTTCAGAGTGACAATCACGAAAAAAGTCTCAAATATTGTACACTAGGTCCTGTTTAAGTACTGCAAGTTTCGTTAAAAACAAAGGGGTGGAACAGGGTCAAAGAGGAGAAACCTCGATCGAAGCCACCATCGGAAAGGTGAATTTCATCATTCCGTTATGTTTTTATGCCGTGCGCACAAGATTAAGTAAGAACCTGCTGATGTTTTAACGTGTTCCAAATATGTTTTCATGACTTCCAAATATACAGTGTGTTCAAGGTCATGTGGGGCCAATATATAAATATGTAAAAAATATTGTTGGTAGGATAAGGGCCATATTTCTTGAACGATAAAGCTAGTATTTGGTATTGTAACTATTTACGTCAAGTTCTAAGCTAAATTCATAGATGGAGTTGATCGTCAATATGGGATGGTTTCAAAATGATGACTTTTCATTATCACTGAATTTATTATTATATTATTAAATTGTTGCCAGTTTGAAGCTATTCAACGAAAAGAGCTCGTCTACGAACAGCTTGAACCTTGACCCCAATTATAATTATAATAAAATTAAGCTGTCATCCGATAAAAAGGTAACCGCTTCCACAACTCTCATACTTCAGTATACATTTCGGAATTTGCCTGCTATACTATGATTGTATATCTATCTAAAGTTAATGATAAGTAGCTATTAACTAAAACTGAAATTTACCTCGCAGATAGGTACAACTGATTAAATAGTTTCTCAAATGACAATAATTTTAAACTTAAAATTCTCAACTTTTTGAAACTATCCCATATTGACAATCAACTCCATCTATGAATTTAGCCTAGAACTTGACGTAAACAGTTACAATACCAAATACCAGCTCTATCGTTCAAGAAATATGACCGTTATCCTACCAACAATTTTTTTTACATATTTATATATTGGCCTCACATGACCTTGAACACACTGTACATTTGGAAGTCATGATAGGTATATCGGTACATATCGTTAAAACATCACCAGGTTCTTAATTAATCTTGTGCGCACGGCATAAAAACAACGGAATGATGAAGTTCACCTTTCCGATGGTGGCTTCGATCGAGGTTTCTCCTCTTTGACCCTGTTCCACCCCTTTGTTTTTAACGAAACTTGCAGTACTTAAACAGGACCTAGTGTACAATATTTGAGACTTTTTTCGTGATTGTCACTCTGAAGGAACCACTAAAAAAATTAAATGTTTTTCTATTTTTCTTCTCGAATTTTCTATGACTGTTTACTAACGGAAAAATTTGAAAGAAATATATATTATAGTACTAACTTAGACCTTCTCAATGGTTTTTAGTTTATCTCAATATCTGTAGTAGTTTACGAGATATAAAGGTCTAAAAAATCATGGCCTTAATACATATTATCACAAATAACTTCTAAACTACCCAAGATATGAGGCTAAAACTTGCACGCAAGACTTCTTATCAGCTGCCCTTATAGTAGCCAAAGTGCCGTTGAAAATCTCGTCTGGGGGCCAACCGGCCATTCTTATCCCATAATACCCTTTTAGTTGGTAGAACATGTAATAGTTCAATGCAAATGCATGCCATGTTCGGTACTACAGCTCAACCAACATAAGCTCGCCGGTCAAGGTTGTATGCGCAGTAGACAAACACCACGTGTATTCTGTTTTCAAAGTAAAATCATCGGTATAGTACCTTACAAAAATAAAATATAACTTATACCCATAATTTTTATATAAATAAAAAGTGAATAATTAAATTTAAACTAAATATTATTTTAAAATGGAATTTAAAAGTAAAGTTAAAAATAAGGTAAGTTTTTGTTACGTACTTATTTAATTTCTATATTGTAATATTAAATATGCTATTTGAATTGGCTATAAAATATGCTATTTGATGTCATTTCGGCTAATTCCCAAATTATGTGCCAACCTATAAATAAAGCTGTCAAATTTTTTATTTTTTTTTTGATTTATTTAGTATTAAAACAAATAAAATTATGTTACATTACATTTATTACTAGAAACTTAACGTTCATTAATTCATAACTTAATAACAATAATTATGTACTAAAAAATATTTACTCAAACATGTGATAATTAATTTTGATTCTTCCCGCTCTGTTTTGGACAGAAAATGGTTGACATTTCACGACTCTATTTATTATAGGGACTCTACATATTCTTAAGTTCATACTTGTGTCATATACCAGCTGGATTTAGCACTACAATAGAGGTATCGGTGGTGACATCTATATTTATTTGAATCATGTACTACGTCCAGCTTGCTTAAATTAGCTCTTTAAATGTTTAAGATAAGTTAACTCGTCCTGCAATATGGCGGCTCAAAATGCTGTCAGATGTATATATTCACTGGTACAGGTGCCGCCATCTGTGACAGAATTCCAACATACGGCATAATTCTAAGTAATCTTCAGTTTTATTAATATAGTTTAGTATAATTGATATTTTGTAAATTGCTAGGGTACACTTTTTTGATGTTGGGATCTTTGATTTTATTCTTTTTCTTTTTTTGTAACCTTATCTATTATACTTATCACTGGCAGTAAAAAAGCCGGCATTTTGAGACAAAAAAACTTTTTCCATATGGTTTGTTTAAAAGCGTACAGGTCACTATTTTCAAATTGAAATGTGACCACATAATATATCTACCACTAAATATTCTATAATGCTTAATGCATAATTTTTACCTAACTAAATAAACTTTATAAAACTAATCTTTTAATTGTTTCTAAAAGCAATAAAAAGGTTAATTTTGCAATAAAAATTAATTTTTTTTTTTTTTGTGGAAAACATTGAAAATGCACGGTGTCACACAGTATCGTCGATGTATTGTAAATGGAACACACCTTTTAAATATGACTGCCTTTCAATTTCAACATCGTGTTGTTCAATTTAATTCACCTGACAATGAGTTTTAGATATTTTTCAAATTGAAATGTGTACATACGTACCATAAATTTACTACTGAATAAAAATTCTATCTTGCTTAATGTATAATTTTTATCTAACGAAACTTTAATTCTATAAAACTAACCTTATAATTGCTTCTAAAAGCAACTAAAAAGCTAGTTTTGCAAAAAAATATAAAAAATTAGTTTTTTGTGAAAAAAACATGCAAGGTGTCACCTGTTTTTTCTAAATGGAACACTCTTTAAATATGGCTATTCTTCAATTCAAAAATGGCGCTGTTCAATTTAGATCACGTGAAAATGAGTTTTAACTCTTTGCACTCAAGCAAAAAAAAAGTGAGTTGTAAATAAGCTGGTAAGACATGTAGCACATGACAACGACCGACGTTCTTTTTTTGACGGATTCTTTTGACATTCTAACCTTGTTTCCCCAAAGTTGAATACTAAATGCGCTAAATACGTCCTCAATGCTGTTTTTATTAGTTTTTAATTTTAAAAAGATAATTCAACGTGATTTTGTATTATTTTATTTACAATTTTTCTAATAAATGATTGTGTTTGCAGTTATTAAATAAAATATTCATGTAATGTGAAGTATGAGCAGTCATTACAGTTCAACATTCAGTGTGTCATGTGGTACATGTCTTATGATCCAACAGACAAAACACCTTTAAATATGGTGGAGTTAATGGACAAACCACCTTGTCATGCTGTACATGTCTTATAAGCGCAAAGGGTTAATATATTGACTACATTAATAAAAATTTATAAGAGTAATTCACATAAATCAGGAAATTTTTTTTTGCTTTGTAGATTGTAATACAATGAATGACATACAATTTTTTCGTTATTACAACAAAAACATTTTAATCTGATATGTGACCAAAATGATATTTCAGAAAATTATCACTTGAAATTATCATAGTTAAAATCAATAAGTTATCTTTTATTTTTGTTGCGGATTATACTTTTATGTATATATGTTATATGTTTCATCCTTTTTAATAATTTGTTGTCGCACTCCTTCATCTGCGCATCTGACCGGCAACCTTAGGCTGGTTGAGCTGTACATATATTACTTATGTATAAAATGGACCAGAAAGCAAAGCACCTACCTTATTTCTAAAACATAGTAGAACTCTAAGAAGTGCAACAAAATGTTCTCTTCTCCCCTGAGCTGCAGTTCTTGGAGTTTCTGTGACGGTCTAAAAAATATATATTTTGACTTGTTATCAAAAATATGTTATAACGTATTAAAAAATAATTTTCAAAGTTAATTTTACCATGAATCTGAATATTTGAATGAAATCAACAAAATTATCTCAGCATACTTTCTAATTAAAATTACATCTAATTCAACAAAAATTATAAGTTTAGAAACTTTAATTAAATAAAGATAATAATTATAACAATAATACGTCTTAAATGTTATATTATTTTAATAAAAATAAACATTAATTTAATAAATTGGAACAAAAAATTTCAACAATGTATAGTAATAACAACAGTCCGGCAAAGACCTGTTGTAGTTATAAAAATATGTAGGAAAATTACGTGTAGGTACATATAACTAACTTGAAGAAAGTAGTGTACATGTGTGCGCAATATGTAGCTCGCCCTTCCCACTTGATGTTTTTGTTACACTTCTTAAGGGGGTGCAGAAAGTGGTTTTTTTCTGTAATAAAATTATCTACGTTCATCACTACGACAAACAAGCTTAGACAAACGTTTAGCTTTATCTACTGTTTGTCTTCTTTTGTTACTATGATGACGGCTGATGGGAAATTATAACGAAATTACCAACTGGTATACTATTTTGACAGCTAATAAACTTTGTATAAAATTGTTGACGTCGGAAGACGTGGTGTATGAGCTAGCAAAGTTTCACTTGACGTCTTACAAAGGAAAAAAACATTAAAGAAAAGAGAAATCAATGTCTAGTTTGTTTTATTAATAAAAAAAGACAAACGGCAGATAATGTTGGACTTTTGTATATTTAAACTAGTTTATCGTAGTTATGAACGTATGTAATTACATTATTTTTGAAATAGGGTAGGTATTTTACTTTATAGTCCTTTTTATACATAAGATTTGCATGTTAATGACAAAAAAACTAAGGTCATGTATTTCAGCAAACGTGTGGTTAGAAAATTTCGTAACACTATTACTTTGAATGGCACTGTAATTGAAAACGTTAACTCCTATTGTTATCTTGGAGTTGACTTTCATTGTACAGGCACATTCAAACATTATACTGAAATAGCAATTTCCAAAGGTAAAAAAGCTCTCTGTAAAGTTAAAGATATAATATTTAAATCTCAAACATGCTCCTTTGACTCAATTCTAAATCTCTATAATAGCGTAGTTAAACTAACAACCTTATACGGAGCAGAAATATGGTCAATAAAACTTCAAGAAAACTTAAAAATTATACAGTTAACCTTTTTTAAAAACATATTATTCTTACCAAAGTGGACAGTCAATTACGTTTTAAGATTAGAATTGGGTATCTACTCTTTAAAACTGCGTATATTTGAAATGACACTAAAATGGTACATCAAAATACTGAAAATGGAACCCAGTCGATATCCATATATCTCCTTAAAAAGGCAAATAGCTCTAGACGAATTGGTCGATAATAACATAAAATACAACTGGTTCTCGCAGCTATAGAATATCGTCATGGACTTCGAAGACGAAAACTATTTCAATAACTTAACTACCGAACTACTAGAACGAAAACTGCCGAATCTAATCGAAAGGTACAAAAACTCTCTATATCTGAAAGACATTCGACGTACTGAATCTTCAATATTCAATAACAAATACATCGACCTCAAAAATACAACAACTATCGAATCTTATCTTAATTTTGATACTCCCTTACCGTTTAAACAATTGATTTGTCGAGTTCGAACCGCTAATCCAAATAAATTATCAATCACCTCTAATAATAGATCTGTTTGTTTGGATTTTGATTAGATTTGTCCATTATGTCACTTTAATAGCAATGAAGATTTACCGGACATACTACACAAAATCCCAAACTTTCCAAAAATACAACAATTGATCTGCCTCTTTTATTCACAGTTGAGTCAAATGCTCTTTTTGTTCGACTCAAGAGTGTATCGTCAAATATTTCTTAATAGCGATATAATATCTTAGCGATAATAGCGAATAATAACGGATATAATTCAAACCTAATCGATAAATTAATAGCTAAGAAAGAATTTAAACAAATCTTAAAAGAAATTTACCCCTCCGTTAAACCAGAACCAAAAACTAACTTTAAAACTATAACATATTTTGGTAAAATATCAGATAAAATTAAAAAAGTTCTAGCAAAATCAAACATAAATATAGCATTTAAATCAGGCTTTAATCTAGGAAATTTAATATATAACAATAAAACTAAAATTGATAAACTTAAAAAATCGGGTATCTACAAATTAAACTGCCAAGATTGTAATGGTTTTTACATCGGTCAAACTGGCAGAAACTTTGAAACCCGGAGAGCAGAGCATTTTAGGTCATATAGAAATAAGAAATCCGACTCTGCTTTTGGGAGGCACTTAATAGACACCGGACACACACCGGAACGGGAAATTACTGTGTTACACGAGGCAAGCAAAGGACAGAAGTTAACAATCCTAGAAGCAATAGAAATAAATAAATATAGCTCCGATCACCTTTTAAATGATTACACCGATATTTACAGTTCAACTTTATTTTCAATGTTATAACTTGTTTAAATTTTAATTTCTGTTTAAAACTGTATTCACTGTAATATTGTCTTTTTGTCATTTTCAAGTTCAATCTTTTGCCACGTGTTTGTTTGCCTCTTGTCATATGTAATGTAATCTTGTTTTCTTGACTTTTGGATTCTCCTAACACTCCCACCCTTTCCACTTCCACATCACAGACCACTCCCCCGGAATAAGTAAAGGTAGATAAAATTAGTATACAAGGCATGTAAAGAATGTAATATTTATTCTGTTTGAAAATGAACTGACGGTTCGAAACAATATTGTCACAGTTTCAAAATAAAAGTGGTATTTTTGCGAAGTAAAATATTTGTTTATTATTTACAAAGTTAGGTATACTTCTGAAATAAGAATACGGCTATTTTGGAGTCGTTTGATGAGCAAAGCAACCGATTTCAAAAATTGATTCACTGGTGAATAGGTGATACCCTATGTTGTAATATAGAGTATTTTAAAGTAAACGGCTGGACGAATTTCTACTAGATTTTGCTGAAATAGTACTGAAATCTGAGGTCCTGAAAAAACTAATGTGAGGTTGAAATAACTCCCTAGGGTGCTGAGGATCCAAAAATGGTTCAAAATATGCGGCTAGGCGGGTTATAAACTAAACGGCGGTACTAAACTTTTCTCTATCAATATAGATATTTTGAAAAAATTAAGGTGACATTAAATTTGTCCCCTAGGGTTCTGTAGACCTACAAGACGCAAAAAGTAAACAGTTCGGCGGGTCTTGATACCAAATTTTGCTCAAATATTGCTAACAAATTAACGCGAGTTCCAAAATGTTCTCCAGAACTCTCGGACTTCAAAATTCAAAAAGGGGTCCGAATTTAAAAGGCTTTTAAATTATCAATATGGGCATTTACCGAAAAGTTTCAAGGCATGAGTTAGGTACACTCTTTAAATATGAATGTATCTATTTTAGAGTCGTTGGATGAGTAGAGCGGAGCACTATAAGAAACTGATTTTATAAAGAAATTCAGAATATTTAATTTAAATGTAAAGAGAGTTCGAAATTGACCCCCAGCACTATCGAATTAAATAAAATTAAATATTTGAATTTGGACAATATTTTATGAAAATTAGATATGTTAATGAAATATGAATATTAATAATTTAATGTCGTTAGGCGAGCGAAGCGAAGCACTATGTAGAACTAATTTTTTTAAAGAATTTTAGAATATTAAATTTAAATGAACCTTTGGTCAAAATTGTCCGTCAGTACCATCAAATAGAACCCGAGTTAAAAAGCTGACGGAATTTTGACAAAAATTACTTAAATTTTATTGAAACCTCTAGAAAAAATGAAAATGAAGTTAAAATTGTCCCCTAGGGTCTTGGGGTCCTTAGAAGAAAGGCCTAAAATAGAAATACTTCTAAAACTACTGGTACGGGTATCTACATTACGGTGCCAAAATTAGCCATACTGTTGAAATATGAAGATCGCTACTTTAGGGTCGTTTGACGAGCGGAGGTAGGCTAATTGATTATTTACAGAATTTCCGAACAGCTAATTTAAAATTTATCTAATAATTTGACCCATTATTTAAATAATTTTACGCGGGTGAAACCGCGGGCCGCAGCTAGTTGTATACATACATTTGTATATTTAAGAATAATTCCATTTGACAGATTGTTATAAAAAAAAACAAAACAAATAAAATTATCAAAATTTATACTTTGTTTGCAGATGCCTAAAAGCTATTCAACACCACAAAAAAAAAGTCAAAAGTTTATTTAATCAAATAAATATTGCAGTTTAATTGATTAACATTTATAATATAATATTTATATAACTAGTGTAGTAACCATCCTTAGATACATTTATAAACACAATAAATATTTAATAGGAGAATTAAATCAGGTAGAATGAAAGATAAATAAAAAGAAACTCTTTTTAAAGACTATTTTTGATTTTTCTTGAGAACCAGTTTATACAGAAGAATAGTTTAAAAAGCTCTCTGATATACGTATAACTTCTCAGACTGTTTCTGATAGTGTAATAAAATTTTTGAAATAGTTTTAAATTCTGGTCAAAAACACAAGTCAAAAACTTTGCATATAAAAATATCCGATCTGTGGCATCGCACGTATCTGGTTGACGAACTTATCCAAGGGTTTTAAACTTCTATCGTTTTCACCAAATTTCGTAATAAATAAATATCTAGTTTTTACAATTTTCGAGATCAGTAAAGGCACTAAACGAACCGTGTATGGTATAATATTTTTTACACGATCAATTTAAAATATCTAAAAAATAAATAAGAAATAACATTCGTATAATATTCGCAGAGTGCGTGATGAAAGTGACATCTGATGGATGCATTAAATCATGCTGTAAAGCCGCTGTAAAGCTGTAAAATTGTTCTTAATAGTATATTGTACAATAACTGGGAAAAGAGGCTTATTTCTCACGAATATGAGCAACAATTCATATGAGTGAGAAATAAGCTTTTCCCACGTATTTTACATTATACTTTTTCTACGAACACATTTTTTTGTTCGTAAAATTTAACATAAATAATTAAAATAAAATTTAAATAACTAGTAAAAATTTTTTAAATTTATAATGTCAGTGATAAGATGTTCAAATTTTTGCAAACCATACTTTGAAACTATGGAAACAATAATAAATAATCAACATACAAATGTATATTTTTAGAATTACATATGACATTATATATTAAATCAGACATAGCCAACTTTTTTATTATATTAAGCTGTGCGAAATAATTTCCCACGCCTATTTCCACACAGTGTGGGCAATTGTTAATTTTTACATATAGTTAGCCGTGCGCAAAATGTTACTTTCAATAGTAGGAGTAGAAAAAATTAATTTATTTTTCATATATAAATATATATATATATATATATATATATATATATATATATATATATATATATATATATATATATATATATATATAAACATGTAAGCACTATAAAAGTGAAGTGCAATATCAATAGTGCATAAAAGATTTTAAAACATAGAAAGTAAATATAAAAAGTGTCATTAAATAGCAATGTTTACTATTTGAAAATTTTTTCATATTATAATTGTCATTTTTAACAATTTTCAGGTAACTATAAATGTGATCATTCAAACAGGATTAGAGGCAATTTCTCACAACCACAGAGTAAGGCAGAGAACACATATCTATCTCTATACTACTAGAACCAGTATAACCAGTAAGAGATAGAAAATATGTTATATACGTGCACGGTGTTTACTTTGTACTGGCTCGCTAAACTGTGTATGTGTGCGTAATCTAATGCCGCTGCTACACGATGCTACGAACACCTTCCAACATTCGACGTTGGATGGTTCATAGCATCGTGTAGCCGTTGTTCGAACCTACGAGTGTCCAATGTCGAGCGTCAAACATTCGCATTTGGTCGTGTCCCGTTCGATGTCGGTATTCTTGCACCGAGTCAAAGGGATGCTTCGAACGTTTGAAGGTCAATGTTGGTTGTGTTCGTTGGTTGCGCACAACTCGTTCATGTGAAGAGAGACAACATCAGTGTATAACATTAGAGATAACATCAGACAGATAACATCTTCGTCACGTTTATCCCAACACATTATACAAGAGAGACAACATCAGTGTATAACATTAGAGATAACATCAGACAGATAACAGCGTTGTCGACTGAGTACCAACAATCATCATTCGTATTGGATCAAACATTCGACTCACCGTGTAGCAGATACATTCGTCGCACCAACTATCGAACTTAATTGCCTCAAACGTTCGATCGAATGTTGGAAGGAACGTTCGTAGCATCGTGTAGAACCCGCTTTAGATAGTGGTAGCCGTCACGTGACCGTATTCGCATACATATGTGTAATATCACAACGCTATGTGTGGGGATGTAACAATGTCAACACAACCAACATAACAATCCAGTCCATTGTTTTCTGACTGACCTATACTCAGTGAGTGCCACTGAGCGAGTGACTACTTAGTAGCCTTAGATACACAAAAATGCACACTGCAAATTTCATGATAGAGATAGTTGCTGTGTCTCCATTACTCCGTGCTCACAACATATTATTTCAACCTCGAACAGCAATGAATAAGGGCAAATTATTAGTCACGACTGATCATGTCAGAGATGTGAAAGAATTTCGGTAATGTGGCAAAAGTTATAAAGTCTAAATTAATTAGACAAACGTCTGCTACTTTACCTGCTTACGATACTACTTTGCATGTAAGTTTAAAAAATAAAAAATTAAAATATGTATAATGTTTTACGAGTTTTATGAGTATATTTAAATTTATATATATATATATATATATATATATATATATATATATATATATATATATATATATATATATATATATATATATATATATATATATTATTAGGTAATTTAAAATTTTAAGTTAAAATAAGGTATCTGAAAAATAAAATTGTATATAGTACAGTCATCTGGTAGTTTTACCTGGAAAGTTTTCCGGGAGTTTTGAAAATGGGTGATTTTACAGATTTTGAGGTCCTCTTTTCGAATTTCCATTTTGCCACCTCGTATCTTTGCCGCTCGCGTCGCCATATTGGAAAAATGGCGTCGAAAAGCAGTTTTTTGACGATATCTCCTTTCCGAGTCATTTTACGAGGAAAATATCCATATACAAAATTAAACTAGAGAAAATTTCCTACAAGTTTATGTCCACGATGTTTGAGAGAAACTAGAGAAAATTTCCTACAATTTATGTCTTAATTTTCGTAAAATCAATAGTTTCGGCGTACGAGCGCCGCAAAGTGTTACTTAATACGCGTTTTCGCGGAATAACTCGTTTTCACACCACCTTGAGGTAGAGTAAGCTACGCGTTTTTTTTAATGTGGTTTGCCCAGTCGGCCTAATTCCCTTGTCATGTATAGTTCGGAAATTAGCGTAATCTTCTTCGTTTAAATT
The DNA here is from genome assembly GCA_035578155.1 of Brachynemurus nebulosus. Classification (NCBI taxonomy): domain Eukaryota; kingdom Metazoa; phylum Arthropoda; class Insecta; order Neuroptera; family Myrmeleontidae; genus Brachynemurus; species Brachynemurus nebulosus. Next base: position 114,115,967 of record JAPWDM010000001.1, on the reverse strand, counting down.
TTCTTGATGGGCCAGGTGTTACAGGTTCATCGTCTTCAGTAGCGATTGTGACGTCACTGAGTGAAATTTCTTGGTTTCCTGCGATGTCATCATCAAATTCTTCTTGAAATTCTTCATTTTCAATGTCAACATAAGTTTTATCGAAACCGGCGTCAGTTACTTCCTCTTCATCGCTATCATGTGATGGACTTTTGCGAATTATCACAATTACCACCAGTACAATTAGCGCATATAACGGAGTATTTTAACCCAGGTTTTCTGCATCCACAGGCTTTTTGACATCCTTTTTTACATTTACAAGAAATAAGTTTCAAAAATAAGAAATAATAAAAATACGCGAAGAAGTTCGTTTCATGAGATTTTTATTTTTATTGAAATGAAACTGAAGGTAAATTACAATTATAACTCTGTAACTTTGCATATTACGTCCCACGAATTGATTTTTACGTATTTTTTTTTTTTTTATATCATCTATACCTTGCGAAACTAAAATTTATAAAAAAAAGAAAATTTTCTAAACAATTTTCTTTTTTTATAAATTGAAATACTGTTATTGATAAAAATATGAAAAAAGCTGAGAAATTTTTTTTTTTCATTTGGTTGAAGATTATGAAAGTTTAAGATCAAAAAAATGATCCTTTAATTTTTTCAAAAATTCAGTCGAATGAAACACAAAAACGGCTGGATGGATTAAACTGAAACTCGGTGGGGTTTTTGCGGGTATATTGAACTGTAAAAGGCACACTTAACATTAGTGGTTTTCTCGAAGTTTTTAATTCAGCACTTGATTTTCCAAAGAGCCACCAAAAGTTCTTTTCTTCTTGATTTTTCAAATTCATGTAAAGTATGCAAAAATTTTTTTTCTGAAAAAACAATTGCTAATCCTTGTAGAGAATTTATTCGAGTTTTTAAAACACCCGTTCAATTTTCCGTGTGATCATTGGTTGCTGAGATATCTATGGTCAAAGACGAAATGATTCTTTTCCATTCAAAGTCCGATATCTCAGCGAGAAATGGTCGTATAAAAGTCTATAAAAAAGTAAATTAAAGCTGAATGAACAAGTTATCCGGTTAATATGGTGGTTAAGTCGGAAATATTTTTTTCAAGTCCGTGGACCAAAAAAAAAAAAAAAAAAAAAAACGAAAATTTTTTTTTCAGTGTATTTATTAGGATTGCACCACACACGTTGCTTTGAAAATTTTTTTATCGCAAGATCTCGAAACTAGAAACTTCCAGCTTTAAATTGCTTTGCTTACGACTCCGATACGACCATTTTTCACGAAGATACAGCCATTCGAAAAATCGCTAAAAATTTGGAATTTTTTTTGATCCTTTAATTATTTCCCCTAGTGTACATTTTGACTGAAAATACCGAGCCCCAACAACATATATACACCCTACTGATGTTTCAAGAATAACATGAATTCTCACAAAATTATAATGGTTTGAAGAGGAAACTTCGTTTCTCTTCGAACCATAAAAACCGACTTCATTATTGGTTAGCAAAATAGAAAAATGGACCAAACAGTGGAATTTAACAAAAGTTTTAGAATATTATATTTGAAAACTAGCAAAGATATCGGGAAACTAAACTATACTATGTGATTTGCCATTAAAGAAATCATCGAATAGCGGAATTTGACAAAAGTTCTAGATCATTCAATTCGAAACCTAGAATAGATATCAAAAAATAAACTTTACCATCAGATAGGTCATCAAAGAAAATGCTAAATACCGGAATTTGAGAAATGTTTTCGAATATTCTATTCAGAAGCTAACAAAACTACACGTAAAAAAATTATATAATATGAAGCTACTATATATCAATACCCTCTGTTAATTTCATCCAATTGTCTTCAATAGTTTTGAAGAAAAAAAAATTTAAAGTTAAGGGTTGTTACCCCCATATCTCTGACAATAGAGGGAGTAGAGATCTAATACCCATATTTTCGAACATTACTCACCATAAGTAACGTTCATGAAAAAGAATAGCCGAAAAAGCCGCTGGGCCGAAATCCCATATACTTACCCGGAGAGACCCTTTTCAAACTATAACGTATAATATGTCTCTATATAAAGTAAAAGTTTGTTGGTGTTGGTAAATTAGTGTAAAAATTCACAAGAACGTGAATATTTTTGAACAAGTTCATAGTTGTAGGTATATGTGTATATATTTATAATACCGATTATGTTTATTTTTGTATAAATACCTATGACTAGGTATGAATGCTATAACTATGTGAGAAAATATGGGAACTTCCCAGACCCTCACATAAAATTGCTACGCTCCTAAATTAACGATTATGTATACATTTACACAAATACAATCTCACGTCTTCAAATCTGTGAGATGGAACCACTCACTACGTTATATTGGAGTCTGTTTAATTGGAGCTCCTATGTAAAAATATTTATAAAAAATATTCAAGTTACATTCTCTTCCTGTTGTATGTTTACACAAATTGAATCATTTTATGTATTTGTTTATATAAAGTTTTTTTTTAAATAATGGCGACCCTTGGAAAAGTTTACTATGAAAGTGCTCGGGGTGTATAGTGTTAATTACAATGCAAAATATACATGGGTATTAATCGTGCACTCAAACAATCTTGTATCTTTACTAGGTATACAATGCGTTCGCGCGACGCATTGTATAAACTTAGTAGGAAGTATGTAAGTGTAATAATTTATAAACAAAACTTGCATGAAACAATAATTTTTGTGTAATGCATGCCCATGCTCAAAATGATTTTTCTATTTTCCTGTAGGAATCAGACATACTTCCGTAATAAAAAGTATGTTAAGTGTTGATGCAGGTAATAAGCTATCGCCACACCAAATTCCGTTCAATAGTTTTTGCGTAATGTGTGCATATGCTCAAAATAGTTTTTCTATTTTCCCGTAGGAATGAGACATTTTTCCGGAGTAAAAAGTATCTTAGAGGTTGATCCAGACAATAACTTAACACTAAATTTCATCAAAATCCGTCCAATAGTTTTTGCGTAATGTGTGCACATGCTCAGAATGGTTTTTCTATTTTCCCGTGGGGATGAGACATTTTCCCGGAATAAAAAGTATTCTAGATGTTGACCCAGGTAATAAGTTATCATCACACCAAATTTTATTAAAATTCGTCCAATAGTTTTTGCGTGACTCGTGAACAGACAAACAGATAGATAGACAGACAAAAATTTTAAAAATCGCTGTTTTGATATTTACGTCGATAACTATTTACAATACCAGTACAATTTTAAAAAAATATTCCATGTACAGAAATGGTCTTGTTACAGTTTTATAAGTATAGATAATGATTTTTTACTGTACCTACACGTTGTCGTGCATAAAATTTTAACATGTTTTGTAAATAGCAATTTTTAAAGTCCCTTTATTTTTTAATTTTGTAAAATCATTTTTAAAAGATCAGGGATATACATATATTATAGTATCATATTTATTGACATCTCTGAATATTGTCATTACCTGTCTGTACGTGTACATATATGTATGTTATGTACGTACATATCATGGGTACCACATATGCGCATAACTGTAAAACTGAAGTAAATGTACTCAGAGTCGCCGTTTTCTTTTTCTCTTTCAATAATAAATTATTAGCAGTACTATTTATTATAAAAATTGTATTAGATAATTATCTAAAATATTATAATATTTTAAGTCAGTCTTGGATTTTTTTATTTCTATGGATACCTAACCAAATTTTACAAATATTAGATAACGTTTAAGTGCAGAGATTGTAATATATTTTTTGCGTACGAATTTATTAGCTATTGCTTGCATCTTGTATTTCTAAAACTTACTGTATAAAAAAATTACCAAAATACTCGTTTAACATAACACAGTGAGATTTTTAATATTTAAATGTTATGCAATAAGTAATTTAACATAAATTATAAAATAACCGCATACAGCAAATAGTGGTCAGATTTATATATCAGGAGCGTCAAATAATTTTTGTTTTGGGGAAACTTCGTATTTTTTATTATAGCGCCATAAACCCAATTGCTCCAAAAACTTAAGTACTATTACTGAATAAATGAAACCACGCCTCGTCTGAGAAAAATGTCAAATTAAGATCTGGATTTCTGCTTCTGTATTTTCTCGAAACCAGTTACAATAGTTCACACATTTTTCGTAGTCCACTGGAAGTAATTCTTGAACTACCGATATTTTATAAGCTTTCATTTTTAGTCGAATTTTCTCCGAAAAATTAGACTTATACAGTCTATACGATAAGAGCTGCGAGAGGTGAGAGTAGGGGCGCTATCCGTTTTCGGACCCGTAGAACACGAATATGTAGAAAAAAATGTCTGATATATATATATATATATATATATATATATATATATATATATATATATATATATATATATATATATTCCCGCCACCTTTTAATTTGTGTAGGGCCCCCCTATAAAAGTTAAGAGATGAAATTTGGTAAATGGGGCTCATTTTCGAGGCACCTCATACTATCAAAGTGGGGTCAAATTTTGGGCAAATTTTTTTTCTGACCCGACCTTTAAGGGGGTGGTGGGGGGCGGAAAAGCAATAAAACTTTTCCAAACCGGTTTTAAATAATGTTTCAGTCAATTATCTACAACATATCCAAAATTCAGCTTCCTAGGATGATTTGGTGGGAGGAGAGGGGGGGGAACGATTTTCGCTGGATCTAACAGGCCCCCAGCCCCCCAGAATTAACGTAGAGGGTTGAAATTTGGTGTGTTGATAAAGTTCGTACCTAGGTTGTGCTTTTTGGAGGTTTTAATATTTTACCCCCACCCCCCTCATTTTTAAGCTACAATTTCATGCATTTTCAACGTTTTCGAAGTTTGTACCACTCGCACAGGTCACCCAAATAAACCTAGAGGGCTGAAATTTTGTATTCGGATTGAGTTAGTATCAAGGGGGTGCCTTTTGGGAGTCTCGACTTTCAAACCCTACTGCCACCATTTTTATACCCAAAAGAACATGATTTTTCTTGTTTTTTAACAGTTTCGTTCGGGTCAAAATCTCCCCAAATAAACCTAGAGGGCTGAAATTTTGTGTACAGGTTAAGCTAATAGCCAGACACTGTTTTTTGGGGGTTTCAACTTTTAACCCTTACCCCCACGATTTTTACGCTAATATTTCCTTAATTTTTTTGCTTGTTTTCTAACACGTCTAGAGACTCTCTAAGGAAACCTAGAGGGCTGAAATTTTGTACGTGTATTCAGTTAGTATCCAGCTAGTACCTTTTAGGGAGTCCACATTACTTTTCCCCCCACTTCTTCCATTTTTACATCGGAATTGAATGCTATTGTTAAATGTGTTTTAAATGCATTACTTTTATTCTAAATACAAGCAGGCGAATAGTAATTTTAAAAAATTTAAAAAAAAGTGAATACAATTTTTTAACAAATGAAATAAATACATATTTAGTAATTTGAAAATGTTATTAAAGTCACTGTTTATTTATAAATTAGGAATTTTGGATTTTTATTATTTATAGAATAGAAATTTTGGATTTTTTTGGAAAGAAAAAATATCTTCATAAAAGCCTTCCAGTTTACTATTTAAGTTCCTTTTTTAATATTTAAAAATAAAACACAAAGGCAATTGGCGGATAAGAATGGATAGAAATGCCCTCGTACGAATTGTGTTGGCTTTTTCCCTGTTAACTGCTATCGGCACAAAATTGAAATTTACTGAGATTCAGCCCTTAAAAACGCCTTTTTTTAAAGCCCCGATCAACCGAACACTCATCATCAGTTTTGAAACCACCAAAATTACAAATCGCTTGTGGACTTTCAATTATAGTTCGCTTGTAGACACTCAATACCGAACATGAAAGGAAAAATTCGACTTCCGTGATGGGGCTCCGCTGCTCACGGCGTTTTTTAATTATTTTCGCAATGCTTTGCGGCAAGTGCTTGTGGATAATCTAGTCTGTGCTGATAAGTGTCTTAACGGTTTTCGAGGTCTTACTTCCATTCGTTGTCGAATATCTTCTACAGTTTCTTCTGTTAACAGAGTAGGTCGTACTAAAAAGAAAATAAAAAAAAATAAATAAATAAAATCATACCATGCAGAACAATAATGAATAATTTTCCACAAAATCATATAAATTAATAAATCATGTAACGTGATGATTTTCCTTTTAAAACCGAACCTGTATTGTCAAATCTTTTAACGAGACGACTCACATGCTGAGAGAACTTTTGGTAATTAAATTCCACATCTGAAAATCGAGCTCGATATTTCTGTGGAGTTACCACTAGTGAATAAAAAATATCTTCATTTTTGTCTTCAGTTGCAGTGTGCAGATACGATTTGAAAATAAATTTATTCTGCTCATCGGTATACATGTCGAAAAACGAACTAAAACTATTAAATTCTGAATATTAATTAATAATGTTAACATATCACTATTATAAGCACTCTACTTATTTTTTAATTTTAGATAAAAATCGCCGTAAGCCCGCCCTATCACGAAAGTCGAACTTTTCTCTTCATCTTCGGTATTGAATGTCTACAAGCGAAATGTGATTAAAAGTCTACAAGCGATTTGTCATTTTGGTGGTTTCAAAACTGATGAGTGTCCGGCTGATTGGGGCTTTAAAAAAAGGTTTTAAGTTTTTAAGGGCTTAACATAATCTCAGTAAATTTCAATTTTTGCCGATAGCAATTAGCAGGAAAAAAGCAAACACAATTCGTACGGGGGCATTCCTACCGATGCTTATCCGCCAATTGCCTTTGTATTTTATTTTTAAATATTAAAAAAGGACCTTAAATAGTAAACTGGAAAGCCTTTATGATGATATTTTTTCTTTCCAAAAAAATCCAAAATTTCTATTATATAAATAAAAATCCAAAATTACTACTTTATAAATAAACATTAACTTTAATAACATTTTTAAATTACTTAATATGTATATATGGCATTTGTTATAAAAGTAAGTTCATTTTTTTTTAAATTTTTAAATTTACTGTACGCCTACTTGTATTATAGTATAAAAATAAAGCATTTTTAACACACTTAACAATACTATTGAATTCTGATGTAAAAATGGGAGAAGTGGGGGGAAAAGTAATGTGGAATCCTTAAAAGGCATTAACTGGATACTAACTCAATACATGTACAAAATTTCAGCCCTCTATGTTTACTTAGAGTCTCTAGGCGTGTTGGAAGAAAAGCAAAACAATCAAGGAAATAGTGCCGTAAAAATCGTGGGGGTAAGGGTTAAAAGTTGAAACCTCCAAAAGCAGTGGCTGGCTATTAACTTAACCTATACACAAAATTTCAGCCCTCTAGGTTTATTTGGGGAGATATTGACCCGAACAAAACTGTCAAAAAACAAGAAAAATCATGTTCTTTTTGGCATAACAATGGAGATGGGGGGGGGGGGTAAGGGTTAAAAGTTGAAACCCTTAAATGGTACCCTCTTGATACTAACTCAATCCGAATACAAAATTTCAGCTTTCTAGGCTTATTTGGGCGATCTGTGCGAGTGCTACAAATTTCGAAAACGTCAAAAAAGCATGAAATTGCAGCTTAAGAATGGTGGGGTGGGGGTAAAATATTAAAACCTCCAAAAAGCACAACCTAGGTACGAACTTTATCAACATGCCAAATTTCAACCCTCTACCTTAATTCTGCGGGGCTGTGGGCGTGTTAGATCCAGCCAAAATACTTTTTTCCCCCTCTACTCCCTCCAAATCATCCTAGGAAGCCGAATTTTGGATATGTTGTATATAATTGACCGAAACATTATTTACATCCGTTTTGGAAAAGTTTTATTGTTTTGTTTCCCCCCAGCACCCCCTTGAAGGTTGAGTCGGATCCAAAATTTGCCCAGAATTTGACCCCATTTTGATAGTATGTGGTGCATCGGAAGTGAGCCCCACTTACCAAATTTCAGCTCTTCCCTTCCATAGGGTAGCCCTACACAGGTCAAAGGTTACCGGGAATTTATATATATATATATATATATATATATATATATATATATATATATATATATATATATATATATATATATATATATATATATATATATATATATGTATATATATATATATATATATATATATGTATATATATATATATGTATATATATATATATATATATATATATATATATATATATATATATATATATATATATATATATATATATATATATATATATATATATATATATATATATATATATATTCCGTGTGAGTTTTTCGGGAGTTGCCATTTTGATTACAGCCAAACCGTTGATTTAATCGAAAAATTGTTCAAATAAGAGTTGTAGATATCGACGGGAGCAACCGATTGCTATAGTCAGGAGCTTTATAGCTCTTATGGTTTTCGTGTTATGATACAAACTTATAGTTTTTTAAATGGAAACGTATGTTTAAAAGTTTTTCAAAAATTTGTTTGTGATTCAAAACTACCAGAAACACTCAAATTCTCATTGTTTTATCTCATATTTTTGAGTAATTACGTTTTAAAAACGACACTTTTAAATTTCGTACTCAAGTACTTGCAAACGATTAGGATTTTACGTTAATTTAAAAAGATATTGACTCAATATGGTTGCCATTTTTGACAATGTAGTAACGAAAAATTAAACGATTATTACGTTTTCCATCGGAAATTAAAATTATTAAATAGATTAAATTATCATATAAAAATGATAACTAAGTACAATAAGGAAATAAAATTTCAGTTTTAATTCATTGAAAAATAAAAACTTATTTTTCTGAAATGTCACTGTTTGACAGATACATAGGCGTCTAAACATATTTTTGTAGCAAGTATTTTTAAAGGAAATTAAAAGTTTTTTGTGAAAAAACTTCTCCTTTTTAATTTGGTTTGCAATAAAAAGGAAATACTATCGAATTTCAAATATTTTTACACTATTTGAGTACATTTATTAATAATATTTTCGTTCCCAATTAACCTCACTTTGCTACTATTAAGAAACGCCAATGTCATCTTGATTTGTATTGAATGTTTTCATTAGAGTCATTTATTTCACTTGCCACCTGTCATTGGCAAAAATAAAATAAATAAATAAAAAATAAATATATTTTTCAGTAAATTAATGAAATACATCAAATTATTTTTAAATTAAGTTACTTTAAATACTAATTTTTTAAAATAATTTGATTTTTTATGCAAAAATGTTAAAAACTTGAAATAGAGCCCGACATCGATACTCCAAAATCTGAATTACTGCCATTCAGTATTCAATGCTGTATTATAGAGAATGATATTGGGAAAGGTTCTTTTCTTAGATATAATAGAAATTTTAGCCGTTAAAACTCTGTCGGTTGAAAGAGCCTCAAATACATATGCATATTTCTACCGCTTAATTGCTAAATTAAAGAAAAATTCAAAAAATAAACATGGGCAAAAAAATTTTTTTTCTTCATTTATATTTTTAATTGATGTATTAGAACAGTTTTATCGAAAAATTAACATATAGTCTCATTTAAAAAACTATAAGTTTGTATCATACCTCGAAAACCATAAGAGCTATAAAGCTCCTGACTATAGCAATCGGTTGCCCCCGTCGATATCTACAACTCTTATTTGAACAATTTTTCGATTAAATCAACGGTTTGGCTGTAATAAAAATGGCAAAAACCGAAAAACTCACACGGTATATATATATATATATATATATATATATATATATATATATATATATATATATATATATATATATATATATATATATATATTAGACATTTTTTTTCTACAAAAACGTGTTCTACGGGTCCGAAAACGGATAGCGCCCCTATTCTCGCCTCTCGCCGTTCTTATCGTATAGGCTGTATAAGTCTAATTTTTTGAAGGAAAAATTCGACTAAAATTAAACAGCCCATTAAATTTTTTTTTTATGATACGTTCATGAATTTTGTGTATTGGAATCAAACGTAACCACAAAAGCTTAAAAAAATTTCTATCAGATGTGTATTCAGTTTTGTATAAAAATTAATTTTATCTTTAAAAATTCAAAGATTTTATTACTTACTGAGTTTTTACGTTAAAAAAATGCCACATAAACTCATTAAGTTTTTTTAGGTTAATTTATTTAAACCATATCTACACCATATTTCTTTGATTAAAATCTGTCATTTAGTATATGTATCAATGAGGGTCGGTTAAGTTAATTTTAAATTTATCGACTTAATTTGAATCAGGTCATTCTATTGTGGTCTATCTATGTGTGGACAAAACCGGGTGTCAATTTAAAAAAAAAGTCATATCTTTATCAAATATTAAAATTTTTTTTAAATTTTTGCTAGTGTTGAATTAATTACATTAATTATCTTAATTACATCACCAGCTATCAAATTTTTTCGGTCGCTTACATGGCTTATCAAAAATTATGAATTTTGCTCAAAAGTAAAATACCTTTATTTTTAGTAATATCAAAAATTATTATAAACAAAGTTGATCGTAATTAAAAACTACATTCGAATATGGAATTACATCGAATTACAGGAAAGATCAGGTTTTGTTGCTTTTTACAATTTTTTACACACTGATTCTATTTGGATAATTAAAAATTTTGGAAATTTCAGTACCGACCATTTATCTCTTTTGTTTATTAACACCATGACGGTCATAACCTGTCCTAACAAAACGCCCAACTGGTACACTGTTTTGACAGCTAATACATATTATGTGGAATTTTTGACGCCTTTCAGTTTCGACGGGATGTATTAGTTAGTAAGACTTCACTTGACGTCTTATGATTAAAGGCCGTCAAGGTATTAAAGACATGATAACCTATTTGTTTTTTTTTTTTTTCTATTAAACAAAAGGTATTGAAATTTACATAATTAGAAGTAATTTACAATATTTTCAAATGGAATCAATATGTAAAAAAATTTTTAAAAAAGAGCAAAATCTGGTTTTCTTTGTAATTCAATATAATTACGTATCTTAATGTAGTTTTCGATTCTGATCGACTTTCATCATAACAATTTTTGGTTTTGTCGAAAATTAAGACTTTACTCTTGAGCAAAATACATATTCCTGACAAACATTATAAACGACTGAAAAAATTTGACATCAGATGATTTCAATTTACATGCAGAACTTTTTATTAAGAACAACTTTTTTCGTAGAGTTAATAAAAAAAGTTTTCCATATGATTCCAACTTAAATAGACACACTATAAGTTTAAATATTTAAACATAATTTACAAATTGGAAAAATAGTTGCCACTATATTACTACTAAAAACAAAATTTAAAATAGTTCCATTATGATTTTAAAAGTGAAACAAGATAAAGAAAGGTAAAGAAAGGTAAATATATATAACTAGATGCAGAGTTTTTGGGGTATCAAAGTCCAACAAAAAGGAAAGATGTATTTTTAGTAAGAGATATACATATTTTATTATATTAAGAAGATAAAAGCAATAAAGATGGATATAGAGTAATTATGTCTAAACTCACCCTATTAGTTGTTATATCTCTCACTCAGGTAATATTGGATAATACATACAATGTATAAAAATACACTACGTTGTAAAAAAAGTAATCGTTTTTGAAATAGTTTGCTTATTTATATTTTGTAAAATTAATAAACAGATTTTATTGAAAAATTCATAATAATAGCAACATTTACAAAGGTAGGTTTTATGCAGGTTTTATGACTGTATCAGGTAGTTCAATAAAATTGAATACATTTCATTTAATTAACCACTGAAAAGTACAGACTTAGGAAGAGAAAAGTGTAGACCGTTTTATTATTTGCAATATTTAGTAAATTGTTCAGATAAGTATAAAATATTAACAATTAAACGTTTCTAAACTACAAGAAATATGTAATAGATATAATTAAAACTAGAAATACCTGTGATAAGAAATTTAATGTTTCAAAACGACTTAACGCTACCAATTTTAAAATATTAAATACTAACAGGAAAAATTTTTTATGAAAAATACCCTTACATAGTAATAATAACACATTTAGGTATTTATAAATACGATTTTTCTAATGGTGTAGACCCTTACTTTCATTTATTTAACGGAGTACTGTAGTAAAACTGGAAGTGGACTTTGATCGCTCAGAAACTTTGCATTTAGTTATACATGTTTGTATAAAAAAACAAACAAAAAACATGTATATTTATTTTTGGTGTTGTTTCACTTCATATGCGCCAACAATTCTTTTTTATTTCCTCATTGCTAAAAAAAAAATTAAAAATAGGAAATTTAAGAAATTAACAAATAAACCTAATTAGAGTCTAATTTTATATGTTCGATTATTAAATAAGTAGCAGTAATGTCCAGGATTAATGCTTTATTTTGTTTATCTTTTTAAAAAAATTCCGCATAAAAAATACAGAAAATAATCCATTGTCATTAAATGCACGTCCAATACGACATTGCCGTTCTGAAGTGAATGCATAAGTGTTCTCGTCCATTCTGGTACGGAACACTAAAAAAATCATCGTTATAACTTTATAAGTGCAAAAATACCATCAATACAGTCAGCGACCAGAAGCTGTGAACTAACTAAATCATTTTGTGTTTTTACTAGTACAAAATTCATAAATATAAAATAAACAAGCGGGTGGTTCTACTTTTAAGGCCTTAACCATAAAAAAAATAGAGAAAGCCATTTAGTAGATTTCATGCGACTGAAATGTAGGAAAATTATTTTAGATTCAGTATCTGCAGACCAGCAGCGCGGTTTCATATTAAAACCAATATATTTTTGCGGATTATCGGATCCAGACAGAAAAAAATGTATCCTTCGTTACGAAATTAAATTGTTTAAAACTTGCAAAAATTAAAAGAAATTTAAATGGATATTTGCATTTATTATAACAAAATCTTAACTTTAATCAGTCTTAGACATTTGGTCTTTATAACCAGGTAACAATTTTTATATATTCGTATAAAAATTAAAATTTGTCCCCTTCGTCACATTTTCACCTTTAGAACTTCGTATAAATCAAATTTTTTTTGACGTTTATAAATATTTATTGAAAGAGCAGTCTTACACAATAAAATCCAAGTTTTACACAACATAAGATGAATTACAAAAAGAGTTCATACTTACATTTTCGTCGCATAATAGCAATTTTTATAAGAGGACGAGATCAAACTCATCGTTACGAAGGAGACGTAAATCTGACGAAGTAGGCATTTAACAATCAACAGTCAATCTTAATTAAAAACTAATGAGTATCTCATCATTAACTACAGACAATACTTGTTTATTACTGAAATCAATAATTAAAAATATGAGTACACTTTCTAAAAACCTATGTAAATGCGAACCAAATAAAGTAAATTAAGCAAAATAAATCACATTTCAAAAACTGATTTACTAAAAGAATACAAAACTCGTGTGCCTCTTTTAATAATCAGGGGTTTTCTTTAATATTCGTAACATCATTTTAGTCCACAAAGGGCACGTCATTTTGATTAAGACGAAATAAGATCTTTGTGTGACGAAGGATACAAGTAGTAGTTTTTGGACAGTTTGGGGCCCTCCTCCCCTCCTCCCGATTTTTTTAACGACTGTGAGAGGAGATAGGTAAGCTATGTCATCTAGATGGCGTTGCTGGTCTGAACCACTGTGAACTCTGTACCTAGATTCAAAATTCCATGAAAAGATGGCGTTGCTAGTCTGAACCACTGCGAACTGTGTATCATGATTCATAATTTTATCATATTTTTATCTGAAAATAGGTCTATACAGGTTTTCCTCTAAATAAAAAAACTTTTTTTTTTAATTTTAATTTTAATTTTTTTTTTTATTAAATAAAAACACATTTTTTTATTTTTAATTTTTTTAATTTTTTTAATTTTTCTTATTTTAATAAATTTATTTAAAAGAAATATTTTACAATAAAAATTACAATAATATTTGTATATGGATATGACATTTTCCATGGCGCATGTTGCTCCGGAATGCTGGCCGCATCGAGGGCTAGTGTATGTTGATGTTATGATTCTCAACTTGGGGCAAATTGTTATTTCTTCAAAGTTCATTATGGGCGCTGATGGTAGTAGTCGTTTCAAATAGCGCACTTTTTCTTCTCCTTTCGTATAAATGATTCGAGTTCCGTGTAGATTGTTTATTAAAATGTACTGTAGTTCCTCGTATTCAATATGTCCATCCATCCAGGAGAACCCATGATGTTTTTTCCGCAACCAGCGAGCTGTGCGTTGATCTTTTTCATTTAATCCACAAAACGGTATTGGTGATTTGAATACATAGTGCTGTAGTATATAATCTTCACCACAATTTTCTTCGGAAGAATCGAATTTCAACACAGCCAATTCCTTTATGTAGAATTTCCCATTTCAGCTTAGAATTCAGCAACTAATGTTTTATTTAAAATAAAACTGATTTTTAAAGGTGTGAGCTTGCTTAAATAAGTCGTGTGTATGTATGTTTTACTGACGTCATTAACAGATATATTGCTACTAATACTACGAACGAAAATTTCAGTCTAATATGTAAAAATAAAAATTATGTTATAATTTGCTTTATTTTAAGTACAAACATTATTCGAATATTATAATTCGATGTAAAATTCACATAATTGTGTATGTATATTTGCTATTATGAACCTTATGTAACTTAAATAAACGACTATTTATAGAAGTAAAGTTATTTTTTATTCATATGCAGATTTTTTGCTAGCAAAAGTAATAAGTTTTAAAACTATTATCAATGTTATAAAAAATTAATTTTGAAATTAAAGGTACACGCTATAGAAAGGTTCACGCTACAGCGTATTAATTTATATTTTATAAAAAATAATTTCTTAACTATGTAAGTATATGTAATATTATTTATGTGTATTTTTTTAACGGTACAAAGTTATAATCACATATAGCAAACTGCTGACGAAGTGCATTCCACACGTTACCGTATCGTATATATCTCATATGTATATACATCTCATGTGTAGCAACTGTACCTACTTGTTTAAATTTTCATAAACGAAATTTATACCAAAATGAAAATTTGATTGCAAAAAACAAGGAAATTCTATCAATATTAGAAAATTTATTTTTAAGAATAGTATTATTGATACTAAAAATTTATTTCGAATAAGAACCTACATATTCATTTAACGTAAAATGTTTAGCCATCGATAATGTACTAGAAATTAAAATGATTTTTTTCTGTGTAATAAAACTAGTATATTTTTTATAAACTGAGCACTCAAAATTGATAGGAAAATTCTGGTTTCCTAGATAGTTATGTTAAGGATTTTTACATGCTTTTTAGGATTAAAACATTAATGTTGTGTTAACCTTTCTACTCTTAAATAAAAGCATTTATACAGTTTAAAACATTTTTTAATAAAAAAAAAACAATACCCATATATACCCATATGATGAAATTTGTAATTTGGATTGTCTATTACCCATGTCTGCTTTTAAACTATTTGCAGTTTAATTTTATAAAAACACCTAAAAATTATCTGTTACTATATGTAAATAATAAAAATTATTATATACATTTCTAAGCAAACGAATTGAAAATTATGTCTAATGCAAAAAACGTAACATTCCTTTATGCAATTTAATACTTTAGAATACATAAATACGTATACAGGGTGGAAAGTAAAATAATTGTCGTCGTCCTTCAAGAGCGGATAAAAACTTTAATTTGGGATACGAAATTTTATTTTTTTTTCGCAGTTAAGCTGTATTCAATTAATTAACCCTTTCCTGCACAGCAGTTTTAGATCATTATTGTTCGACGATACTTTATTTTTAACAAATCATTAATAATATAGGTAAAATACTTATTGGTAAGAATTACAAAGTTTACACATATGTTCTATCGCACCAGAATGTTAATAGGACAATGCAATTTAATTGCCTATATTCAGGAGCAAGTAAAAAACATTACATCAAACAGAACAATCATTTCCGTGATCTTTTTTAACGAATTGTTTAAGGACTGTGGTATGTAAGAAATAATAACACGCAAATTATTTTAAAATATTTTATTAAATAATTAACATACAGCTATTGGAAAAAATACAAAGATATTTTTAACAACTTATTAAATGTTGATATCTTCTATAGGGTCGTAAGTATAACCCTTTACCTGAAATTTTTTCATTACCATCGTTGGCGATTGTATTCTTGTCATAATCAGCTTCGTTGTCGCTCGCAGTATCTTCGCTATCGCTAGCAGATGTTTTTTCATCGCTGTCTTCGCCATCATTTGATATATACTTTAACACTGGCTCAATAATATCATGCTTTTCCAATTCCCTAGTTATTGAGATAATCCGCTTTCGAATCTCACTTTCCTTTAAATTATTGAAATGGCTTCGTTTTTTCTCGTTTTCGATATAATCCGCGAAGCTGGGATTTATAATATGACTCCTTTCCATTAAATTACATATAGTATTAACCATTTCTTCTCCAATTTGCGTCTGAGTCGCTAAACTTCTTAGTTCATCAACTAAATGGTTCGGGTCATCAAAATATTCTTCTTCATCAACAGGTTTTGAATGGCCATTATGAAGGTTAGTATTTTCATCATCATATTTGAAACGTTTAGCTACCCCATTTATTGAGTTGGATGTTGAAGGTTGTTTCTTTTCTTCTGAATTTTTATCTTCTTGTTCTTCATCCTTTGCGCATGCGTTCTGAAGCTCTTTGATGATTAATATGTCTAGTGCAGTTTGTAAGAGACCAGCCACTTTTGGAGTAAAACTTGTTTCTTTGTAGTTATCAGGCGATGGTAAATGCTTTTGTTCATCAGATCGATTATCTTCGACATTTACGGATTGTAGAATATTATGCGAGTTTTTTAAAGCGTGGAATTTACTTCTGTTTGCTTCTGCTGCAGTCATCATACTTTCATCAAAAGTATTCAAGTTTCTTTTGGATAGATCTGTATCATTTTCGTGTTGATTTTGAAATACTGGTGCTTTATCTTCCTTTGCTTCAATGTCATTTCTTGCTTCAAAACTATATTCGGTTTCATTATCATCATTTTCATCATTAGATTTTGACGATTCACTTTGTATTGAAAGTCTCTTCTTCTCCGCGCTGTTCACTTGTGTCCCATTATTTACCGACTGATTAGTGGTATATCCAAACTGATTATTTGCGATCTGGTCATTATTGTTTGTTTGATGTTCCTCAGCATTTGAACGCGTATGCACTCTTCTTTTCATATGACGTAAAAGAGAATCTCTCCGCGAAAATGTCTTATCACAAGGCACACACCTAAACATTTTTGATACATGTGAATAGTTTGATTTACAGCATAAGAATGATTAGTTTTTATATCGACCTGACCTTATATAGTATAGCCAGAGCAGAATTGACGTAAAGTAACGCCAACATCATAAATACACCAAATGATACCAAAAATTACACCAAATTGCACCTAGATGATACCAAAAATACACCAAAATACTCCAGAAATACACCAAAAATACAACAAAATATACAGCAAAAATACACCAAGTAACACTAAAATTACACCAAATTTACACCAAAATTACACCAAAATTACACCAAAATTACACCAAATAACACCAAAAATACACCAAATAACACCAAAAATACACCAAATAACACCAAAAATACACCAAATAACACCAAAATTACACCAAAAACACACCAAAAATGCACCAAATTACACCAAAAGTACATCAAATAACGCCAAGATTACACCAAATTTACACCAAAATTGCACCAAAAATACACCAAAATTACACCAAAATTACACCAAATAACACCAAAATTACACCAAATTTACACCAAAATTACACCAAATAACACCAAAAATACACCAAATAACACCAAAAATACACCAAATAACACCAAAAATACACAAAATATACACACAAAATACACCAAGTAACACCAAAATTGCACCATATTTACACCAAAATTACACCAAATAACACCAAAAATACACCAAATTACACCAAAAATACATCAAATAACGCCAAAATTGCACCAAACTTACACCAAAATTACACCAAAAATACACCAAAATTACACCAAAATTACACCAAATAATACCAAAAATACACCAAATAACATCAAAATTACACCAAAAACACACCAAAAATACACCAAATTACACCAAAAATACATCAAATAACGCCAAGATTACACCAAATTTACACCAAAATTACACCAACAATACATCAAAATTACACCAAAAATACACCAAAAATACTCCAAATTACACCAAAAATTCACCAAAATTACACCAAAACCCACCAAATGCTCCAAATGACCCCAAATGACACCAAAAATATACCAAATTGACGGCAGTTCTGCTCTGGCTATACTATATAAGGTCAGGTCGATATAAAAACTAATCAGTCTTATGCTGTAAATCAAACTATTCACATGTATCAAAAATGTTTAGGTGTGTGCCTTGTGATAAGACATTTTCGCGGAGAGATTCTCTTTTACGTCATATGAAAAGAAGAGTGCATACGCGTTCAAATGCTGAGGAACATCAAACAAACAATAATGACCAGATCGCAAATAATCAGTTTGGATATACCACTAATCAGTCGGTAAATAATGGGATACAAGTGAACAGCGCGGAGAAGAAGAGACTTTCAATACAAAGTGAATCGTCAAAATCTAATGATGAAAATGATGATAATGAAACCGAATATAGTTTTGAAGCAAGAAATGACATTGAAGCAAAGGAAGATAAAGCACCAGTATTTCAAAATCAACACGAAAAATGATACAGATCTATCCAAAAGAAACTTGAATACTTTTGATGAAAGTATGATGGCTGCAGCAGAAGCAAACAGAAGTAAATTCCACGCTTTAAAAAACTCGCATAATATTCTACAATCCGTAAATGTCGAAGATAATCGATCTGATGAACAAAAGCATTTACCATCGCCTGATAACTACAAAGAAACAAGTTTTACTCCAAAAGTGGCTGGTCTCTTACAAACTGCACTAGACATATTAATCATCAAAGAGCTTCAGAACGCATGCGCAAAGGATGAAGAACAAGAAGATAAAAATTCAGAAGAAAAGAAACAACCTTCAACATCCAACTCAATAAATGGGGTAGCTAAACGTTTCAAATATGATGATGAAAATACTAACCTTCATAATGGCCATTCAAAACCTGTTGATGAAGAAGAATATTTTGATGACCCGAACCATTTAGTTGATGAACTAACAAGTAAAGGTCCCGAGGCCGGACCTATCGATTTCGATGAAACTTAAATATATTGTAGAACACTAAAAACTAAGGGACACGTATTTTTTTTTATCTGCGGAAAAAACGGTTTGAAGGGGTGAAATCGCCCTTCAAAAATTGGGGTAAAAATTTAATTTTTCAAATATCTCGAAAACAGTAAAAGATAGAGCAAAAGTTTAAATTGGCGATATTGCTCTTTTTTAAAGAGCTATCTATTGATATGCAATTTGTTCATATTACATCAACAGGGGTGGTTGGGGGTTAAAATTTGGGGGTTAATTTTGCAAAAAGGGGGTGAAAAATAAACAATATAAAAATTTTGTTTACAGATTTGAAATCTACGTCAAAAAATCTAATTGACCTATTTTTGCTCAATGTTCTAATATTAAGTCTAGGGGTAGTTAACTAGAGGGTGACTATGTCGAATAGTCGTACAATTTGGGTATTTCAAGAAGTTCTTCTTCGTGAAAAATAGCTTAAGACAATTAGAATAACGTAGAAATGAAATTCTGGAATTCAAAATTGAGTTTGAGCAACATTGGAGAGGGGGTGAGTCACCCTCTTAAATTACATACTAGTTTATATAAACTAATTTTTGCTATTAACACACTGATAGTGGGTAAAATAATGTCACAATAAGTGGTTCTGAAGTTGGACTAAAATGAAATTCTCGAATTCAAAATTGATTTTAAGCAACATTGGAGAGGGGGTGAGTCACCCTCTTGAATTACATACTAATTTACATACACTAATTTTTGCAATTAACACACTGACAGGGGGTAATAATGTCACAATAGATGGTTCTGAAGTTAGACTATCGTATGTAAGGTTTTTATTAGGTTTCGTTATTTTAGGTTAGGTTATGTAATTTTCGGTATCGATAATTTTCGATAGGGAAAACTATAATATCCATTAAAAAACAAACCTAATAAAGACCTTACATATGATAGTCCAACTTCAGAACCACTTATTGTGACATTATTTTACCCACTATCAGTGTGTTAAATTAAAAAAATTAGTGTATATAAACTAGTATGTAATTTAAGAGGGTGACTCACCCCCTCTCCAATGTTACTCAAACTCAATTTTGAATTCGAGAATTTCATTTCTACGTTATTTTAATTGTCCTAAGCTATTTTCCATGAAGAAGAACTTCTTGAAATACCCAAATATTACGATTATTCGACATAGTCACCCTCTAGTTAACTACCCCTAGACTTAATATTAGGATATTGAGCAAAAACAGGTCAATTAGATTTTTTGACGTAGATTTCAAATCTGTAAACAAAATTTTTATATTGTTTATTTTTCACCCCCTTTTTCTAAAATTAACCCCCAAATTTTAACCCCCAACCACCCCTGCTGATGTAATTTGAACAAATTGCATATCAATAGATAGCTCTTTAAAAGAGTAATATCGCCAATTTAAACTTTTGCTCTATCTCTTACTGTTTTCGAGATATTTGAAAAATTAAATTTTTACCCCAATTTTTGGAGGGCGATTTCACCCCTTTAAACCGTTTTTCCACAGATAAAAAAAAATACGTGTCCCTTAGTTTTTAGTGTTCTACAACATATTTAAGTTTCATCAAAATCGATAGGTCCGGCCTCGGGACCTTTACTTGTAAGAAGTTTAGCGACTCAGACGCAAATTGGAGAAGAAATGGTTAATACTATATGTAATTTAATGGAAAGGAGTCATATTATAAATCCCAGCTTCGCGGATTATATCGAAAACGAGAAAAAACGAAGCCATTTCAATAATTTAAAGGAAAGTGAGATTGGAAAGCGGATTATCTCAATAACTAGGGAATTGGAAAAGCATGATATTATTGAGCCAGTGTTAAAGTATATATCAAATGATGGCGAAGACAGCGATGAAAAAACATCTGCTAGCGATAGCGAAGATACTGCGAGCGACAACGAAGCTGATTATGACAAGAATACAGTCGCCAACGATGGTGATGAAAAAATTTCAGGTAAAGAGTTATACTTACGACCCTATAGAAGATATTAAAATAAGCTATCAACATTTAATAAGTTGTTAAAAATATCTTTGTATTTTTTCCAATAGCTGTATGTTAATTATTTAATAAAATATTTTAAAATAATGTGCGTGTAATTTATTCTTACATACCACAGTCCTTAAACAATTCGTTAAAAAAGATCACAGAAATGATTGTTCTTACAACGAACTATGTAATGTGTATTTTATGAGCTATTAAAATAGGTAATGTTTTTTACTTGTTCCTGAATATAGGAAATTAAATTGCATTGTCCTATTAACATTCTGGTGCGATAGAACATATGTGTAAACTTTGTAATTCTTACCAATAAGTATTTTACCTATATTATTAATGATTTGTTAAAAATAAAGTATCGTCGAAGAATAATGATCTAAAACTGCTGTGCAAATTAAAGTTTTTATCCGCTCTTGAAAGACGACGACAATTATTTTACTTTCCACCCTGTATACGTATTTATGTATTCTAAAGTATTAAATTGCATAAAGGAATGTTACGTTTTTTGCATTAGACATAATTTTCAATTCGTTTGCTTAAAAATATATATAATAATTTTTATTATTTACATATAGTAACAGATAATTTTTAGGTGTTTTTATAAAATTAGACTGCAAATAGTTTAAAAGCAGTCATGGGTAATAGACAATCTAAATTACAATTTTCATCATATGCGTATATATGGGTATTGTTTAAATTGTCTAAAACTATCGATTTTTTTATTAAAAAATGTTTTAAACTGTATAAATGCCTTTATTTAAGAGTAGAAAGGTTTACACAACATTAACGTTTTAATCCTAAAAAGCGTATCTTAACATAACTATCTAGGAAACCAGAATTTTCCTATCAATTTTGAGTGCTCAGTTTATAAAAAATATACTAGTTTTATTATACAGAAAGAAATCGTTTTAATTTCTAGTACATTATCGGTGGCTAAACATTTTACGTTAAATGAATATGTAGGTTCGTATTCGAAATAAATTTTTAGTATCAATAATACTATTCTTGAAAATAAATTTTCTAATATTGATAGAATTTCCTAGTTTTTTACAATCAAATTTTCATTTTGGTATAAATTTCGTTTATGAAAATTTAAACAAGTAGGTACAGTTGCTACATTTGAGATGTATATACATATGAGATATATACGATACGGTAACGTGTGGAATGCATTTCGTCAGCAGTTTGCTATATGTGATTATAACTTTGTACCGTTAAAAAAATACACATAAATAATATTACATATACTTACATAGTTAAGAAATTATTTTTTATAAAATATAAATTAATACGCTATAGCGTGAACCTTTCTATAGCGTGTACCTTTAATTTCAAAATTAATTTTTTATAACATTGATAATAGTTTTAAAACTTATTACTTTTGCTAGCAAAAAATCTGCATATGAATAAAAACTATCTTTACTTCTATAAATAGTCGTTTATTTAAGTTACATAAGGTTCATAATGGCAAATATACATACACAATTATGTGAATTTTATATCGAATTATAATATTCGAGTAGTGTTTGTACTTAAAATAAAGCAAATTATAACATAATTTTTATTTTTACATATTAGACTGAAATTTTCGTTCGTAGTATTAGTAGCAATATATCTGTTAATGACGTCAGTAAAACATACATACACATGACTTATTTAAGCAAGCTCACACCTTTAAAAATCAGTTTTATTTTAAATAAAACATTAGTTGCTGAATTCTAAGCTGAACAGTTTGACTCTAGACTTCGTACAATGAAGACCGACGCAGCAATTGTGGACTTCCAAGGATTTCCAAATTCAACAAATGGGAAATTCTACATAAAGGAATTGGCTGTGTTGAAATTCGGTTCTTCCGAAGAAAATTCTGGTGAAGATTATATACTACAGCACTATGTATTCAAATCACCAATACCGTTTTGTGGATTAAGTGAAAAAGATCAACGCACAGCTCGCTGGTTGCGGAAAAAACATCATGGGTTCTCCTGGCTGGATGGACATATTGAATACGAGGAACTACAGTACATTTTAATAAACAATCTACACGGAACTCGAATCATTTATACGAAAGGAGAAGAAAAAGTGCGCTATTTGAAACGACTACTACCATCAGCGCCCATAATGAACTTTGAAGAAATAACAATTTGCCCCAAGTTGAGAATCATAACATCAACATACACTAGCCCTCGATGCGGCCAGCATTCCGGAGCAACATGCGCCATGGAAAATGTCATATCCATATACAAATATTATTGTAATAACATTTAAACATTTTTATTGTAAAATATTTCTTTTAAATTAATTTATTAAAATAAGAAAAATTAAAAAAATTAAAAAAATTAAAAATAAAAAAATGTGTTTTTATTTAATAAAAAAAAATTAAAATTAAAAATTTTAAAAAAAAAGTGTTTTTATTTAGAGAAAAACCTGTATAAACCTATTTTCAGATAAAAATGATAAAATTATGAATCATGATACACAGTTCGCAGTGGTTCAGACTAGCAACGCCATCTTTTCATGGAATTTTGAATCTAGGTACAGAGTTCACAGTGGTTCAGACCAGCAACGCCATCTAGATGACATAGCATACCTATCTCCTCTCACAGTCGTTAAAAAAATCGGGAGGAGGGGAGGAGGGCCCCAAACTGTCCAAAAACTGCTACTGATACAATTTTCCAACAAAATCGTTACTAATCGTGAACGACGATCATTTGGATCGAAAACTTTAGTTTATCGTAAAGCTTACATTATTATAAATAATATTTACGTAAAAACGATTTGAAATTCGTTAAATAGATACCAGAAAAAGCTGTGACGAAGGATACACTCAATAAACACACGCTGCCGGTCTTCTTGGTTGATGTAAATAAAATGACAAGCTGTCAATGTCAGTTATTTGATTTGACTTTCACTTTATTGTCTGTGGTCTTTGGCGTTTCGTTTCACTGAAAAACATGATCCTTTTACCTATTTTTTTTTAAACTTATAGTAATATTTGGTAGTTGTGACGAAGGAAGTAGTAAGGATTAGACGGAGCGAAGCCCTCCTTCCCTCCTGGCGACTTTTTGAGCGACCTCGGCAGGAGGTAGTTCGATCGGAGCGGTTCTAGAAGCCTCCGGCGGTGGGTGTAGTAATGTGAACGAAAATTTTTTCTAACCTAACGAAACCCAACGGAACTTGATCTAACCTAACGAAACCCAACAGAAGTTGATCTAACCTAACGGAACCCAACGGAACTTGAACTAACCTAACCTAACCTAACCTAAGAATTCAAAAATTCCCTAAGAGATGGCGCAGTCACCTTCGAGCCCTGTAAATTCCAAGTTTTCACTACTAGATGTCGCTGCTAGTCTGGACATTAGTGATCCCTGTGCGTAAGTTTGAAAAATTGTCAATAGATGGCGCCGAAAATCCTTTTTGATAGTTAAAAGATGACGTTGCGCAACGCAATGTGTTTACTCGCTCCTGAATATAGGCAATTACATTGCGTTTCCAAGTGGCCCCATACCTACTACATGTAATTCTTACCAATAAGTATTTATACCATATTATTAATGATTTGTGAAAAATAAAGTATCGTTTGAACAGTAATGATCCAAAACTGCCGAGTAGGAAAGGGTTAATTAGCTGAATACAACCTAACTCCGAAAAAAAATAAAATTCCATACTCCAAATTACAGTTTTCATCCATTTTTGAAAACGACGAGAATTATTTACTTTCCACCCTGTATATATATTTATTCTTAAAGTATTAAATTACGTTTTCAATTCGTTGTTTTAGAAATATTTGTATATAATAATTTTTTAGTATTTTGCTTGTAACAGATAATTTTTTAAGTGTTTTTACAAAATTAAACTGCAAATAGCTTAAAAACATTTCACTATCCTAAAAAATTATTTATAGTGTACGTGTATAGAGTTGTATTTAAAGATATTAGCAATATTGCACCTTTTTTCATATTATTTGCTGCGTACATCTAGAGAAGCCAACTTGTATCGATTTGAGAAAATGTTACTTTTGGGTTTACCTATTAGTTCGAAAGAATTTTTAACACTATGTATAGAGCTGAACTGAGTTTCTGTTTTAAATAAAATGTCTAAATGTTTTGCTAATTTATGTGACGGACAACCGACATGGGAAACTACAGACCTTATTGGATTATCAGGTTTGTGTGTGTCTTTACGAGTCTGTACATTCTAGGAGCTTTTGGATTCATTTCCAGTAAATAATGTCTATATCTAACAGAAAATATGCTTTTATTATCGTTAATTAGTTTTTTTTTAATTTCTTCATTACATTTATTAGTTGGATCGGTAAATAGACTTTCTTTTCGTTTTTAGTTTACATTAACTTTCAAAATTTTTATGTGATTTACAAGGGCAAGAAGTCGAAAATTCAAAAAAATCTGAAACTTTGTCAGTATGTAGAGGGTGGCTACTTAATAACATAAAAAATATCAGTTGCTGCTAAAAAACGTTTTTAAAGGGGTGAAACACCCCCCCAAAGTTGGAACTCAAAAATTTAAAAAACGATGAAATTTTGTTTATATGTACCTTAAAACGTTCTAGTAACAAATATAACATTATTTTTTGCGTCCACACATTTTTAAGGGCTGAAACCACCCCTCAACTGTGTACAAAAAAAATTAAAAATTGATGACATTTTCTTTATATATACTATACAGAGCTCTAATAATAAATATAACATTATTTTTTGCATTTACAAATCTTTAGGGGTTGAAACCACCCCTTCATGTGTGTACTTAAAAATTTATAAATTTATATTATTTTGTTTATATATGCTATATAGAGCTCTAGTAATAAATATAACATTATTTTTTGCATCTATAAATTTTTTAGGGGTTGAAACTACCCCTTCATACGTGTATTTAAAAATCTATAAATTTATGATATTTGGTTTACACATTTATACTATACAGAGCTCTAGTAATAAATATAAAATTAGTTCTTAATAAATATAACATTATTTAATTTATACGATGTGCGTGGTGTAAAATATATTTGTGTTTTAAACATTTTTTTCATAAATTTCATTACTGGGATAAATTTGAGTCATAATCAGTTAATAAACTATTAACATATATTTTTTTGTAATACAGATAGCTTTTAAATAGTGTACTAGACTACATGTAAACAAAATTTTTTTTCTAGTTTCCAATTTGGAAAGGATATTTCACCCCTATAAATGTATAGAAGCAAAAAAAAAAAAAAATTAATCTATTCTTATGTGATATATTATGTGAATAAAATCTCGGAATTTTTAAATTTTCGAGTCGACAGCTGAAGGGGTGGTTTCACCCCCTTAAAAATGTGTTGGTATAAAAAATAATATATTTATTACTAAAATTCTTTATAGTAAAATTCTTTATAGTAAAAGTATATAAAAAAAAATTTCGTCAAATTTAAATTTTCTAAGCATACACATGAAGGGGTGGTTTCACCCCTTAAAAATGTGTGGACCGAAAACATAATGTTATATTTATTATCAGAATTTCGTATAATGTGTAAAAACAAAATATCGACAATTTTTAATTCTTTAGGTACGCATTTGAGGGGGTGGTTTCAACCCTTGAAAATTTGTGGATGCAAAAAATAATGTTATATTTATTACTAAAGCTTTGTATAGTATATATAAACAAAATAATATAAATTTATAAATTTTTAAGTACACACATGAAGGGGTGGTTTCAACCCCTAAAGATTTGTAGATGCAAAAAATAATGTTATATTTATTATTAAAGCTCTGTATAATATATATAAACAAAATGTCATCAATTTTTAAATTTTTTTGTCACAGTTGAGGGGTAGTTTCAACCCTTAAAAATGTGTGGACGCAAAAAATAATGTTATATTTGTTATTAGAACTTTTTAAGGTACGTATAAACAAAATTTCATCGATTTTTAAATTTTTGAGTTCCAACTTTGAGGGGGTGTTTTACCCCTTAAAAACGTTTTTTAGCAGCAACTGATATTTTTTATGTTATTAGGTAGCCACCATCTACATACTGACAAATTTTCAGATTTTTTTGAATTTTCGACTTCTTGCCCTTTCCTTGTTAGTGGAAATTTAAATAAAATTTAGTTACTTCCTTTTTCAGAATTGAAAAAAAAATTTAATAGTACAAATTAAAGTTTTCATCATCATTTTGGCAAACTTGTTAATATATACGTAGACATGACTCTTAAAGCAAATTTTTAATAATTAAACACGTTTTATTTTATAAATAAAATTATAATAATATGGAGTAGGTGCATATTTAAATATGTAAAAAAAATGCTGATTTCGACGTTGATAAAAAAGAATTTCTTGTTTAAAATATTAGATAACTGAATAAAAATTTTTTAATCCTATTACAATCGTTTACAAAAACTAAAGGTCATTTAATACCTATAGGTATATTTAGCTAATTTTTAATAATTAAACTAACAAGTAATAAATTTAACAAAAACAGATACATTGTTTAAGTACATATAAAATATGGAAAAGAAATTTTTCTTAAAATATATGGAACACTGTCTATTAATTTAAGACTAAAAAATATCCATGACGAGAAATTAATGTTTCAAAACTGTTTTAAATTCTTGATATTACTTATTAAGCTTTAAAAATGTTAAAAAATATGATTTCTTAAAAACATATTGATATTGTAAAAACATATGATTTTAACAGTGTATATACCATTACTTTTAACAGAGTACTGTATAGTTTTCAAATTTATCTTCTAATATGTACCTAAATGAAAAGAATGCTATAGAGTGGCTTAAACTATAGCGTGCACTTTAATTTCAAATTAAATTTTTATAACATTGGTAACAAAAATCTGTATATGAATAACAAACTAACTCTTTTCCCACTAATAATCGTTTATTTACATTACACAAGGTTAATAATAGCAAATAGACATACACACAATTATGTGAATTTTATATCGAATTATAATATTCGAGTAACGTTTGTACTTTAAATAAAGCAAGTTATAACATAATTTTTATTTTTACATTTTAGACGGAAAATTTTTCGTTCGTAGTATTAGTAGCAATAATCTTTTAATGACGTCAGTAAACATACATACACACGACGTATTTAAGCAAGCTCACACCTATAAAAACCAGTTTTATTTTAAAGAAAACATTAGTTACTGAATTCTAAGCTGAATAATTTGGCCCTAGACATCGCACAATGACGACCGACGCGGCAGTTGTTGATTTTCAAGGATTTCCAAATGCAACAAATGGGAAATTCTACATAAAAAAATTGGCTGTGTTGAAATTCGATTCTTGCGAAGAAAATTATGGTGAGGATTATATACTACAACACTATGTATTCAAATCACCAATACCGTTTTGCGGATTAAGTGAAAAAGATCAGCGCACAGCTCGTTGGTTGCGGAAAAATCATCATGGGTTCTTCTGGATGGATGGACATATTGAATACGAGGAACTACAATACATTTTAATAAACAATCTACACGGAACTCGAATCATCTATACGAAAGAAGAGGAAAAAGTGCAGTATTTAAAACTACTACTACCGTCAGCACCCATCATGAACTTTGAAGAAATAACAATTTATCCCAAGTTGAGAATCATAACATCAACATACACTAGTCCTCGATGCGGCTATCATTCCGGAGCAACTTGCGCCATGGAAAATGTTATATCCATATACAAATATTATTGTAATAACATTTAAATATTTTATTGTAAGATATTTCTTTTAAATAAATTTATTAAAATAAAAAAAGGGTTTTTATTTAGAGGAAAAACCTGGATAAACCTGTTTTCAGATAAAAATATACAATCATATGATAAAATTCATTTTTGCGTATTAGACACAAATCTTCGCTATTAATATCAGTATACCTTCTAATGACGTCAGCTGACAATTTATACAAGCTTAAACCTGTTTTCAGATAAAAATATGATAAAATTATGAATCAAGGTACAGGTTCAGACTAGCAACGCTATCTTTTTCATGGAATTTTGAATAAAGGTACAGAGTTCGCGGTGGTTCAGACTAGCAACGTCATCTTTTAACTATCAAAAAGGATTTTCGGCGCCATCTATTGATAATTTTTCAAACTTACGCACAGAGATCACTAGTGTCCAGACGAGCAGCGACATCTAGTAGTGAATTTACAGGGCTCGAAGGTGGCTGCGCCATCTGTTGACAAATTTTCAAACTTACGCACAGGGATCGCTAGTATCCAGACTAGCAGCGACATCTAGTAGTGAAAACTTGGAATTTACAGGGCTCGAAGGTGGCTGCGCCATCTGTTAGGGAATTTTTGGATTCTTAGGTTCGATTAAGTTAGGTTAGGTTAGGTTAGATCAAGTTCCGTTGGGTTCCGTTAGGTTAGGCCAACTTCCGTTGGGTTCCGTTAGGTTAGATCAAGTTTCGTTGGGTTTCGTTAGGTTAGAAAAAATTTTCGTTCACATTACTACACCCAGCGCCGGAGTCTTCTAGAACCGCCCCGATCGAACTACCCCCTGCCAAGGTTTCTAGTAACCATGCGTAACAAATTTAATTCTCTTTTTTATTTATAAAATTGTGTGGTTTCAGTAAACTTATTTTTAAAAATAAGTTTAAAAATGTTATTTTCTAATGACACCTCCTTCCGACTACAAACACTATTTTGAAAATATTTCTCGGGGGCCATTTCACTAGACTTATGACGCTAGACCCTTTGGACAATATTTTTGGTGTTCAATACGTAATACGTCGGAAAATACGGTATGTATTATAATTAGCTGTTGCTTGCGGCTTCGCTGGCATGAATTTCGTAATTTAGTAAAGGTAATTCCTCCTAAGTAGTTTGCTAAAATATTTTGCCCCTATCTTCTTATCATAATCTAAAAAGATAGGCTTTATTTATTGATAAGCTCACTCACTAATCCTCTTTATCTTTAATTTTTTACTTTGGCTAGTTATCTGAGAACAATTGAAAATTTTCAAATACTAATTGGTCATTTCTTCAAACATATAACATAGACTAAAATTCGAAAGTAAGCTTATTAAGAAAGTGTCAACGAATTTGGTATAGAAGTTAAAAAGGTAAATGTGTTGATTTAAAATACTGAGATATTATTATATATTTTTAAAATACCTAATATTTTGTAGACTTTACTTTAAATAAGTATCCTACCTATTCCTATTGGAAAATTTAATTCCCTACACCCCCTAAGTCTGCTTGCATTATACTTCAATATTTCCTAAAGTAACTGACTCATTGTTGGAGACGGCAGAACAGTAGGCGTTGAAAATGTAAATTTTGATATCTGTTGATCTCTATTTTATTCTTTACGAAATTAATTTTCAAAAATTGTTAAAACATGTATTCATTAATTTTTTTCTGACAACTGTCCCTTCAGTTTCATTCGTGTAAAATTATCTTAATTGTGAGCAAAGCTACTTTAAAATTAGTTATTCCGAAACAAATTAGTTCTTTAAAGTGCTTCGTTTCCCTCGCCAAACAGCTTAAAATTCTATAAAAGGTAAATTCCATGTAATGCTTCGCTACGCTCGCCAAACAGGTCGAAAGTAACCACATTAATATATCTAATTTTTACACTCTGAGATCTTGCCATAGATTCCCATATTGATGGTTTTAGAATTAGTAGCTTAAAAAATAGAATTAGCCTTCTTCGGGATTCGAGAACCTGGGGTGGATTGTTTAAAATTATGTTCAGTTCTTCTGTAACCTTATAATCGTACGTACTCGTAAAATTGACGACGAGAATTCTCTACCTGCTGAAATAATATAACTTGTCATTGCTTGTCTGTTCTAAAACTTCTGGTATCTAATTTATTTGTTATGATAACACAAAAGACGTATCAATTTTGTTTATAGTTACTATCGTTTTATTTATATTAAAATAAAATAGTGTTCGTCAATTTGACGATGTATGATTAACGTATGTTTTTTTAAAGATTTTGTACTTTACATATAAAAGTTTTCCCAATTGTTCTAAAATTTTTTAAGGATATGGATGTTATAATTAATTTATATAAAAGATGAAGACAGCTGTTTGATTTATAGAGACGACATAATACTGAAGTTACATTGAATCGAAAACCAAAGAATGCGTTTCAAGTGACTTATTAACAACTTATTTTGTAGGAAAATATTTTAAGTTTTGTTATTTTTCGAGATCTTATTCAAAAAATTAGTAACAAATTTTGGAAAATTTGCGAATGTGCCTAATGAGGAAATAACTAAATATCTGGGGAATATTTGTGACTGAGAAATTTCACATTCTGTAAGGTCACACACGTTCACCGACTAATAATATTTCATAAATTAATTATTTGAAAGACATGTCATGAAACGTATGATCTAGGTGTAATTAGACTTTACTACTATCATTTTCTAAAGTGAAATTTTGGTAAGAAAGTTTTGAAGTTAACATTTAAATTTTTAAATATTTTTATCGTAACTTAGGTAATCTTTGATGGATCATAAAATTATAGGCTGCGACTTTATGTTGAAATGGATTTATTGAATCGTTAGGTATTGTAATTCCGGAATATGATGATTTTCTATAAATATTGAAAGCAAGGTTTTTGTTAATTTTCGTTATGGTTAAATCCCGGAAATTGATTCTATTTTCTTTTTCTAATTCTAAATCAAATTGTATTTTTGGATCTATTAAATTTAGTGAATCCTTTTAATTTCCCAGTCATATATTCTAGGTTGTCTTTGTAATTTCCACCTGGTCATCAGCGAAATGGAGTGTATATAGATGATGTTTCCTACTGCTATCCCCATTCCTTCACATTTCCTTTTCCACTCACGTAATATTTTTTCAATATAAATATTGAAGAGCAATGATGAGAGCACACAACCCTGTCTTAATCCTTATAATACTTACCCTATAAATCCTTTGGTTAGTCTTTTGCCTATTTTTATTTTTGATATACAATTACTGTTTAAATTTTTTATTGCTTGAATCAAGATTACATTTATATTTGACTTTTCTAATACCTCAAATAGTCCTATGAGAAAGTAGTGCGTTAAATAATAATAAGTATATGACAATATTTTTACACAGAATAATAGTAAACAATACAACATCTGCTCCAATAAGTATATACATATGTATCATTTTTTAACTCACTACTTTCTCATATGTATGATGTTCTTTGTTCTTTGCATTAGTCCGTATCTATACGAAATTGTTTTTTGATCCATACAGTATATTTATAAGTATGTACATATAATAAAAATTGTAATGTAACTTACATAAAATGATTAGTATGATTTCACCATTTATAATATAATAAATATTTGATGCTAGTTTGCCCTGACCTTTATGACTGTGAAGGGAATATGAAGATTCTTCTCAAAAGAGCGATGTGCTTGTTTACTTGTTAATACAACATTCGATAATAGCTGTTTTAACTTTCAAATTTATTTTATTTCAATAGGAAAATATTTGAATTGTTTTGTTGTAATTAACTTGCTTATTTATGTATGGAAGAATATTGTTTTTAAAAAAAATTCACAATTGTTTTTAATAATATTTAATCGTAAAGCTATTAAGTACTTTAAGATTAGTGTTTTATTATAATGTGTAGTATGAATAAAGTAGAAAACAATTCGGAAATTATACTTTATAATTTTTGGTGCTGCGTTTTAATGTGAATTACCTACATACATAATATGTACATATATATTATATATGCATATATTTAAATTGTAAGTATTTCATTAAATTTCGAATTAAATTCCTTCTTCTAAATCTTAGTGCTAACTAGAAATTTGTTAGGAAATATGTATTTAAATTAATTAACTTTCAGTTAGTTACAGTGCTTTTATTCTATTATTATAATTTATAATTATGTGCAAATATAACTGTCTCAATATATTTTAATTTTTGGTTTGTTATATGAATAATTTAAAGTTTTTCAATAATTAATTATTTAGTTTGGGCATGGATCATTTGCGCACTATGATCAGTGCTATCAGCGGGTGTTAGGATCATATAAAGATATAGGACAATTGCGCTCAAGGACAGGACAGAGTAATTTTATCTTATTAAATCATAACTTCCTTAATACATATGTATAATACAGTAAAGGGTCTAGCCGTACTTCCATGGTGAAACTGCCCCCAATAGCAACTCATATTAATGACTATATTAACGGTATGGCGAGGCTATAAATAATTGATATCTACCACCTTCCCCGCCAAAACTAACTAGTTACGAAAATAACTATAAAAATAAAATAAATTACTCCTTTCTTAAAAAATTTGTTTCTTAGTAGCTACTTAGCATAGAAAAGAAATTCCAATTGCACATGAAGGTTAACGGTCTCGAGAATATTAGACGTATTTATTAACATCCCCGTCCTCGTTATTAAGGATAATAACAAGGATAAAATCCAATCCAATGTTATTTTTATAGTGCCCATTGAGTTACCACCTCAAAAAATACAGTAACTGGTCCTATCTACTTTATTACCATACCAAGTTTTAATTCAATTCAAGGGGTGCAGCATAATAAAAAAAAAATTGTAACACCTAACCTGTCAAATAGCCCCTCCAGTGGATTCGACCCTGGAATTAAGCACGTCAGACGAAAGCTCTTTAAAAATAAAGTGTTATGTCTAATAAAGCGTTTCTTCCTATCTTCTATAGTTTTAGAGATAATCAGGGAAAATCGAAAAAAGGGTATAGTCAGATATAGGGAATTTGCCTCCGAGAAAAACTTATATCAGTAACTATGCTGTTTAGGTAACACTGTATCTCGTATGTATTACTTCCGTAAACTAAAACGAGGCAGTTATGGAAATACAATAGAAAATTATGAGAAAATGCATTTTCAGTGTTTTATTACCACGTAAAGCAGCGGTTTCCAACATGAGAGGTGCGAATAATCGTCAGGGGAGGCGCCAAAACTTCTAAAAAAATAATCCTCATAATTTATTATCATAGCTACAAATAAATAAAACTTTGTTTCGTAACGCATAGCAGTAAAAATTCGGTGAAAGAATGTTCTTTTTGTTCATCTTTGATGTATTTATAAACCATCCAAATTTTACGAAATTGAGTGAAAAGGTCAAAAGTTCCAAATCCTTGGAAGAGTTCGTCAGCCATACACGTCCGGTTCTTGGAAGCCAAAATTTTGGCCATTTTTCTCCATTTATATTGGTTTTTTGCAAAAATTGGTCAGAATTCAGAAATTTTTTAAATTTTTGTTTTACACCACCGAAAAGAGCGTAAAAAATTATATAAGCTTCGAACGCGAATGCGATACGCGTCATCACCGATTTTAAAAATTTGTTCACTTTTCGAAAGCTATACTATTTTTCATAAATATATGTTATGTTTTATGAGATCCGCCAGGGTCCGGAGGTCCCAAAAGCACTAAAAATGAACTACCCAACCGGTTTTAGAAACTTTTCCATCGTTAAAAAGTTAAACGATTTTAAATGGAAATATGCTGTATTATATGATAAACGGAAATATATATATATATATATATATATATATATATATATATATATATATATATATATATATATATATATATATATATATATATATATATATATATATATACGCCAGGCTGACGAAGTTAGCCTGGCTAATCCGGACTTTAGTTCGCACACAAAATTTCATAAGCACTAAACGTTTCGTTCGAAAGTTGTCGTGGTGACACACACACACACACACACACACACACACACACACACACACACACACACACACACACACACACACACACACACACACACACACATATATATATATATATATATATATATATATATATATATGTGTGTGTGTGTGTGTGTGTGTGGGTGTGTGTGTGTGTGTCACCACGACAACTTTCGAACGAAACGTTTAGTGCTTATGAAATTTTGTGTGCGAACTAAAGTCCGGATTAGCCAGGCTAACTTCGTCAGCCTGGCGTATATATATATATATATATATATATATATATATATATATATATATATATATATATATATATATATAAATTTTAGTGAATATCATTTTCGTATTCTAGGGACCTTAAAACATATTTCTGCCATGGCCCCGGGCTCAAATTGCGTCATGAGACCTACTGTAATAGTTGAATTTCAAGTTTTCGAAATTCGCTAAAACCATTTTAAACATGTGCATGCATTACGCAAAAATTATTGTTCTATACAAGTTCTGTATAAGTATTACACTGATATATACTTCTCACTGATTTTATAACAATATGTCGCGCGAACGACGTCGCGGGTACAGCTAGTATTACATATAGTATTTTTAACTATAAATATAGTTAATTTATTGAACATGCGCAGATTAAAACTTGTATTAAACGCTTTATTACTGACGCCTTTGAAGTCACATCTGTTAGGTAATTTACATTTTTTATTTTCTACGAATTTTACATTTGGTTTATTATAATAATGTATGCGAACTTAATTAATAATATTGTTTACATAATAAGTACGTACTTTTTAATATGTTATATATTAATTATTTAAATTTTCAGATAATTTTTTTTATAGGTTATGGGTGTTTTATGTATATGTTACGCTCAAAGATCGAAATCGCTCAATGAGCGAAAAAATCCACCACAACGCGTTGTGGTTATTTGAAATCAGCCACAACGCGAAATTCGTGTTGTGGCACTTATAAAAACAGCCACAACGCGTTGTGGTTAGCTCAAAAAGACCACAACGCGAAATTCGCGTCGTGATTTCATAAGATTTGACCACAACGCGACGTGGTCATTTAAAAAAGCCACAATGCGTTTTAGACGGTTAGCTGATGCAATTGTGACACGACGGGCAGGTTGTTATTTGTCAGCTGACGTATAGGATTCAGGATGTTCAATAATAAAAGCCTTTCATTAAATTATTTATTCATTTTGAATTCGTGATCTTATATTAGTAAATATAACAAAATTATTTCTCATAATATAGGTACTGAATTGCAGATTAGTTATTTTTAAGCAATACATGGTCATGCATTAAAATCTTTTAAAGGGGTATTTTAGTCTAGAAATTCGAAAAATCGATTTTTCTTTTTTTTTACATATTCAAAGTTAAACCTTTAGGAATAAGCCTCTAAAAGGATTTACGGAAGTTCGAATTATTTTCGGAGTTAAGGTTATTTTGTCCTGTATACTGTGTATCCTTTCAGTGTTAAATTCAAATTTTTAATATAAATTACTCGAAACTGCTTTTTTCGATACGGTTGACATGATACTTCAAGTTCTAATGCACCGATTTACTTGAAATTTGGTACAGACCTTCCTAATACTATCAAAATTGGTCCGATGCACGTAGGGATTTTTGGAAGTTCTTTCCAAGTTGAAAAATGGAGGCGAAAAAATGATTTTTTTAAAATGGCCGCCATTTTGTGAAAAAATTTATTTTTTCAAATTGGCTACGTCCAACTAATTCTACATCCTTGTTTATTAAGAATTAACTAAAATTTTATGTTTCAGATCACCAGAGGGGGCCAAGTCTTGAATTTAGATATCACACAACACATGTGGAAAAATGACGTCATGTGAGAAATTAACACATTTTTTTCCATTTACAAGTCTTGAATATTTTATCACAAAATTTAGTGGTTATTAATTTCACAGTGGTATAATTATCAATAGAAATATAACCACATCTACGTAGGTTGTGCTATTTTGTTTTCACATGTGATACCAATTAATTTTTTAAGTAAACTGCAAATATCATCAGCAGATTTTTGGAAAACTCACGTCTTTTCGTAAATTTTAAGTTATTACAACTCAAATCTGTTAAATGTATTAAAATTTTACTGAATTTTAACCAAATACTTTTTTAAAATTTGAACATTTTGAACATTTATTTCACACTTATCGTTACTATATTTCAATTTCAAATATTATCGAGTGCTTGTGAAACATTACTACGTATGACGAACTTTTGTTCGCATTTAAACATAGGCAGTATTCATATGTTCACTTATCGTTCAGGTAAACTCAAACATTAATGTTTCTTCATAAAAATCTAGAAATATTTAAGAGCGTTTTCATAAATCTGCGTAAAACGCTTCTAAGAGGTAATATTAACCCCTAAAATTAGAACTTCAAGGTTGCAAAATTTCGTACACATATAATTAAAATGATTGAATGGGACTAATTTTAAAAGAATCTTTATAATAATTAACGAAATTTACGTTTACTAGAATGTTTAATGAATGAAAAAAAGTTTTCAATGTTTAAATTAATAATTTTATGTATCTCAATAGCTGTTTTGTAACTAGGAATAAGGAAAAATAATTCCCAGCTTTTACAGGTAACTAAGAAAAGAAATTGTTGATTAATAAAATTGTGCATTTTTTGACAGTTTGAAATGTCAAGTATTGTTTTTCTGATTTAACATAACAACAAATTTTACGAAATTTGTAATTTCCATAGTTATATGTGGTTATACTTAACACATGTGCTACGTGCTTTGTACGTGTTAAGCAAATTTTCACAATATCACACAATAATTTCAAGACTTGCTTTTCTTTGATTTCACATGTGGTATGTGAAATTTCAAATGTGATAAAAATAACAATAGTGAAATTGTGATAGATTTATCACATTTTCAGGACTTGGCCTCCTGGAGGGTTGAAATCACATCAACTGGGAGACACCTCTTTTTTGAGTCCCCACTTTGCCGGCCTGTACCGATTTCAATTTTGAATTTTTTTAAAATTTTTATACATTTTTATACTTTTCAAATATTAATAAAAAACTGTTAAAAAAATGGATACTAAAAATGTTTACACTTTTTTTTTATTACGCCCATAAAATTATCTCAAAATCGAACCTCTAGTCTAGACTACAAGATCTCTTTAAGCTGTAACAGACCAAATTTTTAAAATCAAACAATGGGCAATCCATTGTTTAATTTTATGAATTTCAGCATAGTAGTCTTCAAAGAAAATGTAAAAAAAAGTTTTTTTTTTTAAATTGCAATTTAGAGCCACTGGGCAGTGTCAATAATTATTTTAAAAAATTTAAAAAGACCAAATTTTCCACTTCTTTGGTAAGTTTACTTACTACTTACCTCGTGTCCGTTTGTGCCCTATGTTAAGGAGGCTCACCAGTCCAGAGACCGAAAAAAACAGGTTTCTTCACGAATTTTTTTACATAATGGAGCGGAACCAGAATTAGCAATTTTGCATGTACAGAAAGAAAATGGCGGCAGTTTAAAAAAAATCTGGAATTTTACCATATTTTTGGAATTAAAATGGTCATAAAATGGCCATATTTTATCCAAAAAATATGGTTGTGGTTTAGCCAATAAAGAAATATGTTGTCAATATTCTGTCCAAATTTTAGCTAATTTGGATGAATAGATTTAGAGTAATCTTGACACAAGTGTCGAAAAAGATCATTTCGAGAAAAACGCGTTTAAATTGATTTCTGATAAGTATAGCTATAAGAAACAGCAAAAACAAAAAAGTCAATTTTTTTAAATTTCTGGACTGGTGAGCCCCCTTAATATGTGCGTTTTAAAAAAATGTCAAACAGTTCATCAGCCTTACAAAAATAACGGATTTTTGAATCACAAACACTAATTAAATCCATATTCAATCAATTTCCGTGTCACTTATTTTTAAAACATCATATCGTTTAAGACGACGATAATGTTTTGACGATAGGGGTTGATTACTTTTTTTGAGAAGCTGAGCCTCCTTTGTTTCTTAAAGTAACGTTTGGTATCGTTCGTTACTAATGAAAAAACTGCGATCGGTATTTATCTTTATAAACTCATTCAATTCATCATAAAATACAATTTTTTATTAGCCATGATTAGCGCACTGATGTTTACACCTGGAAATAACGATCAGCAATGAATACAAATTCAACGGTATTTGATTGCAATGCGCCAGTTGACAAATAACAACCTGTCCGTTGTATCATAATTGCATCAGCTAACAGTCTAGAACGCGTTGTGGCTTTTTTAAATGACCACGTCGCGTTGTGGTCAAATCTTATAAAAGCCACGACGCGAATTTCGCGTTGTGGTCGTTTCGAGTTAGCCACAACGCGTTGTGGCTGTTTTTATAAGTGCCACAACACGAATTTCGCGCTGTGGCTGATTTTAAATAACGATAACGCGTTGTGGTCGATTTTTTCGCTCAATGAGCGATTTCGATCTTTGAGCGTAACATCTACAACACAAAAAATATACTGTTTTACTTAAAACATGATGAAAACAAGAAATTAGCACATAACTAGCACAAAATTAATTAATAGGTGCGACATCATTTAATAATGATGGGAATGCAGGTTAATGTGGGTAAAATAATTCCAAATCGACTCGAAGGCAAGCTCGACAATATTAGACATATTTATTAACATGCCAGTCCTCGTTATTAAGGATAATAACAAGGATAAAATCCGAGCCAATATATATTAAATGTATGTATAAATACCTCTGTCGCAGCATCCTTCATAAGATAGCGAATTTCCGTTTATCATATAATACAGCATATTTCCATTTAAAATCGTTTAACTTTTTAACGATGGAAAAGTTTCTAAAACCGGTTGGGTAGTTCATTTTTAGTGCTTTTGGGACCTCCGGACCCTGGCGGATCTCATAAAACATAACATATATTTATGAAAAATAGTATAGCTTTCGAAAAGTGAACAAATTTTTAAAATCGGTGATGACGCGTATCGCATTCGCGTTCGAAGCTTATATAATTTTTTACGCTCTTTTCGGTGGTGTAAAACAAAAATTTAAAAAATTTCTGAATTCTGACCAATTTTTGCAAAAAACCAATATAAATGGAGAAAAATGGCCAAAATTTTGGCTTCCAAAAACCGGACGTGTATGGCTGACGAACTCTTCCAAGGATTTGGAACTTTTGACCTTTTCACTCAATTTCGTAAAATTTGTAAATTCAAACAATTTCGTAAAATACATCAAAGATGAACAAAAAGAACATTCTTTCACCGAATTTTTACTGCTATGCGTTACGAAACAAAGTTTTATTTATTTGTAGCTATGATAAAAAATTATGAGGATTATTTTTTTAGAAGTTTTGGCGCCTCCCCTGACGATTATTCGCACCTCTCATGTTGGAAACCGCTGCTTTACGTGGTAATAAAACACTGAAAATGCATTTTCTCATAATTTTCTATTGTATTTCCATAACTGCCTCGTTTTAGTTTACGGAAGTAATACATACGAGATACAGTGTTACCTAAACAGCATAGTTACTGATATAAGTTTTTCTTGGAGGCAAATTCCCTATATCTGACTATACCCTTTTTTCGATTTTCCCTGATTATCTCTAAAACTATAGAAGATAGGAAGAAACGCTTTATTAGACATAACACTTTATTTTTAAAGAGCTTTCGTCTGACGTGCTTAATTCCAGGGTCGAATCCACTGGAGGGGCTATTTGACAGGTTAGGTGTTACAATTTTTTTTTTATTATGCTGCACCCCTTGAATTGAATTAAAACTTGGTATGGTAATAAAGTATTATGTAAACAATATTATTAATTAAGTTCGCATACATTATTATAATAAACCAAATGTAAAATTCGTAGAAAATAAAAAATGTAAATTACCTAACAGATGTGACTTCAAAGGCGTCAGTAATAAAGCGTTTAATACAAGTTTTAATCTGCGCATGTTCAATAAATTAACTATATTTATAGTTAAAAATACTATATGTAATACTAGCTGTACCCGCGACGTCGTTCGCGCGACATATTGTTATAAAATCAGTGAGAAGTATATATCAGTGTAATACTTATACAGAACTTGTATAGAACAATAATTTTTGCGTAATGCATGCACATGTTTAAAATGGTTTTAGCGAATTTCGAAAACTTGAAATTCAACTATTACAGTAGGTCTCATGACGCAATTTGAGCCCAGGGCCATGGCAGAAATATGTTTTAAGGTCCCTAGAATACGAAAATGATATTCACTAAAATTTATATATATATATATATATATATATATATATATATATATATATATATATATATATATATATATATATATATATATATACGCCAGGCTGACGAAGTTAGCCTGGCTAATCCGGACTTTAGTTCGCACACAAAATTTCATAAGCACTAAACGTTTCGTTCGAAAGTTGTCGTGGTGACACACACACACACACACACACACACACACACACACACACACACACACACATATATATATATATATAT
Organism: Brachynemurus nebulosus; assembly: GCA_035578155.1. NCBI lineage: Eukaryota > Metazoa > Arthropoda > Insecta > Neuroptera > Myrmeleontidae > Brachynemurus > Brachynemurus nebulosus. The sequence continues at coordinate 114,074,541 of JAPWDM010000001.1, read as the reverse complement.
ATATATATATATATATATGTGTGTGTGTGTGTGTGTGTGTGTGTGTGTGTCACCACGACAACTTTCGAACGAAACGTTTAGTGCTTATGAAATTTTGTGTGCGAACTAAAGTCCGGATTAGCCAGGCTAACTTCGTCAGCCAGACACGTCGGATGCCCAGAACTAGATTTTCTGGCCATTTTTTATCATTCGATCCTATCATTACACAGTTCGATTTTTACATCGCTGAGAAGCCAGAAAAAAATTATGAAGAAAATATTCTTATAATTTTCTTTCTATTTTAAGTATTTTTCGAGAAAATGTAAATTTTCACATTTGTATTAATTTTCTTTCTTTGTTAGTCTAATAAGTAATTTATATTTATGTTCCAGTTCTTTATGAAATATAAAAATATTTAATTTTTTTTTAAAGAATTTTGTGAGAACAAGTGAAATCTATCCACATACATGTATTATAATACACATACATGTATATAGATTTGTTTCTCATTTATTGCATTATAATTAACATAGTTCTGTCTCAAGTTGAAAAATGAAAATTAAGCAGATTTTCTAAGTTTATGAAATGAAGATTTTTTTTTTATTGAATAAACAAGAAATTGAACATTATGTTATGATATAATATTATTAAATATGAAACAAAACAACATAATATATGTATGTACGCACGGAAAAAAATTTTAAATGAATCGATTTTGAAAATTTTTTCACTAATAATTATTAATGTTAAAAAGCTAAACAATTTTAAATGGATTTAAGGTACTTTATGTGAGATCCGTTAAGGTTTTCGGGACCTAAAAAGGCCAAAAATTAATTACCCAATCGATTTTAAAAAATTTTTTACAGTTAGTAAGTTAAAGTATTTGAACTAATTAATTAAATGATGTCCACAAGAACCTTACGGACTGTCATAAATTATATGAGATCCCTAGAACCCTTTTCTTACTGTTAGAGTACTAGAGTTGTATGAGTTTCGCCAGGGTTTACTGATCCCATAATTGTAAAAAATAAACTAAACGATCAATTTTGAAAATTTTTTTACTGTTACAGAGCTAAACTATTTTAGATAGATATAGAATACATTATGTAAGGTCCGCCAGGGTCCATAGGACCCAAAAGTGTCAAAAATAAACTAACTGACCGATTTTGAAAATTTTTTCACTGTTACAGAGCTAAACTATTTTAGATAAATATCGATTACGTTATGTAAGGTCTGCCAGGGTCCATAGGATCCAAAAGTGTCAAAAATAAACTAACCGACCGATTTTGAAAATTTTTTCACTGTTAGGGAGCTAAGCTACTTTAGGTAAATATACGTTAGGTAATGTAGGGTCCGCCAGGGTCCATGGGAGCCAAAAGTGGTAAAAATAAACTAACCGACCGATTTTGAAAATTTTTTCACTGTTAGAGAGCTAAACTGTTTTAAATAGATATAGATTACGTTATGCAAGGTCCGACAGCGTCAGTGGGACCTAAAAGTGTCAAAAATAAAATAACTGGCCGATTTTGAAAATTTTTTCACTGTTACAGAGCTAAACTATTTTAGATAGATATAGATTACATTATGTAAGGTTCGCCAGGGCCCATAAAACCCAAAAGTGTCAAAAATAAACCTACTGACCGATTTTGAAAATTTTTTCACTGTTACAGAGCTAAACTATTTTAGATAAATATAGATTACGTTATGTAAGGTCCGACAGCGTCAGTGAGACCTAAAAGTGTCAAAAATAAAACAACTGACCGATTTTGAAAATTTTTTTACTATTACTGAGGTAAACTATTTTAGATAGGTACAGGATGTGTTATCTGAGATCCACAACTGTCCTGCGGATACAAATGCAGCGTAGAATGCTATACAACACTATATATATATATATATATATATATATATATATATATATATATATATATATATATATATTACATAAAGTCCGCCTAGAATATACGGTCGAGCTGATTTTTTAATGAGGTCCACCGGGATCTTGCAAATCCGAAAACGCCAGTAATAAGCTACCGAACCGATTCTAAATAATTTCTCACTGCTAGAGAACTAAATTATTTTAGATGGTTACAACCATGCTGCACAAAATCCGTTCGGGTTCTTGGGCCGCTAAAAATACCAAAACTAATTACCCAGCCGATTTTAAAAATTCTTTTACTCTTAGAAAGCTAAACTATTTTAAATAGGTACAGGTCTTAGATGAGATCCGCCAGTGCCCAATATTTGGAAATTCGCTATGTTATGCAGATGCTGCGACAGGTCTATTTATATTTTCTCGTGGGAATGAGACACTTTTCCTGAGTAAAAAGTATTGTTATATGTTGACCCAGGTGTATTTCCGACACTTTGACACGGTTAACAAATTTAAGTCTTTATATATTTCAGTAGCATAGACTTCGTACATTAATTTGGCATTTGAACCATAGAAGCAACAACTTTTAGTCGAATTTTTCAACTGAAAAAAAAATTAGACTTATACAGCTTATACGATAAGAACGGGACGAGGCAGAGTAGGGGCGCTATCTGTTTTCGGACACGTAGAACACGATTCTGAAGAAAAAAATGTTTGATATATATATATATATATATATATATATATATATATATATATATATATATATATATATATATATATATATATATATATATATATATATATTTATATATATATGTATATATTTCCGCTACTGAAATTTGTGAGCTGAAATTTGGTAAGGGGGGCTCATTCCGATGCACAACAATACTATCAAAGTGGGGTCAAATTTTGGATCCAACCCAACTTTTAAGAGGGTGGTAGGGGGTGACAAAATATCTACAGCATATCCAAAATTCAGCTTCCGAGGATGATTTGGAGTGAGTAGAGGGGGAAAAAAGTATTTTGGCTGGACCTAACACCCCCACAGCCCCCCAGAATTGTCATATAGGGTTGATAGAGCCCGTATCTAGGGTGTGCTTTTTGGAGGTTTTAATATTTTAGTTTATACCTCTCGCATAGGTCATCCAAATAAACCCAGAGGACTGAAATTTTGTATTCGGATTTAGTTAGTATCAAGGAGATGCCTTTTGGGGGTCTCAACTTTTAACCCTTACTCCCACCATTTTTATATTAAAAGAAACATGATTTTTCTTGTTTTTTAGTAGTTTTGTTCGGGTCAAAATCTCCCCAAATAAACCTAGAGGGCTGAAATTTTGTGTATAGGTTAAGGCAATAACCAGCCACTGCTTTTTGAAGGTTTCAACTTTTTAACCTTATCCCCACGATTTTTACACCAATATTTCCTTGATTTTTTGGCTTATTTTCTAACGCGCCTAGTGACTCTCAGAGTAAACCTAGAAGGCTGAAATTTTGTATCTGTATTAAGTTAATATCAAGGATGTGCCCTCTAGGGATTCCACCTTACCTTGTTCCCCACTTTTCCCAATTTTACATCGAAATTCAATAGCGTTGTTGTATGTGGTTAAATGTAATATTATATTGATAACAATACAGTAGGCAGACTCAATTTAAAGAAACAAATGAATTAAATACTATCAGTTATCACAAATCAAATACATATGTAAGTAATTTAAATAAAATGTTATTGATATCATTTTTTAGTCGAATTTTTCCTTGAAAAAATTAGACTTATACAGTCTATACGATAAGAACGGCGAGAGGCGAGAGTAGGGGCGCTATCCGTTTTCGGACCCCTAGAACACGAATATGCAGAAAAAAATGTTATATATATATATATATATATATATATATATATATATATATATATATATATATATATATATATATATATATATATATATATTTTCCCGCTACCTTTTAATATGTGTAGGGCCCCCCTATGGAAGTTAAGAGCTCAAATTTGGTAAATGGGGCTCATGCCGATGCACAACAATACTATTAAAGTGGGGTCAAATTTTGGGAAAAATTTTGATCCGACCCTACTTTTAAAGGGGTGGTGGGGGGCGGTAAAACAATAAAACTTTTCCAAACCGGTTGGAAATAATGTTTCGGTCAATTATCTACAACTTATCCAAAATTCAGCTTCCTAGGATGATTGGGAGGGACTAGGGGGGGGGGAAACGATTTTAGATGGATTTAACACGCCCCCAGCCCCCCAGAATTAACGTAGAGGGTTGAAATTTGGTGTGTTGATAAAGTTCGTACCTAGGTTGTGCTTTTGGAGGTTTTAATATTTTACCCCCACCCCCCTCATTTTTAAGCTACAATTTCATGCATTTTCAACGTTTTCGAAGTTTGTACCACTCGCACAGGTCACCCAAATAAACCTAGAGGGCTGAAATTTTGTATTCGGATTGAATTAGTATCAAGGGGGTGCCTTTTGGGGGTCTCGACTTTTAACCCCTACCCCCACCATTTTTATACGCAAAAGAACATGATTTTTCTTTTTTTTAACCGTTTCGTTCGGGTCAAAGTCTCCCCAAATAAACCTAGAGGGCTGAAATTTTGTGTACAGGTTAAGCTAATAGCCAGACACTGTTTTTTGGAGGTTTCAACTTTTAACCCGTACCCCCAAGATTTTTACGCCAATATTTCCTTAATTTTTTTACTTGTTTTCTAACACGTCTAGAGACTCTCTAAGGAAACCTAGAGGGCTGAAATTTTGTACGTGTATTCAGTTAGTATCCAGCTAGTACCTTTTAGGGAGTCCAACTTACTTTTCCCCCCACTTCTCCCATTTTTACATCGGAATTCAATGCTATTGTTAAATGTGTTTTAAATGCATTATTTTTATTCTAAATACAAGTAGGCGAATAGTAATTTAAAAAAATTTAAAAAAAAAAGTGAATTTACTTTTATAACAAATGAAATACATACATATTAAATAATTTAAAAATGTTATTAAAGTCACTGTTTTTTTATAAATTAGGAATTTTGGATTTTTATTATTTATAAAATAGTAATTTTGGATTTTTTTTGGAAAGAAAAAGATATCTTTATAAAAGCCTTCCAGTTTACTATTTAAGTTCCTTTTTTAATATTAAAAAATAAAACACAAAGGCAATTGGCGGATAAGCATGGGTAGGAATGCCCTCGTACGAATTGTGTTGGCTTTTTCCCTGTTAACTGCTATCTCAGTAATTGAAATTTACTGAGATTCAGCCCTTAAGAACTTAAAACCTTTTTTTAAAGCCCCGATCAACCGGACACTCATCATCAGTTTTGAAACCACCAAAATGACAAATCGCTTGGGGACTTTCAATTACATTTCGCTTGTAGACATTCAATACCGAAGATGAAAGGAAAAATTCGACTTCCGTGATGGGACTCCGCTGCTCACGGCGTTTTTTTTTTTATTGCAGTTATAAAATAGAAATTTTGGATTTTTTTGGAAAGAAAAAATATCTTCATAAAGGCCTTCCAATTCACTATTTAAGGTCCTTTTTTAATATTTAAAAATAAAACACAAAGACAATTGGTGGATAAGCATGGGTACAAATGGCGCGTGTGAAGTTGGCGTATCATTTCGTGGAAACTCACAAACAATTAAGAGTTCTGGGCTTATTTTCAATAGTTCTAGAGTTCCTGTTAGTTTAAACAAATTGTTCTGGCGACTAAAGCAAAAAAATGCCTTAGGACACACTGAGACGCCAATTTCACGCAGCGTCTCACTTTGTCCTACGATAATTTCCTTGTCAGCAACTGTCAGATTTGAAATGATTTATAGTTCTACATGAGTTCTAAGAAGAGTTCTGGCTTTTAAAGCGAAAAAACGAAGCTGGCCGATTTTCGATAATTCTGCTTAATATGAAGCAATTCTCGTATAGTTCTAGACATTTACATTGCCCCTCCAAAGAGTTCGGATAATTAAAATAAATAGAAATGTTTTTTAAGATATTATTTCACCCGAAAAATTACAATTTATATATTACAATTTGAATTTTTTGGTCATTTAAAGATTTCGAAAAGACACAATATGTTATGTTTATGTCGCGGACCGTTTTAATGAAGTAAGTATTTATAAAAATTTGTTGGTCGTCTGGTTCAAATGCCAAATTAATGTACGAGGTCTATGCTACTGAAATATATAACGTTCTAAATTTGTTAATCGTTTCGCAAATGGTCACAGTGTGAACTAATTATTTGAGGTAAATTATGTAATTTTTTCAAAATGTTTGCTTGGTATGTTAGAGTAACAAAATCTAGTACAAGTATTTTTTTTATATTTGATTTTTTGCTATGGGTGTTCTAGCTTATATTAAACTAACCCCCCCCCCCTCAATTTTAAATATGAATTCCTACTAAACGGAGAGAGCAACAAAATTCAAACTACGGCAACAAATTAGCACATAGTTAGCACAAAATTAATTAATAGGTGCGACATCATTTAATGATGGTGGTGGGCGCAGGTTAATGTAGGTATTATTTTCCAATGTTAAGTAGATATCAAGAAAAAAATTTTTGAAGAAAACAGTAATTTTTTATTTTTTTTTATCTTCGTTATCACTTGGTCTTGGTCGGGAAGATGGGAGATATCAATTACTTATAGCCTCACCATTCCGTTACTACTATCATTAATATGAGTTGCTATTGGGGGCAGAGTCACCATGGAAGTACGGCTAGACCCTTTATCAAGATATAGCCTGTCAAAATGCAAAAGAAAAAATTACATATAAGATTTTTCTTTTTGAAGTTTTCCAGGGATGTTTTGTAAGTATAAATATCAATTGGTGGGTTAGTGAGGGTTGTGCTTCAGACGCCATGTTGTAAAATATATTTTTCAAATAATCGCTAATATCTCGCAAACAATCAGTCTTACAAAGAAAATGTAAGAATGTAATCCGAACTATAGCAGGTACATCAAAGAAGTTGCAATGAAAACTGTAGAAATATATACAGATTTCATCGAAATATTTTTTGAACGAAAATTATGCCTAATTAATTTTCTATAAAATTTGTTTTTATTACTTTGTTTGTTAAATATACCGTTTTCGAAATATTGTGGATATTGTGCAAGGACTTAAAATAACAGATGAACCACAGCTTCCATCATCCTCTCAATTTGTATTTAAGTTCATGGGATACTCCTAAATATTTTCCGAAAAAAATCTAGAAAAAATTTCGCAGCCCAAGTTTTTAGCACTACATATCTCAACAGTAGCGATTCTTACTGAAAATTTTATGATATATTTTTAATGTTTAGATAGGCTATAACTTCTAAGCTATTAAAATACTTAAAAAAATTTCGAATGAAAAATTGAAAGAATTTTACGTTTTAAAAATGCGATAATATCTACTTTCAATGCCCAAAGTATCGTTAAGGAGATATTGGGGAAACATTTGATCCATAAAGTTTTGACAGGTGGTGGGGAGAATCCGAAATGATTCGCGAACTTCGATTTAAATAGAGATAGACAAGCAAATATTCAGTATATATCTAAAATTGAGTTCTCGCTTACCTAAAATAAGCAATCCCAAACGATGGTTCAAGGAGAAGGGTATGAAAAGATTACCTCGTTTTGGATGATCTTCAATAATTTTAATCCACTATCAAAAAACTAGTGGTTTTACTAAGAACTATATAATTTCACTAATAAAAGGTTCAAGTTTTACATGTGCTTTATTCTTGTTTAAACTGGTCAGTTTAAATAATTAGGTAATTAGATACGAAGTAATAGCATATTACGTGATTGAGATTATAAGCTGCATATTACACACGAGCGAAAAAGTTACGCAAGAGCCGCGAAGCGGCGAGTGCGTAATTGCGCGAGTGTGTAATATGCCGGGGATACTACAAGTACGGCGCCAAGATTTCATGACACTTCTTATAGAACTTGACAAAATAAAACGAAAAACAAGAACAAAATTTTTCGAGATCTCACTTCGTTCTCTTGATATTGATCGTTAAACTTGTATTTAAGATTACCCTTTGCCCGAAAGTTAGGCTAGTTATGACAATAAACTTCGATTTTTGATATAAAAACTAAGTGGTGAGGTTAGTTAAAGTTACCCTTTGTCCGAAGGTTAGGCCAGTTTTGACAATAGACTTCGATTTTTGATATAAATATATTTCACCAATATTTCACCAAAATATTACACCATACACAAATACAATATATCCGAATTTCATGACAACTTAAATACAAGTTTAACGATCGATATCTCGAAAACTAAGGCGAATTTCAAAATTTTTTACTCTTTATTTTTTAATTAGAATGCCAAAATCTATCAGATCCGCTTGTCGAATTTTGTCGCCTCGGATATTGTATTCGTGCCTACATTCCATGCACATAATATATTGGAATTCAAAAACAAGTTTAACTCGAAAACGAAGCGACATTTCGAAAAATTTTATTCTCGTTTTTCGTTTTATTTCGTCAAGTTCTATAAGGAAGTGTCATTAAATCTTGGCGCCGTACTTATCGTAGTCTTGCCAATATGCCTTACAATCGAGTTACGTACTATACTTTATCTACGATTAACATGAAATTTACAATAAACGATAAAATTTGCTATAAATCTACAAATGCAGTACAATAATGGGATATTTGACAATTTTTAAAAAACCATCTTAGTGTGTTTATTGCTTCTTACTAAGCTCATAATACACATTTTTAAATTATTTTGTACTATATTTTTAATGAAAATCACCGATAAAATTTCAATTTTTAAAAAGATCGCCAAAACGATGCTTTCTGTGACGTCAAATCGTATGACGTCATTGGCTCTAAAACATTGAGTAGTAGTAATAGGTCTAGTAATGAAAATTAATAATGAAAAATTTCTTTCATAGTTACCAAAAAAGTAAACAGTTTTTTCCCTAACTACAATGTAATACCTACATATTCGAACGAGCTTGTGACGTAAGCTGCTTTTGCTTGATGTTTTTGATTACGTCATTTTCAACGTAAATTTTGTAATTTTATTTAATTAAAATTTTTATATTTTTGAATGAAATAACTTGTAAAAAAGCAGTCTTCAGTATCATTATGACTCGAGCAATTATTAAAAATCAAAATAGATATTTTTTCAACTATTGTCAAATACCCCATTATGTAGTATTTGAAATTTGTTAAAAACAAACGTAAACATTCAGTTGCTAGGTAAAGTTTTTGTTCAGATTCTTAATATATATAATTTGTACACCTGTGCTCAAAAAAAATTGCAGTAGGCAAGAAAAAAATTATTTCTCTTTATTGCAGTGTTTTAAAGAACACTAACTTGAATGCCATTTATATACATATAAGAACACTAACATATTTCGTTCGTGCCCATAAGCGGTTTAAGGGGGTGAAACTCACCCCTGAAAATTTGAGTTTTCTTCAATTTTCTTAAATATCTTGGAAATGGTAACAGCTTTGGTAGGGAAACTATATATATTTGTAAATGGCATTTTAAGATATTTATTATGATACCAATATTAAAGTTATAAAATCATTTGGGTTTCATCCCCCACCCCCGACCTCTAATTTTATCAGGTATTTATACTTTTAATTTCAAATGTTATCGAGTGCCTGTGAAACATTATTAGTGTATGGCGGATTTTTATCCGTATTTAAACATACACCAATATTCATATGTTCACTCAATGTCCAGCTTTGGCTGATACTTGAACACTCGATGTACTTTGGCAAATGGCCAATTCATTATGTTAATTAAAATTGACATAGTGTTTGAAAAATTACCAAACTGGATCGGCTGGGACTAGAACCCGGATCTCTTGGTTACCAGCCAAGCGCCTTACCAACTAGGCCACCGATCACTTGTTCGAATGCCACTCCAATTCAGTAATCAATCAAACACAACCTCTCTCTAATGCGAGACGCAGTTTTATACTTTTAATCTCAAATGTTATCGAGTGCCTGTGAAACATTATTAGTGTATGGCGGATTTTTATCCGTATTTAAACATACACCAATATTCCGTATTTAAACATACACCAATTTTATCAGGTATTTTTCGATAAAAGAGCTGTTAGGTGTAAATAAAAGAATTTTTAATTCATATATTTTACATCACACCAGTTTATTTCATTTTGCGTAAATACACATTTTGCTAATATTAACTTGGGAAAAGTTTTAACTTTTTGATTTAATATAATGAACAAAAATATGGTCAAAGAATCTCGTATTTTAGTAATGAATTGTTACAAACTTACGATATACTTTAAAATACATAATTTTAGAAAGAAAAAATACACTGCAACGGCCGCCTCCCCCATTCTTTACTGATATCTATACAAATCTTATTTACTTATTTATTTATTTTTATTTATCTATACAATTGTCAATATTTTAACCTCTGGATGTTTATGGATATCGACTCTGGAAACAATTCATCCTATTATTTTCGGATAATGTAATTCTAAACGAGTATATGATGTTGATTTACATCGCCGTAACAATATTCTAAAACTTCTTAAAACTTCAGTCTCTAGCACACAATCAGTATTTGTCGCCTCGTTTTCAAAATTTGGTAAGACAGTATGGATGGTATAAAATACATATATATATATATATATATATATATATATATATATATATATATATATATATATATATATATATATATATATATATATATATATATATTGACCAACGATCAGAAAGTTTTTAAAATTCTGTAATATATTGCTTTTGAAAAGAAAAAAAGAAAAGCACCAAAGTGTAGTGTATGTGGTAAACCGGCTTTTACAAGATGTGCTTGGTGTGGACAATATTTTTTTATTTATATATTTATTTATTTTTTTTTTTTTTGAATATTTTTATGAATAATATCATTATTGTGTAGATTACAAACCTTAAAATATTGACAATTTTATAGATAAATAAAAACGATTAAAAAAGTAAATAAGATTTGTATAGATATCAGTAAAGCATAGGGGGAGGGGGCGGTTGCAGTGTATTTTTTCTTTCTAAAATTATGTATTTTAAAATATCGTAAGTTTGTAACAATTCATTACTAAAATACGAGATTCTTTGACCATATTTTTGCTCATTATTAAATCAAAAAGTTAAAATTTTTTTCAAGTTAATATTAGCAAAGGGTGTATTTATGCATCAAGAAATAAACTGGTGTGATGTAAAATATATTAATTAAAAATTCTTTTATTTACACATAACAGTCTCCTCTTTTACCGAAAAATACCTGATAAGATTAGGGGTTGGGGGTGGGAGATGAAACCCCAATGATTTTATAACTTTAATTTTGGTATCATAATAAAGATCTTAAAGTGCAATTTACAAATATATATAGTTTCCCTACCAAAGCTCTTCCCATTTTCAAAATATTTAAGAAAATTGAAAAAAACTCAAATAATCAGGGGTGAGTTTCACCCCCTTAAACCGCTTATGGGCACGAACGAAATATGTCTCGTGATTAGTTTTAAGAAGATCTACAATCCACCAAACTTTCAAAAATTTTTGAGAGGTACAGTTCGATACCTTTCCTTGTAAGTGACGAAACACATGCAGAAATCTGAAAATTGTTTTTTGAATACTCTGGGGAAGTCCCGGATTATAACTAGGTTGTTATTGTTTTAACATGTTCAAAATAATAGCAGTGTTTGATTAAGTTTGTGTTTGTGAGGGATAAATAATTAAAATTATTGTGTTTTTAGCGTTAAATACATAACAATTTAAATAAATTAATAAATTTTTTTATTCAAATTTTAAAGTATGGGTCGTAAAAAATATTGTACACCAGAAGAACGAAATTTAATTAAAAAAATGATTAAAGAAGGTAAATCGTATAAATTTATTCAAAATTTAATTGGATGTTCAGTTAAAATGATTACAAATGCTATAAAATGGGAACCAAAACTTGAAAAACGGGGTCGAAAAAGGAAAATAAGCAAGCAAGATGACAGACAAATTATACTAATTTGTATGCAAGAAGCCCTCGAAAAGTTCCTTTACTGAAAAAAAGCCATATTAAAAATAGAATTAAATTTGCAAAATCTCACCTAGAATGGCCGGATACTAAATGGCGGAATATTTTATGGTCTGACGAGAGCAAGATTTTTTATTTGGTTCGAGTGGTCGTCGTCAGTATATTAGACGACCATCAGGTTCAGAATATCAACCAAAATATACAATAAAAACATATTGTAAGGTTGTAAGGCATATTGCACACTCGCGCAATTACGCACTCGCCGCTGCACGGCTCTTGCGTAACTTTTTCGCTTGTGTGTAATATGGAACTTACAACCTCAATTACGTAATATACTATTACGGTTTGGTTATTAACAACTACTTATTACTTTAATGATTTAAAATGGTATACATGGCGACGCTGTGCACGCCTATCAAGTATCAGAATATTTTGAAATGCATGTTCAAACAAAGGCACGTAAACCGCAGGTTATATATCGAAAAATACGAATTTCATCGATCAATGTTTCAAACAAATGTAACGCAAAATTTAATTAGCTAGTAGATTAAGGGAGCTCACCAGTCCAGAAATTTAAAAAAAAATTGTTTTAACATTTTTCAAAAGTTTAGCATTTTTTAGCAAAAATTATTTTGTTTTGACATTTTCTTATAACTATACTTATCAGAAATCACTTTAAACGCGTTTTTCTCGAAATGACTTTCTCAGACATCTGTGTCAAGATTACTCTAATCTATTCATCCAAATTAGCTCAAATTTGGACAGAATATTTACATTTCACTATTGGCTAGACCACAACCAGATTTTTTAGATAAAATATGGCCATTTTATGACCATTTTAATCCCAAAAGAATGGTAAAATTTCAGAACTTTTTTTTAAACTGCCGGCATTTTGTTTCTATACATGCAAAATTGCTAATTCTGGTCCACCAATAACCATACTCATATAGTTTAAGATTTTTTGTTACTTTTTTCTTCAGATCCTCCTGAGCTTTAAATATATATATATATATATATATATATATATATATATATATATATATATATATATATACAGGGTGTAAGGGAAATAACTCTTATCCTTTTGAGGGGTGACGCGACTGTTAATTCCGAAAAAATTCCTGCGGTTTTAGTGTCTACAGGGTGCTATGAGTCACCCCACAAAGTTATTTGTTTTACACCCTGTATAGTTATGTTCACTTATATATATATATATATATATATATATATATATATATATATATATATATATATATATATATATATATACTACTCAAAACAAAATAAGGGCCACTCATGTTTTGCTGCATAAGTTTATTTTTATATAAGTTACAGTATAAGGTATGCTTACATTTAATTAAGGAACTAATTTTTTACTAAATAAAATTAATTTTAATAAGATTAAATAAAAAATTAATCCATAATTTTATTTTTTTTAGGATTTTATCATTTTTATAGTCATTTTTACAGTCATCAACAAACGTTCACGCTTTGAGTAAAAGCACACATTATGCGACTTTTCGGTGATTTAATATCGAGCATGCCCTCCCCTTTTTAAAACACATTCTTGAAGCCTCCTCGGCATGCTTTCAATAAGATGCCTAACGGTTTCATCAGGAATCTCCTCCCAACATCTTCTCAAGACATCAATCAGTTGTTGTTGGGTGTGCACATCCTCTCCGGCTGCTCTGACTCGCCGTTTTAATTGATCCCAAAGATGTTCTATTGGGTTCAAGTCAGGGCTATTTGTAGGCCACGGTAAAACCTGTATATTAGCCTCCCTAAGGACAGTTGTCGTCGCTCGAGCGGTATGCGCTCGGGCATTATCCTGCATCAGGATAAATCCGTCGGCCGCTCGTTGTGCAAAGGGGATCACATGGGGTCTGACAACCTGTTCGATGTAACTTTGAGCCGTTACAGTACCCTCGTTCAGGAAAACAAGCTCAGTTTTGCCTTGCAAACTAATTCCACCCCAGACCATGACATTAGGACCGCCAAATCTGTCGCGTTCATGAATGTGACGATCAGAAAACCTTTCCCCACTTCTTCTCCACACTCTTACACGTCGATCATCACTAAAAAACTTCACCTTGCACTCATCCGTGAAGAGTACCTGACGCCATTCCTCCAAGCCCCATTCAAGGTGTTCATGTGCAAATCTTAAACGGTTTGCACGATGCGCTCCGGTCAGTTTGGTACGGATTACTGGTCTTCTTCAACGTTGTTGATCTTCATGCAAACGATTTCGTATGGTCTGATTACTGACAACAGTACCAATAGATCGATGTAAGCGATTTTGCAGAGTACCTGCGGTAACAGTCGGCTCACGTCGTGCACACAGTCGAATGTAATGGTCTTCACGGGCAGTGGTAGCACGAACTCTTCCTGAGCCACAGCGCCGGGTTTCACTACCGGCCTGCTGATACCGATTCCAAACATTTTGAATACCCCTTCGTGAACATCCCAACTGCAGAGCCACGGAACGTTGAGATTGACCACCCTCAATCATCGTTACGGCTCTGGTAGCAGTAGCTTCGTCCATATGGTGTCGAATTCTCGGCATTGTAAAAATAAATGAATAACACGCCAAACTTCAAAAAACAACCTCAGCAATCAATAATCTAGCGCAAACTGATTTAAAATCAAATTCAAAAAAATAAGTAAAACTAACCATTTGACGCTGTGCGAGACAAAAAAACGTTTAAATCTTCCCCTCAACAATAATATTACTTAAACCTAACTGTTATCATTTACTCAACCACTTAATATCATAACAATAGTCATTTAGAAAAGTTATTTTGACGTGGATCGACATAAATCAGTTTTAAAATACAAACTTTCAAGTGGCCCTTATTTTGTTTTGAGGAGTATATATATATATATATATATATATATATATATATATATATATATATATATATATATATATATATATATATATATGTATAAAATCACTCGTTCGCGAGGTTGATTAAAAAATAAATTTTATTTTTCGTTTTATTACAATGTTTATTATAAAATATTTAATTGCTACAAATTTCAATAATCATACACTAAGTTACAACGTTGAAACCTCACGTCTAGTGAACTTTGAAATTGAATTAAATAATAGCGAAACTAAACTTGTTCAAATTGACTTAAGGATGATACCCAAAAAGAAAATTCCAACTTTTTCCATTGAGTTTGAAATATGTTAAACAATAGACGATTCTGCATCGGTAAGCAAAAATAAAATTATATGTCACGGACAGATTAAACGAAATAATTAATGTTCATGTTCTCATTTATCGTGGTTTTTTGAGCCGGAAGTAGCTTAGCTACGAATAAATTTGTAAAATTTATCATGTTTTATCCAACTTTCGTGAAAAAAAAAAAATAATAAATAGTTTTCTGAACCTTATATTTTGTATTATTTTTTAATAAAAAAAAAAAAAAAAAAAACTGAACCCACCAAAATTTGAAGCCGGAACCACGCGGTTTTGATATTATTTCAAAAAACTGTGCCCGCCATTTTCGACAAGAAATGTGGTAACACCGTAAGTACGTACATGAATACATGATAGAGAAAGCAAGATGGTTGTACAAGAGATATGTACATATGTACATATTTATTTGAATATTTAATTTTATGATTCTATTATTTGAAATTACCTATATTATTTGTATTAAAAATTATAAAAATATTGTTAAAATTAAAAAAAAAAACTTTATTGAAGATTGTTAAGTTAATTTAACAGTTAATTTCAGTGGTGTATTCCGCATGTTTTATGTAAAATTAATGATAATATAAAAATGTAATTTCTACATTATATAATTTATTGGTATTTATTTAATTAATAAAGTTATTATTTAATACAATTTAATAAATGTACCTATAGTTTTATTTATGTTTGTATCTCCGTTTTATCAAAAAGATATGTCCAGTTAGGGTTGCAAAATTATTAATCAAAACGTCTTTCATAACCTCCATAATCTTCTCTAAACACTAACTGAGAGACAACGCACAGGCTAAACGGGCTAAACCGTTGGGTTAGAAGGAAGAAATTTTGAACAGGAGTTCCTATAATAGGAGTTTCTAATTATATAACGTAGATAAGCATTAAGAGAGGATTTTTGAAAATTCATAACCTAAGTAGGCTAAATAGAGGATGAAAATATGTATGGAAATTCGTCATTTTTGAAATTAGAAAGTTGGTGTTTACGATTTTATTTATCAATAAAAGTTAGTGATAGAAGCGTTTTTGGAAATTCATCGCCTAAGGGGGTAAAATGAGGGACGAAAATTTGTATGGGAAATTCGTCATTTTTGAAGTTTGAAACATTTGTTTTTGTTTGTAATCGTACTTGGTAATACGCTCAGTTGGCGTCACGAAAAACACAAATATGGTGTTACAATCCGTAATGCATCATCCTTCACCAAATAGATATTCTTATTCCAAAAATAATTAGACATGTGTTTCTTAAAATGAGAATCAGATACTTTTGAAATTCACATTTCTTGATTTTTTTTCTAATTTAAGAAAAAATAAAAGCATGATCGTCAATATTAAATTCATGTATTCCGCAGTTATGCCGTATGAGTTCCGGCAGATAAGCTGCCCTTCAAAAGTAATTTTTCTTAATTATAACTTTACCTTCTGAGATGTTGTCGATGGGAAATCCCACCGGGTACATGGCTAGTAATCATATACATACCTTTTTTTGTTCTCTTAGTGCAACTTTAAGATACTGAATGAAACCCGTAAAATAATTTTATATTCTAGAAAGAAAATATTGCGTGAGTATTTAGGAAAATAATGGATTTATTATGAATTAAAGTATACTATGTGTTTGGGAACAATAATCAACACAATATGTATATTTTTATAATTATTTATTAAGATTTTAAATACAAAAGTATTTAGGAAAAGAATATATTGTTATTAATTCTTTAAATGATTAAGACGAGTTAACTCGTCCTGCAATATGGTGGCTCAAAATGCTGTGATATGTATATATTCACTGGTGCAGGTGCGCGCAATCTGTGACAGATTTTCCGAAATACTGTATACTTCCAAATAATGTTCAATTTTATCAACGTAGTTTAGGTATAATTTATATTTTGTAAATTCATAGGGTTCACCTTTTTGATGTTGGGAACTTTGATTTTTTTCTTTTTATTTTTTTGTAACCTTATCTATTGTACTTATCACTGGCAGTAAAAAGTCCGGCATTTTGAGACCAAAAAATTTTTCCATATGGTTTGTTTAAAAGGATTAAATCAACGAATATGCATCAGTATCGTCAGCAAAAACTATATCATTTAGATCACTGTTACTACTTTCAGAATCACTATTCAACCAATATGCAATGCTATTATTGGAAGTAGACATATTATTTTAATTGTTTATATTTTGAGCAGCATTGCAACAAATTTTTAAATTATTAATAATTTGCTCAATTACCCTTTTATTTTTGGTGACGCGCGGTTTCCCATTTATACTTTCACTAAGTAGGAATTTTATCCCATCTTCGCCATTTTCTTCTAATACCTTAAGCAGCGTAAATAAATTAATTTTTATTTCTGCGAGTCAATTTTTCATAAATTCAGAAATTTTTATCGGTTGAAGAGTTTTTTAATATTTTTCTTTTGTTCTTCTTCATTTCGAGCTTTTAACAATGATCTAATTGTTTTACCATTGTCCCTTAATAAGGTATTCAAACTGAATTTATTAATTAAATACAGTAAGTTCGTTACATCAGAGATAGCATTATGCGCATCAATGCTTGCAGCAGTTCCAATAAATTCATTTGTCAGTGCTATTAATGAAAATGATTTTCCTTCTCTTACCCGATCAGGAAAATAATCTTTTAAAACAGATAAAGAATCAGAAATCATGGAAACATTTTTGATGAATTCTTTTAACAGCCCATGTTGCTGCATATGGTTTATTATTATCTTTGCATCAAATCTGAAGCGGAAAAATAAAATATTTGTAAAAAATACGTAGATGAATTTAACAAATTTTTAACGTACCGAAATCCGTTGTGGGCAACAAGTATAACTTTTTTGCCTTCTCCTACTGTTTGTAAAAAACAAATGAAATCTTGAAGCGCTTCCTTTGCTGCAACAGCATCCACCATAACTTCATTCAAATATAATTTTCCATTATCAACCGTTAATCCGGTGACAAGACTTGAACTTTGGGATATGTTAAAATGCGGTATATCTGTTGAAGATTTTTTTTTCGTATGTTGCTGCGGAGATCTGGATAATTTCATTATTGTCAATAGACAAATATTTCCTCGCCCGATACCACATCTTCTGAAAATCAAAACAATAATCATTAGGTTTAGAAAATATTTCAAATTATTATTACTACTGTCACAGATAATTATTATTATTAACCTTCTAAATCAATAACTTCTTCAAAAAGTTTAGAAAAATCATACTGAGGACATCCAGAATCATATGAGATGCCTTCGCGATTTTCAGCTGCAGAGTTTTGACGAGTTCTTTCCTGTTTTCTTTCATTTCGTCTTCGCCTCTCGTCTGGACTCTAACGATTCGTAGCGTCTCTTAGCAACTTCATCTTTTGCTAATCGATAATTCCTTGCATGATTGCCCACAGAATATCCTGCTTTTTCATAAATTTGTAAAATATATTTTGATTTTTCATTTGTTTTCAGTGCGGCAATTTTTACTCGTGAAGGGAAAGAAGAAGTTGAGGCGTAGAAAACGTTTTTCGGATGTGAAATCGTTACCGTATGATTGAATGACTCGTTGCATTGAGTAGAACCACATGGTGCTATCTGCTCAATGTTATCCGCCAATTTCTTGAAAATTGCCGATAAATGCTCTTTTCGGGTCATATCACTTAATGGTTTCTTTCCTGGTAAATTATTATATTTCTAATTGTCTGGGTCTTGAACATACCCACACCATAGACCACAACTTTCGTGACAGCCATAAGCGTGATCAACGACACCCAGCAAACGCTCTTTAACTGCTTCCGGATTATTTTTGTTGCTTTGTAGGATAAGCATGATTCGCCGTGAAAAATATTTAATAATGCTGGCTGGTACTTTAGCGCATACATTTGGCTTGTTACATTTTTTTTATATGGTTTATGTCAGACCATTTTTTATGTTCCATGATGCATTCTGTCTGACGTTGCTAATTGTAGTCGCATCATTATCTGCTATCAGAATTGATACTCTAGCTGATAATTCTTGTAACAATGGATTTTTCGTGATAAGATTTACTGCCATTGCAGATTCCATTGCTTTTGAACTACCCATCCAATTTTTGTGACAAAAATGATCTGTTGCGGAATTCGAATTGCGACATTTTGAACACGATTTTGATTTCGTATCTACTCCAAGAAGAAGGCCTGAGTAATAACCAAACAGTGATGCGTGCCCTAAAGCAACAACATAATTAGGAAATGATGACCAAAAAAAAGTTATTTTAAATGTACAGCTAAAGAATATAGGTACCTGATAAACTGTTTCTGCTGAAACCAGAACCGCGTTTTTGCCATCCAGCATCAAATAAGGCAGTCAGTTCTATTACTGCATTGTTATTTTCTGAACTAACAAGTAAACATCCCGAGGTCGGACCTATCGATTTTGATGAAACTTAAATCTGTTGTAGAACACTAAAAACTAAGGGACACGTATTTTTTTTTATCTGTGGAAAAACGGTTTGAAGGGGTGAAATCGCCCTCCAAAAATTGGGGTAAAAATTTAATTTTTCAAATATCTCGAAAACAGTAAGAGGTAGAGCAAAAGTTTAAATTGGCGATATTACTCTTTTTTAAAGAGCTATCTATTGATATGCAATTTGTTCAAATTACATCAACAGGAGTGGTTAGGGGTTAAAATTTGGGGGTTAATTTTGCAAAAAGGGGGTGAAAAATAAACAATATAAAAATTTTGTTTACAGATTTGAAATCTACGTCAAAAAATCTAATTGACCTGTTTTTGCTCAATATCCTAATATGAAGTTTAGGGGTAGTTAACTAGAGGGTGATTATGTCGAATAATCGTACTATTTGGGTATTTCAAGAAGTTCTTCTTCATGGAAAATAGCTTAAGACAATTAGAATAACGTAGAAATGAAACTCTCGAATTCAAAATTGAGCTTGAGCAACATTGGAGAGGGGGTGAGTCACCCTCTTAAATTACATACTAGTTTATATAGTTATATACACTAACTTTTGCTATTAACACACTGATAGTGGGTAAAATAATGTCACAATAAGTGGTTCTGAAGTTGGACTAAAATGAAATTCTCGAATTCAAAATTGAGTTTGAACAACATTGGAGAGGGGGTGAGTCACCCTCTTAAATTACATACTAGTTTACATACACTAATTTTTGCAATTAACACACTGACAGGGGGTAATAATGTCACAATAGATGGTTCTGAAGTTAGACTATCGTATGTAAGGTTTTTATTAGGTTTCGTTATTTTAGGTTAGGTTATGTAATTTTCGGTATCGATAATTTTCGATAAGGAAAACTATAATATCCATTAAAAAACAAACCTAATAAAGACTTTACATATGATAGTCCAACTTCAGAACCACTTATTGTGACATTATTTTACACTATCAGTGTGTTAATAGCAAAAATTAGTGTATATAAACTAGTATGTAATTTAAGAGGGTGACTCACCCCCTCTCCAATGTTGCTCAAACTCAATTTTGAATTCGAGAATTTCATTTCTACGTTATTCTAATTGTCTTAAGCTATTTTCCATGAAGAAGAACTTCTTGAAATACCCAAATTGTACGACTATTCGACAGAGTCACCCTCTAGTTAACTATCCCTAGACTTAATATTAGGGCATTGAGCAAAAATAGGTCAATTAGATTTTTTGACGTAGATTTCAAATCTGTAAACAAAATTTTTATATGGTTTATTTTTCACCCCTTTTTTGCAAAATTAACCCCCAACCACCCCTGTTGATGTAATATGAACAAATTGCATATCAATAGATAGCTCTTTAAAAAAGAGCAATATCGCCAATTTAAACTTTTGCTCTATATCTTACTGTTTTCGAAATATTTGAAAAATTAAATTTTTACCCCAATTTTTGGAGGGCGATTTCACCCCTTCAAACCGTTTTTCCGCAGATAAAAAAAATACGTGTCCCTTAGTTTTTAGTGTTCTACAATATATTTAAGTTTCATCGAAATCGATAGGTCCGGCCTCGGGACCTTTACTTGTAAGATCAGAATTATACTGATAGACCTAGATAAAAAGTAGGTGACTATGAATATTTGAATAGTAATGTAGCGTAATTAAAAAGCTTTTATTATGGATAGAAAAGAACAAAAATAAAAAAAAAAACAACAAAATAGAAATTAATTATAAATGCCAGTATTATTATAACATCAGATGATTATCAAACTGAATTGACTTTAAAAACACAATATCTTCAAACAAACATTTTTGCAGTTTACCATGCTCAATTACATATGTGTTTTCATTTTTATTTGGTGCATTTAGATGAGAAGTATACTGATCAATTCTGGAGAGTAAATATGCAGTCACAAACATTATAATAATGAAATAAAAATAAACAGTTCCAAGTGCAATACTTGAATAGTAACGAAACGACCCTCATTATATAAAAAAGCGAAAATAGCAATACAGAAAACGTAAAAAGCAGTTGTAAGCGCTAAATATTATTAGAAAATTATCAAACTCTACTGATAATTTTAGAATACATAATATCTTTAAAGATATTCAGTATTGTATTTCATGCAATTTTGCTTACGCCACAGTAGTATGAAATGCAATCGCATTGTTCCATCTTTATTCTGGATCAATTCCATATATATTCTATGTTTTAAAATATTTTAATTTTCACTATTATTTTATGAATTTTACAATAATTCTATGATACTGATCTTATTAAATCATGAATTTCAACATTAAAATACCTCTTCAGTTTGCTTTGCGGCTACTGTCTTTGATTTTTCGATGTATATTGCTTTATTAAAACTATCAGTAGCACAATCATTAATAAGTTCTGATAATTCTTCTTCATAGATTTTTAGCCGACATGGTTTAATAGTTGGTATATCCAATGCAGAGAGAAAATCGTTAAGTTTACATGGACCAATTCCAATGTCGTACATGCCTGCAAAATTAGTAAATAAATCCGACTTAATACATACATAATATTTTAAATCAATGAAGCTCCTAGAGAAGTAACTTTTAACTTACCAATTACAGTTTTACTATTAACTGGGTACCGAGTAACTCCAGTTAGAGACTGTTCTGCTTTACAAGTGTACCTTTTATATTTATTTTTACAAATTCGGCAAATTATTTCTAATTCACCTGCAACACAATGTCATGTCTCTGACACGGCATGACGAAGCGATAATGGGATATCACATTTATTACACCACAATTGTTCAGCTAATGTTTCTAATTCTACAATTCTTCGACTTTGCAATATAGAATTAGCCAAACTTGTATTAACGCTCCTCAATTGTTTTCGGCTTTGGTTACTATTAACCACATTATCTAACCATTCTTTCCGTTTTTTGGAAATAAACTGTCCCTTTTTATCTCTTAAAATTTCTTTTTTTTTTCACTAAGATTCATTTTATAAATTTTTACACAAATAATACCTAAATAGGTTAAAAATAGCCAAAATATGTATCTACGTATACTATATATGGATATATAGACCGGGAGGCGGTAATAAGAAAGTGTTTACCCATCGAGTTAAAGAAAATTTCATTTTTCATCTAATAGTTTATCATTCGAAATTACTAAAATGCTTTGTCGGCCAGGCCAACTCTTGTCCGGTTACGCGGGCCGACCTCGAAAAGTGGTCAATTTTTCGAGGCCCCCTTACCCATCGAGTTAAAGAAAATTTTATTTTTCATCTAATAGTTTATCATTCGAAATTACTAAAATGCTTTGTCGGCCAGGCCAACTCTTGTCCGGTTACGCAGGCCGACCTCGAAAAGTGGTCAATTTTTCGAGGCCCCCTTACCCATCGAGTTAAAGAAAATTTTATTTTTCATCTAATAGTTTATCATTCGAAGTTACTAAAATGCTTTGTCGGCCAGGCCAACTCTTGTCCAGTTACGCGGGGCGACCTCGAAAAGTGGTCAATTTTTCGAGGCCCCCTTACCCATCGAGTTAAAGAAAATTTCTTTTTTCATCTAATAGATTATCATTCGAAGTTACTAAAATGCTTTGTCGGCCAGGCCAACTCTTGTCCGGTTACGCTGGCCGACCTCGAAAAGTGGTCAATTTTTCGAGGTCCCCTTACCTATCGAGTTAAAGAAAATTTCTTTTTTCATCTAATAGATTATCATTCGAAGTTACTAAAATGCTTTGTCGGCCAGGCCAACTCTTGTCGGATTACGCGGGCCGACCTCGAAAAGTTGTCAATTTTTCGAGGCCCGCTTACCCATCGATTTAAAGAAAATTTCATTTTTCATCTAATAATTTACTATTTGAAATTACTAAAATGCTTTGTCGGCCAGGCCAACTCGTGTCCGGATACGCGGGCTGACCTCGAAAAGTGGTCAATTTTTCGAAGCCCCTTTACCCATCGATTAGAGGCTAAAATTTCGCCAGGTTAAAGATAAAACCGTTAATAATATTATTTGATTGGTTTTCCAAGTCATAACTTGTTCTTTTTGTCTGGCCGACCAAATTTATGTACGGAAGTAAGATCACGTGGTAGTTATTAATATGCTGTTTCATGTATGCAGTTACTATTAATAAGAAAATGAGACCGTTCATTTCGGATGGGTATTGAGTTTGTTAGGAAATTATTTACTCGATTGTCTGTGTAAGGGCGAGTCTGAGAAAAATTTTGTAAGAGCTGTTTTGTAGATTACATAATTATCTTCAACTCTTATTTGAAACATTTTGGGGAAAAATTAGTATTTAAAAAATTATGATAAAATAAGTTAATTAGCCAAAGTGTGACAAATTTCGTCGTATAACTTTTCTATTTTCAGTCCAAACAAAAACGTGCTTCTAACCTTTTTGATAGGCTATTTACTAAAAAATAAATTTACCTAGTTAGTTTTTTTACGCGTTATATACTTACTGACTTTAAGTGAAGCGAAAGTGGACAATGAATTTCGAATAGGAAATTTTAGGAAATTTCCTTACAATATTTTTTCATTTAATAAAAAAGTAATTAAACATTAAATGTATCTGTGAAGTCTTAGGGCTAAATTCTGTTAATTTTTAAAAAACAAAATTTTTTTATGTTTTTACTACTTTATTAATTATATTGGTAACTACCTTATTAAAAATTATTTAATAATTAATTTTATACAATATGTTATGGTAACGTTCAAGGAACAACTGGATAGAAGTATAATAATATGAACAAATATTTAGGGCAAAGGGCAAAGTTATACAATTTCGGTCAATTTCACTTTCGCGATGTGGTCAGTGTTTGACCTCTTTTACCACATGTGATACTAGTAAAACTATTATACGAACCCCCACGAAGTGAACCCTCATTGTCTCAATAAGTGTGAAAGACATAAGACATAAGATTTGAAAAAATATCAGTAGAAATATTTGTGTTAAATCTAAAGAAAGAGTGTCAAATTACTTACCAATTCATAATATTTACAAACAAAATCGGCCTATTCAAAAAATGTAACCAAATTTCTAATACAATAGATGTATACCCGAAGTATTATATTTAGACAGTCACAAATTAGTTCAACCCTTCAAAATGACGTCATATAGATTTTAAACCAATAACTGAATACAAAATTTTTAATCCTCCTTAAAAATACTCCTTCTCGATTTAACATTACGAGTTAGAAAAAGATAATATAATAATATAATCCACCCTAATTAAACAAAAACAACTGAAATATTAATGATAATAATATAAAGAGGCGACTTACGTCGTTACCTATTTGTAACCACACTCCAGAAGAAGACGTAATTATAATGAGTTGTCTGTCAAATGTTACTCTTAATAAGATTTTCAAATTTGTTTAATTTGTACAGTAAGGCTCAACGTAATGGTAAACTAGTAATTAGATTTTACCGTACAAATGGTTTAAATAGTTATAAATTATAGCTATTTAATGACAAACAAATCAACCAAACTTTTCAATCTTATACCTAAACTTTTTCTATCAATAACAACTCACTCATATTTTATTTTAAAAATGCCTACTTTTTTAGCTTATCGTACTTTTTAACTTGACCTAGTAGTGTACTTTTAAACAGTTTTAGAAATCAGTTTACTTATTGCAATTCAAATGTTTGATGAATTTCTGCAAGGAAAATTCAGCTACTACACCATATCTCACCAGGTCACCATAAAAAACACTTTTATATTCCCCAGCCGCCATATTGAAATCACTGTTTTGTAAGGACAATTTTGCCACGCATATTTGAAAGATAGAGTCCATAACCTTTAATTTTAGATATTGCGGATCTATTTTAGCAACACCAATTTTTGACAGCAGGATGTCCCGTTCAGAAAGAATGTCCTATATATATATATATATATATATATATATATATATATATATATATATATATATATATATTTACTGGTATTTTTTATTTAAAAATCGAATTTTTGGAGACGACATTTAACGATAATATTTTACAATGTTATCGGAGAATTGCGTTATCAAATTTTTGTTGAACCTCTCGGTAGATTTGTAGTTGTTGCGTCCCTATATTATATATATATATATATATATATATATATATATATATATATATATATATATATATATATATATATATATATATATATATATATATACAGTCAGCCACACTCGTATTTGAACAGCAGCATATTTACTCATATGACAAAATTTAAACCGAATGGATTCCCATAATTTCTCACAAATTTGATATTTGGATCGTACTTTTTAACTTGACCTAGTAGTGTACTTTTAAACAGTTTTAGAAATCAGTTTACTTATTGCAATTCAAATGTTTGATGTTATCGGAGAATTGCGTTATCAAAAAGTTAAGTTGTTTTAATTTTTAGTTGGACCTCTCGGTAGATTTGTAGTTGTTGCGCCGCTATATTATATATATATATATATATATATATATATATATATATATATATATATATATATATATATAAATATATATATATATATATATATATATATATATATATATATATAAATTTTGGCGAATCGGCATCATTTTCGGATTGTGGCAACTTCCAAATAAAATTCTATCATAGTCCCAAGCTCAAGTCTTACCATGACAGTGACAGTAGTAGCTGAATTTTCTTTTCAGTCGGAAATTCATTCAAACAATTGAAGATAGGAAGTAATGAAATAAAAGTTTGAAATATATTTAGAAATACACTACCAGCTCAAGTGAGGAAGTACAATAAGCTAAAAATATAAATAATTTTAAAATCAATCAAATTTCATCAAAATCCTGCTAGTAGTTTTTGGATGATGCGTGCACAGACAGACGGACAGGTCAAAATTTAAATATCGCTGTTTTGGTATCTAAATTAATAACTGTCTATAATATCAGCACAATTTTCCAAAAATATTCCATGTACATACAGACACGGTCCATTCAGCCCCGATGAGAGGGTGGAGTAACTGGAGTTCTAGCCCTGGGGCCCGGGCTTTAGGAGGGGGCACGTAACTGTCGATAGAGGGCCAAGGAAAAAAGGTTTTTTTGTTCATAACTTATTTTCTTGGGAGGAATTTTTTAAAAGAATGTAGTTTATTCCGGGGGACCACTATTTTTCTCCACGGCCCTGGGTCCATTTACAGTTTTATTATATGTACTATATTTATAGATTTGTAATGCACTGCATTTTGTAAGAAACAAAGACATGCACTTGGAATTTATTAGTTGTTTTTTAAAAGTTTTTGGAAATAAATTTAATTTTCTGGGGGTTTTAAGGGCCTTATTATTTCATACGCATCCGTTTAATGGTAAGTTTAACCTTTCCCATATTATAAAATTCATATGTAAATCAGCGTTGATTTATTTTAAAAAATTAATTTATTTTGTTATTAGACCTTGTACTAACGAAAACTGAAAGCGATTCAAAAAAATCATTTCATAAATAAAAGTTAATTGACCTTAATTTTTAAGGTATACAAAGTTTAATTACCATATTTGATAAAGATAATATTGTTAGTAACCCTTCCTTCATCACTGGAAAGCTTTGATATTAAAAGTCCACAAAATCAAATATGGCAGTTCATATTACTTATTGTAATAGACCGTGGTTTTGGAAAAGAGACATTAACGCCGATTTACATATGAATTTTATAATATGGGAAAGGTTAAACTTATCATTAAACGAATGCGTATGAAATAATAAGGCCCTTAAAACCCCCAGAAAATGAAATTTATTTCCAAAAACTTTTAAAAAACAATTAATAAATTCCAAGTGCATGTTTTTGTTTCTTACAAAATGCAGTGCATTACAAATCTATAAATACATATAATAAAAATGTAAATGGACTCAGGGCCGTGGAGAAAAATAGTGGGCCCCCGGAATAAACTACATTCTTTTAAAAAATTCCTCCCAAGAAAATAAGTTATGAACAAAAAAACCTTTTTTCCTTGGCCCTCTATCGACAGTTACGTGCCCCCTCCTCAAGCCCGGGCCACAGGGCTAGAACCCCAGTTACTCCACCCTCTCGTCGGGGCTGAATGGACCGTGTCTGTATGTACATGGAATATTTTTGGAAAATTGTACTGATATAATAGACAGTTATTAATTTAGATACCAAAACAGCGATATTTAAATTTTGACCTGTCCGTCTGTCTGTGCACGCATCATCCAAAAACTACTAGCAGGATTTTGATGAAATTTGATTGATTTTAAAAATATTTATTTTTTTAGCTTATTGTACTTTCTCACTTGAGCTGGTAGTGTATTTCTAAATATATTTCAAATTTTTATTTCATTACTTCCTATCTTCAATTGTTTGAATGAATTTCCGACTGAAAAGAAAATTCAGCTACTACTGTCACTGTCATGGTAAGACTTGAGCTTGGGACTATGATAGAATTTTATTTGGAGGTTGCCACAATCCGAAAATGATGCCGATTCGCCAAAATTGATATATATATATATATATATATATATATATATATATATATATATATATATATATATATATATATATATATATAATATAGCGGCGCAACAACTACAAATCTACCGAGAGGTCCAACTAAAAATTAAAACAACCCAACTTTTTGATAACGCAATTCTCCGATAACATTGTAAAATATTATCGTAAAATGTCGGCTCCGAAAATTCGATTTTTAAAAAAAAATATCAGTAAACAGCTTAATATGAATAAAATAAATGGAAGGAAAATTTACGTAATTCTCGGGGAGTCGGGACGCCTTGCCCCTCCCCCCGGTTTTTGCGTCCCAATATATCTATATATATATATATATATATATATATATATATATATATATATATATATATATATATATATATATATATATATATATATATATATATATATATATATATATATATATATACAGGGTGGTCCAGAATTATGTACCGTAATTGCTGGAGCTGATAATATGTTCAAAAATAATGATACCTTTTCATCTACACTTTTTTCCAAAACTCAATAATAAGGGAGATAAAGCAGAGGGGTAAAATGTAGAGGTGTGGAAGGAAATTAACTTCTTCTTTTAAAAACAATTTTGGGCGCTTTTGATTACTCGATTCATAATCTAGGGGTGCGTATGAAAATTAAGATAATTAAATTTATCGTATCAATTATTCCATCACTTATGATTAGGGGATAATTTGGAAATAGATACTTCTACTTTAAATTTCTCGAAAACGGTAATATTTATCGAAATGTAACAAGTATACCTTTTTTGCGTGAAATTGTCTGAGGAATCATATTATCAAGGATTTTGTTTAAATAATTGCAAGTTAAAAAAAGAATAGACGTGATAACTCACACCTACCACCCAAAACCACCACTTAGTCATGAGTGGTGGAATAAGTGTTGACATAAATTTAATCCTTCTAACGCAAAATAAGTACCCCTAAAATATCAATCCGTTATTCAAAAGCGTTTGGAAAATATTTAAGAAATAATGGTTTTCGTTTAACCCCTTTACAGAGTTGTATCTCCCTTATTATTGAGTTTTGAAAAAAAGTGTACATGAACAGGTACCATTATTTTTGAACTTACTACCCGCTCTAGCAATTACGGTACATAATTCTGGACCACCTTGTATATATATATATATATATATATATATATATATATATATATATATATATATATATATATAGGACATTCTTTCTGAACGGGACACCCTGCTGTCAAAAATTGGTGTTGCGTTTTTTATGGTGACCTGGTGAGATATGGTGTAGTAGCTGAATTTTCCTTGCAGAAATTCATCAAATATTTGAATTGCAATAAGTAAACTGATTTCTAAAACTGTTTAAAAGTACACTACTAGGTCAAGTTAAAAAGTACGATAAGCTAAAAAATTAAGCATTTTTAAAATAAAATATGAGTGAGTTGTTATTGATAGAAAAAGTTTAGGTATAAGATTGAAAAGTTTGTTTGATTTGTTTGTTATTAAATAGCTATAATTTATAACTATTTAAACCATTTGCACGGTAAAATCTAATTACTAGTTTGCCATTACGTTGAGCCTTACTGTACAAATTAAACAAATTTGAAAATCTTATTAAGAGTAACATTTGACAGACAACTCATTATAATTACGTCTTCTTCTTGAGTGTGGTTACAAATAGGTAACGACGTAAGTCCCCTCTTTATATTATTATCATTAATATTTCAGTTGTTTTTGTTTAATTAGGTTGGAATTTATTATTATATTATCTCTTTCTAACTCGTAATGTTAAATCGAGTAGGAGTATTTTTAAGGAGTATTAAAAATTTTGTATGCAGTTATTGGTTTAAAATCTATATGACGTCATTTTGAAGGGTTGAACTAATTTGTGACGTAATTTTCTAAATATAAAATTTCAGGTATACATATATTTTGTCTTTCTTATTTCTTTGCCATTGGGAATAGATAACATTTGACTGTCATTGATTCCATGATTCTTAATTTTAATATTTTGTGTAGGTACACTTTTTTATTATTTTTTTATATTTGTAACCTTTTTTTTTTAAAAGAGAATTATTATGAAAACCCAAAATTATTTAAAGATTATGATACGTTCTAATTAGTACAAAATGTCCTGCATATTAAAAATAAAACATTTATAAGTAGCACATAATCTTACGTCCACACAAGGTATAAGACCTGGCCGACCAATGATATAATAAAGACGACGATTTTGATAGAAAATTAGTTAATTTACAAATTTTACTATTAATTGCCAAACGACCCCCAGAAAACGAGAAACTAGCAAAAAAAAAAACACGTTTCTCGTTTTCGATGTGGTCATCGAACTACTTTCCCCAATTATATTTTAATATGGACTCTTTGTATATCATTTCTAATAGCAATTTAAAAGTATACGCTAACATGCTACCAGACTCAAATTTTTCCAAAGTGAAAATTCGACACTACTTCCCAATATTTTCTGTAGCTGCATACCTCACCTGTCCACTTTCGCTTCGCTTAAAGTCAGTAAGTATATTACGCGTAAAAAAACTAACTAGGTAAATTTATTTTTTAGGAAATACCCTATAAAAAAGGTTAGAAGCACATTTTTGTTTGGACTGAAAATAGAAAAGTTATACGACCTTAAAATTTGTCACGCTTTGGCTAATTAACTTACTTTATCATAATTTTTTAAATACTAATTTTTCGCCAAAATGTTTCAAATAAGAGTTGAAGATAATTATGTAATCTACAAAAGCTTCTTACAAAACTTTTCTCAGACTTGCCCTTACACAGATAATCGAGTAAATAATTTCCTAACAAACTCAATACCCATCCGTAATGAACGGTCTCATTTTCTTATTAATAGAAGTAACTGCATACATGAAACAGCATATTAATAACTACCACGTGATCTTACTTCCATACATAAATTTGGTGGGCCAGACAAAACGGCCAAGTTATGACTTGGGAAACCAATCAAATAATAATATTAAAGGTTTTATCTTTAACCTGGCGAAATTTTAGCCTTTAAATCGATGGATAAGGGGGCCTCGAAAAATTGACCATTTTTCAAGGTCGGCCCGCGTAATCGGACAAGAGTTGGCCTGGCCGACAAAGCATTTTAGTAACTTTGAATGGTCAACTATTAGATGAGGAATGAAATTTTCTTTAAATCGATGGGTCAGGGGGCCTCGAAAAATTGACATCTTTTCGAGGTCGGCCCGCGTAACCGGACAAGAGTTGGCCTGGCCGACAAAGCATTTTAGTAACTTCGAATGATAATCTATTAGATGAAAAAAGAAATTTTCTTTAACTCGATGGGTAAGGGGGTCTCGAAAAATTGACCACTTTTCGAGGTCGGCCAGCGTAACCGGACGAGAGTTGGCCTGGCCGACACAGCATTTTAGTAACTTCGAATGATAATCTATTAGATGAAAAAAGAAATTTTCTTTAACTCGATGGGTAAGGGGGCCTCGAAAAATTGACCACTTTTCGATGTCGGCCAGCGTAACCGGACAAGAGTTGGCCTGGCCGACAAAGCATTTTAGTAACTTCGAATGATAATCTATTAGATGAAAAAGGAAATTTTCTTTAACTGAATGGGTAAGGGGGTCTCGAAAAACTGACCACTTTTCGAGGTCGGCCAGCGTAACCGGACAAGAGTTGGCCTGGCCGACAAAGCATTTTAGTAACTTCGAATGATAATCTATTAGATGAAAAAAGAAATTTTCTTTAACTCGATGGGTAAGGGGGTCTCGAAAAATTGACCACTTTTCGAGGTCGGCCAGCGTAATCGGACAAGAGTTGGCCTGGCCCACAAAGCATTTTAGTAACTTCGAATGATAATCTATTAGATGAAAAAAGAAATTTTCTTTAACTCGATGGGTGAGGGGGCCTGGAAAAATTGACCACTTTTCGAGGTCGGCCAGCGTAACTGGACAAGAGTTGGCCTGGCCGACAAAGCATTTTAGTAACTTCGAATGATAATCTATTAGATGAAAAAAGAAATTTTCTTTAACTCGATGGGTAAGGGGGCCTCGAAAAATTGACCACTTTTCGATGTCGGCCAGCGTAACCGGACAAGAGTTGGCCTGACCGACAAAGCATTTTAGTAACTTCGAATGATAATCTATTAGATGAAAAAGGAAATTTTCTTTAACTGAATGGGTAAGGGGGTCTCGAAAAACTGACCACTTTTCGAGGTCGGCCAGCGTAACCGGACAAGAGTTGGCCTGGCCGACAAAGCATTTTAGTAACTTCGAATGATAATCTATTAGATGAAAAAGGAAATTTTCTTTAACTGAATGGGTAAGGGGGTCTCGAAAAACTGACCACTTTTCGAGGTCGGCCAGCGTAACCGGACAAGAGTTGGCCTGGCCGACAAAGCATTTTAGTAACTTCGAATGATAATCTGTTAGATGAAAAAAGAAATTTTCTTTAACTCGATGGGTAAGGGGGTCTCGAAAAATTGACCACTTTTCGAGGTCGGCCAGCGTAATCGGACAAGAGTTGGCCTGGCCCACAAAGCATTTTAGTAACTTCGAATGATAATCTATTAGATGAAAAAAGAAATTTTCTTTAACTCGATGGGTGAGGGGGCCTGGAAAAATTGACCACTTTTCGAGGTCGGCCAGCGTAACTGGACAAGAGTTGGCCTGGCCGACAAAGCATTTTAGTAACTTCGAATGATAATCTATTAGATGAAAAAAGAAATTTTCTTTAACTCGATGGGTAAGGGGGCCTCGAAAAATTGACCACTTTTCGAGGTCGGCCAGCGTAACCAGACAAGAGTTGGCCTGGCCGACAAAGCATTTTAGTAACTTCGAATGATAATCTATTAGATGAAAAATGAAATTTTCTTTAACTCGATGGGTAAGGGGGTCTCGAAAAATTGACCACTTTTCGAGGTCGGCCAGCGTAATCGGACAAGAGTTGGCCTGGCCCACAAAGCATTTTAGTAACTTCGAATGATAATCTATTAGATGAAAAAAGAAATTTTCTTTAACTCGATGGGTGAGGGGGCCTGGAAAAATTGACCACTTTTCGAGGTCGGCCAGCGTAACTTGACAAGAGTTGGCCTGGCCGACAAAGCATTTTAGTAACTTCGAATGATAATCTATTAGATGAAAAAAGAAATTTTCTTTAACTCGATGGGTAAGGGGGCCTCGAAAAATTGACCACTTTTCGATGTCGGCCAGCGTAACCGGACAAGAGTTGGCCTGGCCGACAAAGCATTTTAGTAACTTCGAATGATAATCTATTAGATGAAAAAGGAAATTTTCTTTAACTGAATGGGTAAGGGGGTCTCGAAAAACTGACCACTTTTCGAGGTCGGCCAGCGTAACCGGACAAGAGTTGGCCTGGCCGACAAAGCATTTTAGTAACTTCGAATGATAATCTATTAGATGAAAAAGGAAATTTTCTTTAACTGAATGGGTAAGGGGGTCTCGAAAAACTGACCACTTTTCGAGGTCGGCCAGCGTAACCGGACAAGAGTTGGCCTGGCCGACAAAGCATTTTAGTAACTTCGAATGATAATCTATTAGATGAAAAAAGAAATTTTCTTTAACTCGATGGGTAAGGGGGTCTCGAAAAATTGACCACTTTTCGAGGTCGGCCAGCGTAATCGGACAAGAGTTGGCCTGGCCCACAAAGCATTTTAGTAACTTCGAATGATAATCTATTAGATGAAAAAAGAAATTTTCTTTAACTCGATGGGTGAGGGGGCCTGGAAAAATTGACCACTTTTCGAGGTCGGCCAGCGTAACTGGACAAGAGTTGGCCTGGCCGACAAAGCATTTTAGTAACTTCGAATGATAATCTATTAGATGAAAAAAAAAATTTTCTTTAACTCGATGGGTAAGGGGGCCTCGAAAAATTGACCACTTTTCGAGGTCGGCCAGCGTAACCGGACAAGAGTTGGCCTGGCCGACAAAGCATTTTAGTAACTTCGAATGATAATCTATTAGATGAAAAATGAAATTTTCTTTAACTCGATGGGTAAACACTGTCTTATTACCGCCTCCCGGTCTATATACTTATGCCGTTTCGCCGTCGTATATAATATGGCGATTAGACAAGGTGATCAACTCAATGTATTCAAAAAAGTGTCTAAATAAAAGAGGGCATTAAATAAAAATCATTCTTTTTCAAAACTTTACACTATATATATATATATATATATATATATATATATATATATATATATATATATATATATATATATATATATATATATAGTAAAAAACGAATTAGTAATAGTAATAAAAACGAATTACACAAATATGACTTTACTTAATGACAGTAATTACAATAATTACAATAATAAAAGATTACATTTAGTGTAGTCAGTAAAGGTTTTCACCTCTAAATTCTCTATAGCAGGGCCAATTTTGATGATTTTTTTAAAATTGTTCCTTTTGTAGTATTACTGAAAATCATAAACATTAAAAATGGCGTTTAAAAAGTTTTAGGCCGTAAATTTAAAAATGAAAATTTTTGATTTTAAAAGAAATGGTATTTGAAGTAAAATATAATACATATATTTACTTACCGAACTGCTAATATATATATATATATATATATATATATATATATATATATATATATATATATATATATATATATATATAGCATAATTTTGATGTTCAATGCATCTCAGTAAAAAATTTTTTATCCAAAATGAAACATTAACGCTTAACACTTAGCGCCTTGAAACAAGGTCCATTATTTAATTTAATTATTATTCTAATATAGAAGAAAAATTCAAAAAAATTCCCGAATTTTAAATATGGAGAAATGAGTGGTAAATTATAAAAATTGTTTAATTTTGTAAAATTCATGTATCTGTTTTTAATAACAAAAATGAATATTGCAGAAAAATTAAAGTCTTCGTGTTTTCGGCTATCACGCAGTATATATTACCCATTTAGTAGCTAATCTACTTAATAAATTTCTAACACTGACTGACTGACTGATAGACAACGCACAGCCCAAACCGTTAGGTTTAGAAGGATGAAATTTTGTACAGGAGTTCGTTATATAATGTAGGTGAGCACTAAGGATTTTCGAAAATTCATTCCCTAAGTGGGTTAAATAGAGGATGAAAATTTGTATGAAAGTTCGTCATTTTTGAAGTTAGAGATATATAAAAATATGTTTCTGTGGTTATTACATTAAATAATACCTTATTTAATAAATCTTTTACACTGATTGACAGACAACGCACAGCCTAAACTGTTGGGTTTAGAAGGACGAAATTTAGCTCAGGAGATATGAAAATTGGCATTTTGGCTTCTATTTATAAATAAAATTCAGTTGTGTAAAAGTTTCTGGAAATTTATTCCCTAAGGGGTTAAAACAGGAAATGATGTTGGTTCGTATGGGAAGTCGGTTATTAAATAAATGAAACAACTTATTTTGCATAAATTCCACTATATTTATTTTTATGTGTGAACGCGTTTTCAACCATTACGGTCATTCGTCAATGACCGTAATGGTTAAAAACGCGTTCACACATAAAAATAAATATAGTGGAATTTATTCAAAATAAGTTGTTTCATTTATTTAAAATGAATTTCCACAAAGTAAAGCTCACAACAATTAAAGTCCGTTATTTTTTGAAGTTAGAAAAGTGGATATTGATTTAGGCTTTTGAAAAGCATTAAAAGTGAGCAGAAAGTGAGTATCTAATAAAAAGATGTTGTCGATGGGAAATCCCATTGGGTATACGGCTAGTAACATATAAAGTTTCAAAAGTTTTCCCCGTTAATTTTTTTTACAAATGGCAGCCAAATTTTTTTTTTCTGACCATAAAAGCACTTATCTGTATGATATATATATATATATATATATATATATATATATATATATATATATATATATATATATATATATATATATATATATATATCAAATTTTATATATCAAATTTTGTTAAATTTATAATTTTTGTAGTCGTTTATTTTGAATCCTTTTTGAGACCGTGGAGGACAGTTTGGACTTTGCATTTATCTTTTTCCTAATCACAATACGATTCAAACAAAATTTGGCCGAGATCTGTCAACAATTTATTGTGAAAATTTTGTAGGACTCTAGGATCCTGATACACAATTTAAATTTGACGTCCTTTTTCTCCGTAATCCTAATGTATTTAAGCAAAATTTAAAGATAATTTCCCACAATTTGCTTTGGATCCTTTTTTGGACCGT
Organism: Brachynemurus nebulosus; assembly: GCA_035578155.1. Classification (NCBI taxonomy): domain Eukaryota; kingdom Metazoa; phylum Arthropoda; class Insecta; order Neuroptera; family Myrmeleontidae; genus Brachynemurus; species Brachynemurus nebulosus. The sequence continues at coordinate 114,038,388 of JAPWDM010000001.1, read as the reverse complement.
AGGATCCGGGAGGATAATTTCAACCTAACGTTCACGTTTTCTGGGACCTCAGTAGTATTTGAGCAAAATTTAATCAAATTCCTACCAGACGTTTATTTTAGGCCTTTTTTGAACCCCAGGATCCTACGGAACTTAAGTCCGCTACTTACAATGCTTATGATTTTAAATAATACATTGCAACATACAATTTAAAAAAAAAAATTCATAAAAATTGGAGCTGTTATCTTGGTGCTTCATTGACTACGTTAATTGAAGTATGTATGAAAAATGTGTATTGAAGACTAACTAATTGACAAAGAATTATTCTATATATTGGATAATTTATGCGTGGGCCGAGTAGTGGTGGTGACTTCCTGGGTAACTGTACTTATCTTTTGGACCACGGCTGTACAGAGGAGTGTTTCTCGTGTGGCCGGATGAATGTTCTTTATCTGGTTGGCGATGACCAACCGGATGAGTGTTCATTATCCGGCTGATTATGTTGGCACATTCTTAGAGTGTACTTGGCCCATGTTCGGAATGATAACTCCTCCCTCCTAAAATTGTCGTTCGATCTTCCACGGGAAGTCGGCAACAAGGGGTAAATTGGGTACTGATGATTTTATTTCCATCCTCATGTTCTTGGTTCGACTTCTGGATCCTACTTTCTGTATGATGAATACAATAACCATGCTGCACAGACCATACTTATGATGATGGTGGCGCCGATATGGTAGTTATTATTTGATTTTATAGACGGATATCTTTTATGTTTTCCAGATGCTGGAGCAATTTTCGAATGGTTTTAGGGCCTCGGATGCAGTTTGAGTATCTCAAATGCTGAAATATTGAAGTGCTGAGAAGCTTAAGAATCCTCGGCTTTTATTCGCAGATACTCAAACTGAATCCGAGGCCCTAAAACCATTCGAAAGAAAATTTTCTGCACAGTGTCAAACATGATCATACGTCTATCATGGGATAGGGGTGTATAGTTGTTGAAAATTTACATTTTTTGGATCAAAATTAAGGATAAATATGTTTATCGGAATATTTCAAAAAGAACTAGCGTGTAAACACCAGAAAATTACATTTATCCGAAAGCTTTCCAAGAACTAATTTGTCAACAGAACAATAACCCCTAAACATTCGGCATTGTAGTGAAGCAGTATTTCTTGTATTGCGTGCCTCATTTACTTCATAAACCACCGCTGTGACTAGATCTAAACCCTACTGAACATCTATGGCCAATATCTAGGTGTTCAATTAAGAAAACGTAATATTTCTAATAAACAGGATTTTATTAAAGCATTAAATTGATGAGTAGAGCCAAAACAGTCCGGATTTTACAACAAAGTTAATCGCATCAATGCCCAGTCGCTTGCAAGCAATAATTAAAGCTAAGGGATGTGTAACGAAATATCAAATATAGTTATTATCCTATGTTCCGAACTTGTAATTTTTTTGTTTACTGTTCTGTCTAAAGACTTTTGTGAGTGCTTTAATACATGTCTTAATTTTATTTTATTTTTTTTAAACAGAGTTATAATATTTGCTGTGATTTTAATTAGTATGATTTTGTAGTACGGATTTTGAAGAATTTATTTCCCTTATTTCTATTTTCTTTTGTACAAAAGATCTCGTAAAAAATTAAATAAAATTTTCAAGCTTCTTTAAAGAAACTTTTGTCTAAACACTTTCGTGAGATACTGTATACATATGAAGTACCTACAGCATTACCAACGACAGCATAGTTACTGATATGACTTTCTTTCAGGGGCAGATCCCTTGCATCTGATTTTATCCTTTTTCGAATTTCCCTGATTATCTAGAAAACTAGGAGGTAGAAAAAAACAATTTATTAAACACAACATTTTATTTTTAAAGAGCTTTCGATTGACATGTTTAATTTCAAGGTGAGACTTACTGGAGGGGCTGTTCAACAGATTATGGGTGACAATAATTTTTTTAAATATGTTGCACCCATTGAATTTATATGAAACATTGTATGGTAATAAAGTACATTAAGGCGAAATTACTGTATTTTTTAGAAGGTGTCATTCAATAGAAACTCCATAAAATAACATTGGATCGGATTTAATCCATGTTATTTTCCTTAATAATGAGGGCTGGGACGTAAAAATGAAATAGTCATATTATTTTTTTCTTTTAAAAAGCTGGCATGTAGATTCTCGAATATACATAATAGTATTTTACCTTAGCTAACATATATCACAACCAATTAAATATACAAAGCTATTAAAGGAAAAAAAATTTTTTAAATTATTAATATTATTTTCTCAGAAAGCAGTGCATGCAATGACCTGAAAATGTAGGAAAAAGCTACCTTTGATTAGGCCATCTTATTCAAATCATTATATTGAGCCGTACTGTGGGCTGGATTATACATAATAATAAAATTTTCCCCTTAAGGACCCACAAGAAATAAAAATATAAAAAATATTCGCTAGACCGGTTTCGACTAAGAGGACTACAAAAGTAGTCGAAACTGGTCTAGCGAATATTTTTTATATTTTTATTTTTTGTGGGTCCTTAAGGGGAAAATTTTATTATTATGTATAAGCCATTTTATAAAATAAATATCAGTCCCAAACACGTCTGGGGTCACTACCCCATAGTTACCCCGCCATACTCTTTGATTATTAATTTCTAAGGCGTCAGAATCGTCCATATTTCCGCCCAAACCGTTTATCAACCCTCGCTTTTCCTATGCTGAAATGTAATTGAGCTAAATTTATCTTTGATTTGGTTTAAGTGGGTTTGCATCATAGAACACTAAATGCAAACTATTATCAAAAAAGTGTAGTTCGCTTGGAGTCATTTGTTGGTCTGTCACAGCTTAAGGCATTTAGTCAGTCGGTGTCGGTCACCGAATCCATTACGATTGTTATGTATTGTAAGACCATTGTTACTTGACCTGCACGTTGCTTTGTCCGATAGTACGTGTTTTGTAGTTGTGTGTGTAAATACTCACACAGAAGCAAACATCAAACCTACACTACTACAAACAGTGTGTACCTACACAACATAGTGATGCAAAGTGGAGGGGATTTTAGGTCAACTTTCTGCTACAGTCGGAATTCTAACTATCATATAGTAGTTTGGCCTCTTGGTTTGCATTGTCTGTAAGTTATATGCGTTTAGATCGTTTGGTTGAAGAGCGTTAATGTTCAATTTGGTTTATGTTAGCTTCAATTGATTTTAGTTCAATAATATGTATGAGATTTATATGGTGGTGAATAATCTTGCAATTACCTAATTTCAGTGGGAATAGTCCTTGAGAATTTTGTAAATTAGTTATGTGAATTCATTGGCTGAATGTCATTGGAAGAATTACGGCCCTGTAACAATGATTTTCTTTTAGGTTTAATTTTCGCTTTGTGATATTTGTATTTACGAGTTTTGAATGTTAGCTTAGTTTGATTAATTGGGTGAACTTGATCGAATGGTGCTTTTACTTTATTTTTTTGTACGTTTTTAATGTAAACTAGTTGATTTAATTCAATATGCGGGGAATCTGATCTGTCTCTATTTATTTGTCTAGGCTGTTTTTGTTAGTTTGTTGTTTTTGAGTAATTAACTGTTTGAATTTATTGATTTTCTCCGTATGTTTTTGTTGTATGCGGTCATTGCATTTTCATTTTCTAAATTTATAATTCTTTCGTGGCGAATACCTTTTATAATTTCGAACGGTGTAAAATTAGTGGATTTGTGGATTGAGTTATTGTAGGTTAGTATAGTTTGGTCAATTTTTTCATTGAAATCACATTTGGGGTCTATTTTATGGATAGTACGGAATATTTCTAAAAAGGTGTTAGGAAAGCGTTTGATGTGTGAATTACCGGTCGAATTTCGTGCTGAAGTGGTGTGGTCTTCTATGTTATACAACTTTAAAAATTCTTTTATATTTATGGAATTGAATTCTAACCCTCCGTCATGAATAATTTTAGTTACCGTGTCTAGAAAAATCGTTTTTAAAGATCTTAAGTACTTCTGCCGGTGTTTTGAATGGGATCACACGAGCTTCTGCATATCTCGAAAATTTGTCGAGAAGTGTGAGAAGATATTTATTTTCTAAATAGAGTATATCTGTATGAATTATTTGGAATGGTTCGTTTGCTTGTTCGGTTTGCTCGTATTTTAGTTTTAGTTGGTGTCTTTCGTATTTGTATGTAAGGCATGTACTGCATAAATGATGTTATCCTACTTTTCATGTTATCGAAATAGTAGGTACGTTTTAAATGGTTAAATGTTTCGACGTTCCCGTGATGGTTTGGTAATTCATGATATTGTTTTATAATTTTTGTTCTTCAATGGTTTGTATATCTGTAAGGAGTTTAGGACAACGGACAATTTTGTATTTGCTAAAATATTGATCAAATATACGTGAGATAATGCTGAAGGTATTGTCGTCTGAAAGGATAGCGGTTAACTTGTTAGGTGGGATATATTCTTTAAAAATTTAGATCGTATCGGCGTCATTTATTTGCTCCTTTTCTATTGTTATTCGTTTTCGTGTTTTAAAAAGTGTTTCCGTATACGTGGTGTGTATTATTATTTGCGTATGAAATTCATTTAAAGCTCTTCCTGATATAAAAATACCTTTGTTAATGTTTTCTTGTGCAGAATGTTGAGTAGATATGTACTTATGCTTGTTGCGATTCCCTCTCACTATGATTAACGTCTATTTGTAGGCGGAATAGGGCATCAGCATTCGTACTTTTTGTACCTTATTTATAAATGATGTCATAATCAAATGCCTCAAGTTTTAGTCTCCAACGAACTAGCTTGAAATTTGGTTCTTTTAATGAAAAGAGCCAGCTGAGAGGTTTATGGTTGTGAATTTCCTACGAATAAGTAGGGGCGGATATATTTGGTAACCCACACTATAGCGAGTAATTCTTTTTCGATTGTGCTATAGTTTTGTTCCGTTTTAGTCAGTGTTCGCGATGCATAACAGACTGGTTTGTCCAAACCTATTTTACCTTGAGAAAGTATTGCCCCAGTTGCGACATTGGATCCACCGGTAGTCAAAAATAAACGGTTTTTCAAAATCGGGGTACTGAAGTACTGGATCGTTAATTAAGGATTTTTGACAATATTTAAAACATTTAATATATTTGTCGTCAAGTTTTATCTTGGCGTCTTAAGATTTTGTATCAATAGCTTACAATTAGTGATTTTGGCAAAAAAAATCTGGAATGAATTTGCGGTAGTACCCTAACAACCCGAGAAGCGATTTTATTTCTGTTTGTGTTTTAGGTAAAGCAAATTTTGTTATAGCGTCTATTTTTCTAGGATTTGGCTTTATTCCGTCGCACGTTACGACGTGCCCTAAGAATTCTATTTCTTTACCTAGAAATTCGCATTTGTCTCATTGTGTTTTAATATTATGCTGTCTTAATCGTTGAAATACTTTAGTTAATGTTTCAAGGTGTTCCTGCAGTGAACTTGAATAGACAATAATGTTATTCATGTACACTAGACAATTTTTTTCGAGTATGTCGTGTAACATATTATCCATTACCCTTTGAAATGTAGCATGCGCATTCTTGAGGCCAAAGGTCATACTAGTGTATTCGTAGTGGCCATTGGCTACGGTAAATGCAGTTTTGAGGATATCACGGGGATTCATTTCTATTTGGTGAAAACCGGACGCGAGGTCGAGGGTAGTAAATTATACATTTCCCTAGCTTGTCTAATATATTGTTTATGTTGGGAAGTGGGTAACGGTCGTCAATTGTTTTTTCATTCAATTTACGATAATCAACGACAAGCCGCCATTTTCGCTTCTCACTAGCGTCGAGCTCTTTAGGCACGATCCAGATCGGCGAGATCCATGGCAAATTTGATGGTCTGATTATCACTTTGTCCAACATATCGCTTATTTGTTTTTGGACTTCCTGCCTATGACACTCAGGATATCTATAGCTTTTAGTAAAAATCGGTAATCGTCTTTAGTATTGATAGATTGTTTAACAGAACTTGTAAAATTTAATTCAGAATCGGGTGTGTAGAAGATATCTCTGTACTGAGAGCAGAGATTTACAAGTTTTTTTGATTCTTCCTTATTTAAATGGGACGTTCGTATGTTATCATGTACGTATTGGTAGCTTTCTTGAGAGATATCGATATCTATAGAATTATTTAAGTTATTGAATTCGTGATAATTTGCTATCGAATCGGGTTTTAATGGTTGTGATATAATTAAGTTTACGTCGAAATCGTTATTATTTTGGATGTAAGTTTAATAGTTTCGCGATTTGTATATGCCAGATGGTACAATACATTTTTATAAACCTGCTTTTTCGGTAAAACAATATCTTGATTGTCTTTATCTACGGGAACATTCATTTATTTTACTATGTGAAATAGCTTTAATTTCAAGTATTGGTGTTCGACTACATGGTTTATAATGTATTTTTTTACGTACGCCATTGCAGTATAGAATAGAATTGTTATCTTATAACGAATGAGGCCATCGAAGTAGTGATGAAACTTAAAAATATGAAATTCGAATGGTTGTGTATTATTTAGTTCGGGTATGTAGTTAATATACTGTTTTTATTTTATTTTGTGTTTGGCAAGAGCGGTTATTATTTCAAAATTGGTTTGTGAAATGTTATCGTAATTAAGATGTACGGCAATTTATTAAAATCTTTTGTGTTGTTATGAAGTTCTATGTATTGAGCTGGTTCGTCGAGGCAGTTGACTTAAAATTTTGGTCTCACAAGGAATGTTACGGAAGTGTAACCCTGCTATTTCGATCATTTTAAGATATATTGTAGTACTTGACAAAGTAACAAATATATTCTAATTGTACGTGCCCTATCCCATATTTACGGGGTAAAACACCCCTTCAAACATTTGCTGAAAAATCATTTTGGTATTTTTCTCATACTAACCCTTAAACAATTTTGATGAAAAGTGGTCAAAAAATTTAGACTGAGGTTACATTACAGCAGAATTTTTTTCATTGGGCTTACTTAATTTTTAAGGAGTTAAACACCCTTAAGAGTGGGTTTATTAAAAAATTTTTAGGGAAATCATAGCTCAAATTCTTTAAAATTCTGTAAAAAGGCTACAAGTTATTAGTTAATAAATAATACGTGTTACTCATTGTAATGACGCGGCGTAACTGGGGGTGAGGCTATGGGGTTCTGTATGTAAGAATGAAATTTTTAACAAAAATTAAATACTTAGGATTTCCGTATTATAAAATTTATAAAATATAGGAAAAATAAAGTTAATTAGTAATTCCTTGACTTGAAATATGTAGATAGTTTTGAAATATTGAAGTAGTTTTATGAATAAAGGTAAAAAGATAAATTAAGTTTCAACTAGTTGATAAAAGAGCATTTTTAGCCAAATGCCGATAAAAAAGTGTCCTATTAGTAAATTAGTGGAGTGAACATTTTTCGAGTACCTATCATTAACGAATTAACACCTGCCGACAAAGAAATAACAGTAATGATAATATCTAAAGGGACTACGGGGTAGATACAACCACTAGGTATATATGGATTCCGAATGAATTTCATCAAGCGGTTTTCCGATAGCATAATGCTACTTAATTACGATATCAATCTTCATTCTCGTAACAACGTAATAATTCAGTCATTGATTCTTAACCAATTTTCTTCTCCTCTACATCAAAACTTATTCTGTTATTCATGGTACAAAAGCGGATACATAGAAAAGACCAAAAAAATTTGAGAATTCAGTTGCATTTCCTCTCCAAGTGTCCCTCAAATGCGAAATTGAGGGTTGTGAAGAATTATCTTTTGGGACATTCCATAGTGACTGGTGGGACAATTGACTACAAAATTCCTAATGTTTAGACCTGTAATTTTCTATTTTGGTCTAATATTAAGATTAAATAGATATTTTAAAATAGATTATGAATCAACTTATGAAACTAATACCGAAAAATATAATTTACACATATTTTGGGTAATATTTTAGTGGTGAAAGGAGTGTGACTGGTGGGACAGTGAAAAATACCTTACCTTCGTTTTCTGCACTGTTAATCGAGATTTTAGCCCAAATACTATACACAGTCAGATGTTTTTGACTAAGCTATTAAACAATGAAATAGACTACAACATGAACTAAAAATTAGCACCGAGCTTAATTTCTACAAGAAAATATATACAGTAGAAATTGTATAATTAAAAAAATAAAAACAATAACTATAAAATTAATAAAACGGTATAACCTAAAGTGTGAATTAAATCTACAAAATTTAATAGAGACAATTCAGTTCATAAATTCAAATTCAATGAAATAAAAAACAAAATCAATCTACGGCATCTATACTTTATTAATTTAAAGATTGCTATTGTGACAAAAATTACGACACCGTACATATTACTGAAATCGTATACTATCTTGCTGACCATTGTTTATTGCAATCTTAAAAACGCAGAATTACAAAAATATTAAAAAATATACACATCATCTATTAATTTCCAACACTGAAATTTTGCTGACTACTGTTTGGTTACTTTTTATTTAAAAATATAAAAATAGTTAATTTTAAAAAAAATCGTCAACTTTAAATAAATTATAAAAATGGAAACAAATCTAAGTGATGTATTATCAAAAATTTTTGCCGAATTAAAGGATATAAAAACGGAAATAAAAGGGACGAATAACAAAATAGATGAGTTAAATATCAGCCTGCAAAAAACTAAGGAACGAATAGACATTATTGAAAAAAAAGTGAGTGAACAAGAAAAGTATGTAGAACACGTATTTAAGGAGACAAAAAAGAACAATATTATAATGTATCGAATAAATGAGACCATGGATGAGACTGTAGAAATGCTACGTGGCGATATTATAACATTTTTTAAAAATAAATTAGGAATAATATTTTTAGAAATGGACATACCTGAAATATATCGATTGGGACAGAAAAGAAACAATTATTGTCGTCCGATATTTGTAAGATTTAATAACAGAGCCAAAAAACTGGAGATATTTAAAAATATAAAGAAACTCAAAAACGAACCAGTTAGAATTTCAAATGATTTGACACCTAAAGAAAGAGAAGAAAGGAAAAAGCTTGGAGAGATTGTTAGACAGGCTAGGGCAGAAGGGAAAATGGCATATATTATAAAAAATAAATATGCCAGTATTGAGGGAGTAATATATAACGCACAGCAGTTAGAAATCAATGAAGATGAACAATATGAAAGTCCTCAGGAAAGTCCTCAAACACCAAAAAATGAAACAAAAAAACGAAAACTAATAATTAAGTCAAAAAACTAGATAGAGAATTAAATATATTAATTTGGAATATCGACGGTCTAAAAAATAAGGTAGGTAATTTAGAGTTTAATAGTTATTTAAATAATTTTGATGTTGTAGGTTTGGAAGAAACTTGGTTATCTGAAAAGGATCACATCAATATGAAGAATTTCATTTCATTCCATAAAATTAGGGTAAAAACTAAAACGAAGGGTAGACATTCAGGCGGTATATCCTTTTTTGTTAAAAATATATTTAAAGAAAATGTAAAAGTAATCGAAAATAAGTTATCAGAAACATACTGGATAAGTTTTAAATTAAGTAATAAAGAATGGTTGATATGTGCAGTTTACAATCCACCAGAAAGCTCTGAATACTACAGAGAAAATTTCTTTGTTGATTTGGAAAATGAGGTCGAATCTATGGAACAAACATTCCCAACGGCAGAAATCATAATAGCAGGAGATTTTAACGCTAGAACTGGAAAACTAGATGATACTATAAATTCAAACAAAAACAAATACGAAGAATTGAATATGATTCAACCTTTTTATGAACCAATTAAGGATCGCGAAAATATGGATACTGGAGTAAATAAAAACGGTTTAAAATTAATTAACTTTTGTCAAAATAATAACTTTATAATATTGAATGGTAGAACAGAAAATGACGAAAATGGTGACTTTACATTTGTAGCTAATACTGGTACAAGCGTAGTTGATTACGTGCTAGTACGTAAAGAATCATTTTCTGAAAAAAATTTGGGTATTGAAAACCGATGTGAATCGACACATTTACCTCTACACTTAAATATTAAAGTAAAAGAGAATATGAGACCGGATAAAATCAAAAAGCAAACAAAAAACAACAGTAAACTGATTTGGGTACTAAGCAAAAATAATATTTTCACAGAAATTTTAAATGATATGTCATCAAAGTATTTCACAGTAGGAATAAATAGTTTCATAGAAAGAAATGATTTAAGCAGTGAAGAAAATTTAATCACACTTTGCATCAAACGTGCTGGCCAATTATCAGAAATGGACAACAAAATAAACTCAATTTATAGTGAAGATAACAAAGAATGTGAACAACTAAAAAAGAATTGCACATATGCTCTGCGAAAATACAGAAGAAATAAAAGTAATATTAATTTAACAGAATATCTATTTTGTAGACAAGAATATAAGAAGAAATGTAATGAAATCAAAGAAATTGCACAAAAACAGTTCAAAACAAAGCTCCAAAACATTGCAGATCATGGAACTATTCAACAATTCTGGAATTTTTTTGCACAGAAGAAAACCAGTTCAAGTATGAGCATTAGCGAAATAGAATGGATAAAACATTACGATAATATTTACAATAGGAATAATAGATGGACGCCGAATTCAGAACTAAGCCCTATAAATTACATAGAAGATTTGGATAAAAATATTGAAGTAGAAGAAATATATTTGGCATTATAAAATATGAAAAATAACAAACAACCTGGGATAAATGGAATTCCAACCGAATTTTACAAACAGATGATAAAAACTAATCATTGTAATGTAGCAACGTTATGCAATCTTTTTAATAAAATCAGTCAGAAGAAAATAATACCGGCACACTGGAATCTAGGACTAATAGTAAATATATTTAAAGGTAAAGGCAATGTTGAAGATCCCAACAATTACAGGCCGATAACACTTTTAAATGTACTAAGTAAAATCTACACAAAAATATTGGCAAATCGTATCCAAGACTGGAGTGAGAAAGGAAATATTTTATCACCATATCAGAACGGATTTCGAAAAGGATATAGCTGTGTGGATAACATTATGCTTATAAATATTATCATAGAACATGTATTTCGGAAAAAAAGAGGGAAACTTTACGTATGCTTCGTAGATCTAGAGAAGGCCTTTGATACTGTTAACAGGGAAGCTCTTTGGTACAAGTTATTAGCGAAAGGCTTATCTCGTAATATAGTTTCTATTCTACAAGAAATATATAAAAATGTCAGTTACTGCATATCCTTAGGAAATAATGAAATATCGAAAGTAAATAATACTAAAAATGGATTACGACAGGGATGCCAGCTCTCTCCAATTTTATTTAATCTATTCATAGACGATGTTACCAAAATGTTAGAAGGAAGTGAACTGCACGCTCCGAATATTGGTAAAAAAGAAATTGGGAAACTGTTATATGCGGATGATCTCATAATAATGTCTGAATCACCCATAGGACTTCAACGGGCAATTAATAAACTCAAAAATTACATGGATGAATGGAAACTGTCAGTAAATGTAAAAAAGACCAAAGTTATGATCATAAGTAACGGCAAGAAAACAAGCGAAAAGCATAAATGATTTTTTGAAAAAGATGAAATTGAAATTGTATCAAAATTCAAATACCTGGGCGTCATACTCTCAAACAATGGAAATTTCGATGATTGTGTAAAAGAAAAATAGACACAAGCCAAACAAGCTGTAGGGATAGTTAGATCCAGAACAGCTTCGCAAGAAAATATAACTCCAAATTTATATATGAAAGTGTTTAACACAAAAATCGAACCGATTATAACCTATGGAAGCGAAATATGGGGGCCTTATTCAAAGTCATCATCAATAGACCAAGTTAGTAACAATTTTGGAAAAGAAGTACTACAAATAAATAAGAGAACTTCAAATCTAGGATGTATGATAGAACTTGGAAAAGTCCCAACTAGTGTTAAAGTTAAAATCCGATACATAAATTATTTTACAAAAATATGGTATGATCAAAACAAAATTTTACAAAATTACTGTTTAAAATATCAAATAGAGCAGTCTACAAATACTAGTAATTGGTCACATCGAATCGTTACTGAAATAAAAAAATTCAAAATAAGCGAAGTATTGAATCAGAGGGAATACACGTACAAACTGAAAATGCAAATTACACAAAATATCAATATTATGAAGATACACAGAAAAAAAAAAAACTCACTGTATATTACAAAAACGTGAATTAATATTACAAAATTTTTACTCCAATAGAACCGTTTAGTAATATTACAAAACCACTTTTATTAAAAATCTGAGTACTAAAAGGTTCTATCAATTCAGAATAATTTTTGTAATTATCACAAAGACTTATTTTTGTGAATAAAACTCAACGTATGTTTTGTTGAACATTTAATAAACTTTGTTATAATTACTAAATGGAATTTGTAATTGGTATGATTTATTTATTAATAAATACTAAATTTTATAGTAAATTTTACTATATTTTTTTGTTGTACTTACAAATAACCCCTGTAAATATTATTAAGGATATTTGTGAAGGAAAGGAACTTATTGGATATACTTTGATAATTAATGTAAAAAACAAAACAGATGTGACTATAAAATATGTACAAAATTCAAACTTCACATCTATTTTACACAGCATTACATTAATTATCAAAGTACATCCAGTTAGTCCCTGTAAAATAAGAAAAATTTTATTTTATATAAATGAATTTATTAATTAATTAATACAAAAAAAAGGTTATGTTAAGATGTATTAACTTACAGGAGGTATGGCAAATGTTTTAGAAATAATTCTAACATATTTTTATATTCAGAACTAATATTAAGCAAATTTCAACAAAAGATATAACTGTAGTCCAATATTCAATTACATCTTCAAAATCCAGTGAAAAATTTTAAAAAACAAAACGAAAACAAACATGTTGTTTATCTGTAAAAAAGCATATTTTACTAAAATATAAACATAAAAAATGTCTAACCAAATAATAAAAAACTTACTTGAATTTGAAAAAGGATCCTTTTAATTTGTTAGTAATTTACTTGACTATGAGGTTTTTCACATATAGTTGAATAATGGATTACATATTCGATTCAGAATCAAAGTAAAACGATAAAATAGGAGTACCTAGCATGTTTTCCACCTGTAAAAAAAGAATATTTTACTGACTAAAATATGAAGCTTAAAAACATGTCTAACCAAAAAATAACCCTTACTTGAATTTGAAAAGGAATGCAAATTTGCTAGTGTTTTATAAATTTCTGAACTGAAGGAACTTTTCTTTGGTTATAAAAAAGTTTAACTGCAAATCTGAAATTATTTTTTCCATAATGTTCAAAATTGCTTTTAGTATCTGAAAAAAAAAGAGATCAAATTTTAATAGAAATATTATTAATATTTGTGAGCAAAAAATAATTTATGAAAATACTTACTAGCCATTGTCAGATTTTCGATAGTAAAACCATTAGCAAGTTTTCTTGTCATATTTCTAACGTACAAACAATCTTTTAAATTGAGATTGTATACTATGTTTTTTCATAAACTCTTGTCAGGTTATAATAAATATTTATGAAGATGGACTCTATCACAGAATGACGCTATGAATACTACACAACATTCTAAAAATCATAGAATTCGTTAATATTGTGCTTGCGTCAGTTATTTATTACAAAACTTTTTGTTATAATTACAAAACACAATTTTTAAATGAGAAATACAAAACTTTTTGATAATCACTAAATCAGGGTTTCTTTAAATGCATATATATAGGTATTATGAACGTTTACAAAATATCACATTTAAACGTATCAACTTGTCAACTCTGCGCAAGCATCATTTAATTATTACAAAAATTTTCGTTTTGATTACAAAAGAGACTTTTACTTTAAGCATGCGCATTTTGATTTTTAAAACAGTGTTATAATTACAAATATTTTTCTTATATTTACTTAAAATATTTAATAGAACTGTAATTAATGCTACAAAAATATACTACTAAATTATTTTTTTTGTTATTACAAAAGTTTTTGTAATATCTACAAAATTTTATATTAACAAATTAATAAAACGCAATTTGTAGGATCAATAAAACTTATATTAATCACTGAAAGCGAGTTTTGTTACAATTACTCAAATTTTAGTTCTAACAACGAAAGCTAAATACTAAAAGCGGTTTTGTAAATAATAATTTCTGTGTACACTTGCTGAAATTTGTAAAATGAAATCTCTTCATTTCTTCAGAAATTTGCATCATTATCAACAAGGAACGCATTATTTAGAAATAATTGAAAATAAATATCACCGAAGAACTTTGGCTAATTTTCGACTCGGATCATGGATATGGGAAATTGGAACAAAAAACAAAAGAGGAGACATTAGACTTTGTGTGCTATGTAATGAGATTGAAACCCCCGAACACTTTTTTATCGATTGTAACGGATGCGATTTCATTAGGCAAAAACATGAAATTAGAAACTGTGAAGCAAACTCAGAAGTATATGAGCTATTTAATAATAAAGTTGCACATGATTTGAATCAACTTAGTTCGTTTATTGCTGAAGTATTATTAATTAGGAAACATAAAATATAACGCCCTGAATGTTTACTCTCCTATTATTACAAAATTATTCTTGTCTATATGATAAATATATAATATTTCTGTTAATTAAACTAGTACTATTTATTAATCATAATTTTAATTAGAGTTAACTCAAATTTTAACAGTTAAATTGTTATAACACATAGAAATTGTACAGAATTTTCATTGTAAATATTTGTAACTTGACTTTATGTCAATTATTAAATAAATAAAAAAAAAATAAATAAATAAAAAGTAGAAATTGTAACTGGTGGGACATCGTTTTGTGACTGGTGGGACTAGTACGAAATCAGTTAAGAAATAAACTCGTTTTTATTCATATTTAGAATTATAAATTAATTATTAAGATAATATTATAGCAAATTAACAATTTTTATTAAAATCTTTGAGAAAATTATCAAATTACAAAAATTAAAATTCTTGAGCAGTCTTCCACCTAGTTTCATCACTTTTCGACTTTTTCCTAGATATCCTTTTTTGCTCGGCCGAATTCATCTAAAAACGGAAATAGCAATCAAACTTATAAAAAAAGCATAGAATCGGGTGAGAAACGGGTTAGAAATGTTTAAAACAGTCTATAACAAGTTTTAAAAAAATGTCCCACCAGTCACAGTGACTGGTGGGACAAAAATGAAAACCACCTCTCACCCACCCCTTAATACTTTGTACCAGAATAATACGCTAAAAAGTACAACAATTAGCCAATTCTTACTTTCCAAAAAGCTCCATTTTAATACAACCAATTTTGAGGTTAGAAATACAACTTTTGTATGTTTTCGTGTGACTGGTGGGACATGCTACGTGCTCATTGTATTTATGAGTTTCAGAGAAAAATTATTACTTTTTCCATTGTATTTTTATATCAAATTAAAATTTAAGAAATGCTCTTCACTCTCCGACGCCATTTGCTTGAAAATGTTAAAACAAAATAGTCGAAAACAGTGTTGCCAACATAATGCAAAAAATCGTACAACTTATTCGGAACTATAAACAACAGCTTTTCATAGTGAAAAAATACTTTCTCTATTTTTTTTCGAAACAATTTTTACAGACCATGTAAATTTAACTAATATACATTTCTTTAAGAATAAATTGGTATTGATCATAGCAATTTAAAAAAATAACTCATTTTCCCATTTCCCGTGGAATGCCCCTTTTACAAGATGTTCTCGGTGCAAGAAATCGCTCTGATTAAAACACTTCTTTGAAGAATATTATTACTGCGAAAATTATCATTCATAATTCTAATTAATATTTTTTTAATACCTCTATAAAATGATATAATTACATTGTAAAATACAGTCATACTGGAGCATTTTAATGTCTGTTTATTGTACCACTATTCAACATCTACTCAAAATAATAATTAAAATGTAATTTATAATTTTACTTGTATTTTCTTCCACTATTTTATAATAGGTGACATTTGATTATAAACTGCAAACCTAAATTTTTTCTCATAAAGCTACTTCAGTGTTTCAAAACTATATATTTCAAGTAAAGGAATGGCTTAGGTTTAATTGAGCAGCAAAATAAATAAGATTTGATCAGCAAAAAAGGCTAATTGAGCAGCAAAACTTGAGCGGCAGAATAAATAAATACGGCCAGCTGTAAATGTATATAGGGCCAGCTCGTAAATCAATTGAGCATCAAATAATATGGTTCAACTAAAAAAATTAAGGAGCAGCAAATATGGTTCAGCATTCAGTATTTTTTTGAGCTGCAATTTAGTTATTTAAAGTATCTAAAATATACATAAGGGTCTTTTTAAAGTTTTTAAAACCTGAAATATGAAAAGATATGAAATAAATTTTTGATTTTCGGCACTTGTTCCATGTGTAATGTCAGTTTCCATATTGAATAACAGTTTTCCACACACGTATGTAGTTTCAAATTTCACAAATTTATTTTAAAATTTGTTTATTTGGTTTAAATTAGTATAATATGCTGGTCATTTAGCAATTAATGGTATGGACTTTTTTTTAAAACTCTATAGGCAAATTTTTCATATGCATGCAAGCACTGTGTAATGGTTTATTATGGTTATACAGAACGCTTGTTACGAAGTACAAAGTAGACCTATACCAACTATTATTTTCAATTCAATTGTAAGAAACTGATTTTCTTATTGTTAGTATTTACTATTAAAAACGATGAATTTATTTATTATTGGCATTTAGTTATAAAAACAAAGTATCTATTGTTAAAATATTAAAAGCGTTAAAAACGAGTAAAATAAAAACACTCACGCCAACAATTAATACAAAATTCGACAAGTGTGTGAAGATGATTGCAAGCGCGTGTAAACGAATCAAGGTCAGTTCAAGGGCAAATACTGATTTTTACTGTAATTTTTAATTTAGATTTGTGCTGTAACTTTTTTTAATTTCGCAGTAGTTGCAGACAGGCTGTAGACCTGTGTAGTAGGTGTAGCCAGGATGTAGACGTGCGCAGTAGGCTTAGGTAGGATGTAAATATGCACAGTAAGTAAAGTTGGTAGAAATGAAGTTGAAGGAAGAATAAAAAAATGAAGTATTTTAATATTACCTCATAAAATTATAACCTTGAATCATGTCAGACGAGCGAGCTAATAATCTATAAAGTTCAATATTTTAAGGTTACAATTTTGTGAGGTAAATTTGAAATATTCCAATTTTTTGTATTCTTCCTACCATTTCTGCCTACTTCACTTACTATGCATGTCTACATCCTACCTAAATCTACTGCGCACGTCGACATCCCAGTTACACCTACTGCGCACGCCTACATCTTGTCTGCAACTACTGCACACGTCAGAACTAAAAAAATTACAGTGCAAATCTAAATTAAAAATTACAGTAAAAATCAGCTCCTGACCTTGAACTGACTTTGATCATTGTCCTTGAAATCAGTTAATCAGAATAATCAGTTAATCAGAATAAAAATATAAAATTTACGTAATTAAATATTTATATTAAGTATTGATGTAATAAATATTTTAAATGTAAGTAAATTAAAAGAAAAATTGAATCAAATTAACTTAGTTTTATAAGTAATTCAACCTCTAAATATTTTCAGTTGCATTAAAGTTTTCATGTGTGACGAAAATATCGATTTGCAGCATGTATTTGACGAAAAACTTACAATTTTATAGATAACTAATTAAAAAATATATGGAAAAACAGAAAAACTAAGGAATTATTACTTACTTCTGTGTGCTTCTGTGATAAAATATTTTGACTTTCTACTTACATTTTTTGTGTAAGAGACGTATTTTTTTTTTAATGTAAATATTTATAAACAAAACGGTAGTTTAACATAACATTTTACTATACTTTAGTTAATCTTAATTTATTATTACATTTTCTTTTAGTTGTTTGTCATACTGAAATGTTAAAAATTATCGGAAGCACACTGGAATTACCTATTTAATGTTTTAGGCCTTTAAGTACCACAGATTATGTTTTTTTTTTTTTTTTTATTTTATTTATAGCGCGTGACTGCTAGGCCATTGCGCTATGTAATCAAAATTACATACATCTGGAATTATCGAAATAAACATACATGGTACAATATTATATAGATTTACATAAAGTGATTACTTAATTAGATGCTTAATATAATAACATCATATAAACTAGTAAACATATTTATCTAGAATCACATTGATTATACATATAAGTTCTTACAGTCAATATTATTATTTATTAATTATTGTGTTAGGTAATTTAATTGGATTGATGTTTAATTTGATTGTACTAGTGGAGTTCCATTTGGTTCAGTTACTGCTATCATAATTTATTATAAAGATTTATATATTTTAAAAATTGTAACACTTTTTTAATTTCGTTTTCGTCATCCTTTAATATTGTTTTTAATTCTTTTGCGAGATCTACTTTAAGCCTCGCTTGTTCGTAGGCTACACATTCAGTTAAAATATGTTTTTCTGTTATGGGGCGGTCGCAGATATCACAGACTGGCGCATTTTCTCTATTTAATAGATGTTTATGTGTCAAGTTCGTATGTCCTGTTCGTAATCGGGTCAATATTATTTCTTCTCTACGGTTTTTCCTCTTAGATGTTGTCCATACCATTGTGTCTTCTTTAACTTGTTTTAATTTATTGTCAGAATTACTCCACTTTATGTCGATTAAACTTTGGATATGATTTTTGCATTTGCGGAACACATCTTGCAATGGTATTCCATATATTTTTTGGTCTGTTTCTTCTACATTCTTAGCTGCTAAGTCCACTTTTTCATTTTCCGATATTCCAATGTGTCCAGGAATCCAACAGAATGTTACATGTTTGCGTATGTTCTCGATATCAATTAATAAGTTTTTAATTTCTCTAATGATTTCGTTTGTGTGGTTATTTATGTTATGTAGGGCTGTTATTGCACTTTTGGAATCAGTACATACGATGTATTGCATATTAGGGTGTGTTTTTATGAATTCCAAGGCCTTGAGAATTCCAAAAAGTTCGGCTGAGTAGGAACTGCTGTCTTTCATTATTTGGAATTTTTTGATAATGTTATCTACTAGGAAAGCACAGCCCACTTTTTCTTCTTTTTTAGAACCATCCGTAAATATGTAGGTTGAAGTGGGGTTATGATGTTTCATTTCAAAAAATAGTTGTTTGTATAGTGCATTTGAAGTAGTGTTTTTTGGAAGTTCGGATAAAGCACTGTATATGTTTATTTCTGGAATGTACCAGTTAGGATATCTGCTTTTTTTATAAAAAGTTTCTGGAATTTGGAACGTTGTTTCATCGCACAATTGAGTGAGTTGAATTCCAAGTGGTTTGGGTGTCTTATTAGTTAGTGTATAAAGCATCCTATAACTTGGAAGAACCACAGCATTATAAGCAGGATGGTCTGGATTTGTACTGATTTTGGCAGTATACTTCAACAGTTGCAATTTTCGTCGGTCAGCTAGGGACCACTGTCCTGACTCATTTAGAAGACTGTCAATAGGACAGGTTCTATAGGCGCCTGTAGCTATTCTGATGCCTGCATTGTGTATGGAATTTAAAGTGTTCAGAGTCTTCGTTTTTGCGTTACCGTAAATAATGCTTCCATAATCGAAGATGGATCGTATTTTTGCATTATATATGTTTAGGATACTAGTTCTATCTGCACCATTCGATTTACTGTTGATTATTCTAAGCAGATTTAATTCATTAACACATTTTAATTTAAGATATTTAATATGTTCGTTCCAGTTTAATTTCTCATCCAGAATCAGTCCTAGAAACTTGGTTTTCCGGAGACGATTAATGTTTTCACCATATAATTTCAGGTTCAATGTTGTATCTTTTTTTTTCTTACGAGAGAACGTAATTTGACATGACTTTTCCGCAGAAAATTGAAGTCCGTTTGTATCTGACCAACATTCTAATTTGTTTAATGTTTTTTGAATGATTTTTTCTGCGAAGCTTTTGTTGGGTGTTCGAAGGTAAAAGGCAAGATCGTCAGCATATTGGCATACACTGATGGGGTACGGAAATTGTTCTGCAAGATCATTTACGGCGATATTAAAAAGAGTAGTGCTTAAGATAGATCCTTGCACGATTCCGTTTAGCTGTTCCTTTTGTTGAGATATTTTAGTGCCGATTTTTACTTGATTGTATCGTTCGTAAAGAAAATTGGCGATAAAATGTGTTATATTACCACGTATATTCCACTGAATTAGTTGATTTATTATTTTTCGCCTCCATGTCATATCGTACGCTCGTTTAAGATCGAGAAATACTCCAAATACATACTCTTTCATTAAGAAAGCGTTACAAATTTCGGTTTGAATGTTGACTAAATGGTCAATTGTGCTTTTCCCTTGTCTAAAACCACATTGACTATTACTATACAGATTTCTTTTTTCTAATGTATATCGTAGTCTATTATTTATCATTTTTTCTAACAGCTTACACAAGCAGCTTGTAAGGGCTATTGGTCGATAGCCTTCTGGATCGAGTTTGTTTTTGCCAGGCTTTAAGACTGGCAAGATTATAGCTTTCTTCCAGACATCTGGAAATTGGTGTTGCTGAAAAATTTGATTGTAGATATTCAGAAGTTTTTCTTTTCCTAACTTATGTAGTTTCCTTATAAAAATATAAGGTATATTGTCTGGCCCTGGTGCCGAATCTTTGGTATCTTCTATAGCTTCTTGTAGTTCGGTTAATTTGAACGGGGTATTATAATCATCTTCTTCATTTCCGTCCAGACACAGAGGATTGTTTTCTACATGATTTTTGTATCGGACAAATGTAGGATGATAATTGCTGGTGTTTGATGTAGACTCGAATACTTCAGAAAATTTTTCTGCTATATTTTGTGGATTTGTTTCTACTTTATTGTTGAATTTTAACATTGTGATTTGGCTTTGTGATGTTCTCCCGGTTAGTCTGCGAACTGACTGCCATATTTCTTTGGAAGGTGTATTTGAGTTTATATTCGAAGTGAACTGCTGCCATGATTCCCTTTTTTTGTTCCGTATTAGTAATTTTGTTTTAGCACGTATTTTTTTAAATGTGATTAGGTTCTCTGTTGAGGGGTTTTTACGGAGTATCCTGAGTGCTCTTTTGCGTTCTTTAATTGAATCTCTAATTTCAGTGCACCACCAAGGTACTGATTTCGGTTTGTTATTGTCAGTTCCAGATAGGGGGATGGAAAATTTAGCGGCTAGTAGGAGTTTATCGGAGAAATTATTGACGAGTTTGTTTATGTCCGGACTTTCCATTTTAAGGCTCATTTCAGTTAGTTCTTCAAACAGTTCCCAATTACCTTCTGTAAGTTTCCATCTAGGTATTGTATCTGTATTTAAGGTATTTTCACCTTCTATTGTGATAACTACTGGAAGGTGATCGCTTCCACAGAGATCTTGATGTACTGTCCAATTTATGTCAGAAGCAATGCTTGAACTGGAGAAACTGAGGTCGATACATGACTGTGTTTGGTTCGCCGTAGTGATATGAGTAGCTTGTCCATCGTTCAGGAGAGTAATGTTATCGTTGTTGGCGTATATTTTTTCTATGATTTTTCCTCTCCTATCTAATTTGGTTGAGCCCCAGATAGGATTATGAGCGTTTAGGTCACCTAAAATTAGGCACGGTTGGGGTATTTTATTAATTAGGTCTTGTAATTCCTCTTCTTCAACGGTCGTCTGTGGAGGTATATAGAGATTACAGATATATACGAATCGTGAGCCTGTTTTAACTTTAGTAACTAATACTTAGAGGTTTGACTGAATGGGAAAGTCTTCACTATATACTTTGTTGTTGACCAGTGTCATTACTCCGCCAGAAGCTATAGCATTTGCTGTAAAATCTCTGCGATGAGGTTGATAACCGTTTAATTTTGCTACTTTTTCTAATGACAAGTGTGTTTCTTGGAGACAGATATAATTTGGTTGGTATATTGAAACTAGTAACTGTAGTTCTTCCAGGTGTTTATGGAATCCGTTAATGTTCCACTGTATTAAAGTTTCCATTATGTGTGTGTAGATTTTACGGGAGTATGAGAATCTCGTTTTCTATCTGCGTACGTAGGGTTTGGATGATTCTTGTTAGTCTTAATTTTACTTTTCTGGTGGGTACTATTTCATGTAGGGTTTGCAGATTTTGTATTAGTTTATTCACGTTGTTGGTATATTTTCGTGCTACAGAGAGGACATCTTTGGTAGATGTAGAGTCGGCGACAAACATTTTAATTTGATCGGTGGTCAGTATGAATTCTGGATTGTTCTCAATATCGGCTCGTAGTTCCTCTATTTTATCTAAACATATTTGAGAGGTTTCTATGCTAGAGAGGGATTTTGCACGTTTATTTTCGTCTTCGTGCGGGGTTGAGCCATTCGCTTGAGAGGATATATTGATGGATTCATCTGATTGACTTACTGATTGGTTCTCGTTTGACATAATGTAGGATTCATTTTCGATTTCGTCGTTTAAAGCCCTCTTCCGTGAGGCTCTTATTTCTTCACATTCCATGATATTATGTTCTTGTTGGACATTTTGTTCGTCAATATTTAGTGCTTCGGTGTAATCTTGTTCAATATTAGTTTCCGAGATTACTGGATCCTTATTAGATTTTCCTTGTAGTACATCACTGTAATTTCTAGGGGACTTTCCGAGACGTTTTCGGCAGTTAGCTATTAGGTGGTCCAATTCTCCACAGTATGAACACGTTTTCGGTTGTCCGTCGTATGTAATTAAGGCTTTGTGTCCATTGATGTAAACAAATGATGGTATGTGTTTTTCAAGTTCTATTTTTATGATACGGTTTCCAGATTTCAGTCTCTTATTATTCGTCATCGAAGTTGGCCAAAATTCATCTTCTATGGAGACGATCTTTCCGTATTTGGAGATTACACTACTTATAGCCGGGTTTGGAGTCTCAAATGGCATTCTGAGTATTCTGACTCGTCTAGTTCCTATACTTGCTAAACTGATTGTCATATTTATGATAGTTCCGTTTTGTTTTTTTATTTTGCTTACGCCTTCGGTTTTCTGGATTAGTTCGGTACATATTGACTCTCTATCGAATTTAAGAAAGAATCCTGATGGTTCACACTGTACACCGAGTAAGTTATCTTGTGAATTTGGGCAATACTGTTGCATATCATCGTATATCCAATTAAAAATTTCTCGTGGAGATGGTTTTTCTAAATCTTCTTGAAAAAATTCACACTTGATAGTGTTAATTCTAGTTGTCATTTTGGTGTGTGTTCCACTTAGTTAAGTGGAACACCACTGCACTATTTATTTAATTAACTATTTGCACTTAGAAATATTTATAACAATTAGACAATAATAGACGTCTTACTAGTTTCGATGTTCAAACTCGAATCCCACAGATTATGTTTAAAATTATAAAAATCTAAATCATTGACAAAGTTTAGGCTAATTCTCAAATTACGTGCCAACAAAAAAATAAAGTTGTCAAATTATTTATTTTTTTTGATTGATTTAGTATTAAAACAAATAAAAATGACGATAAAAGTTTATACACAGATTTAATTTTCATTAAAAAATATTAAAAACTTAATTTTTTATTTATAGGAAATTTAAGTTATGTTAATATGATTTTATTATTCCTCTTAGAAATTATATTATTTAGTACTAAATAAATATGATAATTAAATTAAATAGTTTCTTTTTCTTTCTAGCATTTCTCTTTGCCTAAATTTAAAAGAAAAGAAAGGAAAATGAGTTATTTACTTATTAAACGCAATGCTTAATAGATTAAATTTTAATACTTTTTAACGGAAATTAAACGTGTCCGCCAATCTTTATCTACTTTTTTACTTGTTTTACTTGCAAATCCATCAAGAAAAGCAGAAAAAAACTACAAAATTTCGTTAATACTTAATTTGGGAAATTGCCCAAAGTTTATATCTATTTTATACTTCTTTTGTAAAAATTTTTATTAAATAAACAAATATTTTAGTATGTTATAATTTATATTTTATTGTAACTTCGTAAGTCACTCAGATTATATATGATATAAATACAGAACAATTATAATACAATTATGTCTATTTACACACATTACATTTTTTAAAGACAATTCACATTTTAAAAAAATAATATTAAAATAGTCACATAAAGTCACTACATATGTCACTACATATTTTATAGTCACTACATATTTTATAAAGTAAATTTATTTGCGACCACGTCTTTAAGTTCTGCATTTTAAACTAACAACTATAATTAGGTACTACGTACTGAAATATTCTAACAGTTTAAATAATATTTACAACAAAGAAATTTAAATTTCCAATAAACAGATTTGTTCGTTAATATTTTTGATTTGTTATAAATTAAATTAAAATTCATAATTATGTATACTTTTGTATTATTTTATTAATTACGGCAAAAATATTAAAAATTTTAATTATTTACTGATAGAATTTTCATTAATTTAAATATTTCGCGCTACTACTGTTCAAACATTTTTCTTTTCTCTGATTGCTTTCAATTGGTGAATTAATTGTAAAGCTTGTATACACCTCACAATGTATCATTATAACTAACTTCAAGCTTGTTTTTACTAGGACAATTTTAAAATCTGTCTATGAATTGTAATGTTAAGTCTTAGTGTTAACTTTGCAATCTTAGAGTTATCTTGTCTTTATGAATAGCGCTCATTGTGTTTATAAATGTGTCTAAGGATGTTGCGTCACTAGTTATTTCTATTACCTAAATTTTTGTCAGATTTCTTTGATTAAATATTAAAAATAATGTCTTAATAAATTTATAAAGTTAAACTGTAAAATTTATTTGATAAAATAAAATTTTGACATATTTTTTTTTGTAGTGTTGAATAGCCTTTAGCTATCTGCAAATGAACATTGAGGAGAGAATCGACTAGAGAGAATGCTGTGTATTACAAATACATTAGGAAATTGAAGCAAAAAAATTGACTGATGTGAGCAAAAAAATTGACTGATGGGATTACTTTAATGGCGGTCAAACCATTAATTTAATGGTTTAATTGGTTTATCTAATATTTATAAACAAGTCTCCGTGGTTACAATTTGGGCTTACTAAAATGGAGTCATGCTTTAAAATTTAATGCCTGTGTTATCTCTAGGAAACATATGTTAATATGTTTGATTCAGTGCTCTGTGCAAATGAAGTATAAATTTTGATAGTTTTTTTTTTTTTGTTTTGTTTTTTTATAACAATTTGTCAAATGGAATTATTTTTAAATATATGCATGCTTGTATATAACCTAATTATAAATATTTTTATTTCAATACATTTTAATTATTATTTTGAAAAATTCATTATTTAATCTTAAATAAGATTAAGTAAATTTGGAAAAATTGATTGATGTAAGGAAATTTTATAAAAAAAAAATATTATTTGACGAGACTTTAATGACTGAAATAATTGGTATACTTTGGAATTAAAAACAAAGTGAATGAAATTAATGAGTACAAGTTTGTGTTTTTGACAGAAAATAAAGTTCTTGGAACAACTAAACAGGGCTGGATTAGCCATGTAGCACCTACGGGCCTCGCGCCTGTGTCCAAAGAAAAAACAATACAAATCAAGACATTATACCTATACATTTGATCAAATACAAAGTACGACCAATTCAGTGGCTCTACTTCACTCAATAAAGTTTTCGAAAATGAAACACCTTGACAATGATTTGAAATTCAAGTATTTATTGTTATAGTCGATAAGGTACTGGCTGCATTAGCTAAACGCATCGAAGATTATCATGAAGTGACCAGTATACTTTGAATACTTCGGCAATTAAATTCTTTAACGGCAGGAGAGAGATATTCATACAACATGAGTTATTTAACAAAAAAAAAAAAAAAAATGAAAAAGATCAGTTTTGGCAAAACTTACATATGAATGCTGAATGTGAAATAAAAACCATTAAGTGACATTTTTAACAGAACTGACTTTTTGCTAAAATATGAAAGTATGAATGTAAATGGATTTTTTGGTGTAAAAACCACACAAGTGTAATGCTGAAAACAAGTGTGTTACTTCATGCTGAAAACTAAGCTAAAAAATTTCGTTTCTTGAAAGAACACGAAACGATCCATGAATTTTTTTGGATTTAAATTCAAACTGAAACACTATATAACAACAATAAAATTGTATATCATTAAATCAAAAATAAAATTTAATCTTTCTTAAAATATTTTACATTGTTACACATATAATTAATAATTATTAATGAGTATTTTAACTCTTTACACGCGACAGTTAGCTGTTCAAACATTTTTCCATTTGTAATTGTATTACTCTGTTGTTGAAAACATTGATCACAAAATATTGGATATTTCTTCACTGTCAAGCAGGTTGTCTACAATTTAATTGAAATACCCTTAAAAAGTCTAAAAAATAAAAAAAATACATTAGTTAATTATTATTAATTTTTTTTTAATATTTAACATTTTACCTGAATGTAGGTTATAAGTTACAAACATGTTAGAACCTTTCAAAATTTTGAACAATAATCCTATTTCAAATTTTGAACTTGTAATTCAATATCGACTCCATAAAATGTTTACAAATAAAAATAATTTCTACACACTAACTGAAAAAATAATACCCACAATATATTAGAAAACAGAAATTTTCTTAAAGATATCGTTGGTATAAAAGAGAAAGTGACCAAGTCCAAATTTTTTATTTTTTAATATTTTAGTTTCTAAGCCCATAAAATGTAACAGAATATTCATTTTTTATAATTAATGTACTAAATAAATACTAGTATATTATAATTAATATTTAATTATTAAAAACGAATATTCTGTTACATTTTATGGGCTTAGAAAATAAAATATTAAAAAATAAAAAATGTGGACTTGGTCACTTTCTCTTTTATACCAACGATATAGGCATTCGATTTAAAGTTCAAATTTTAATTGTGTAGTTAACACAGTAGTGGGAAACAAAGTACGAAAAATAAGGAACACGTACGCAAGTTATGATGCCTACAGTGCGTTTAAATTTAAGAACGACCAACAAAAAACCATAAATCAAAATAAATTTGAAAAGTATTTTAGTTGGATAAAAATACAGATTATGTTCAGTTAAAATGTAAAAATATACTTATATCCTTTATTATGAATTAAAAAATAACTTGTTTTGCTATATTTATTTCTAATAGCTACGTTCAATCGTTGAAGATTCATATACTACACTATATAATTTTCTATATATACATTGAATATTATGAAAGACTTACCAACTGTATTTTCAGAAATAAGAAGTTATAATGCACCTTTTTATAAATATGTAAATATATAGTACCTATCTGGAATTTTAACAAAACGTAACTTTTTTTAATATTAAACATTTGTCTAAACAAAATTCGTCACGTAATTACTTTTGTTCACTCAAATTTTCCGATACGTCATAACACACACTTTATGAAAGACTTACCAACTGTATTTTCAGAAATAAGAAGTTATAGTGCACCTTTTTATAAATATGTAAATATATAGTATCTGAAATTTTAACAAAACGTAACTTTTTTTAATTTTAAACATTTGTTTAAACAAAATTCGTCACGTAAATACTTTTGTTCACTCAAATTTTCCGATACGTCATAACACACACTTTTTAGTTTGATTCACTACTAAATGAAAATTCCGATGAATCGGAATCACTAGCATCGACATTTATCACAAACCTATCTTGCAGTTCATCAATTGTGTCATATAAGGCCCACATTTTTTTTTCTTCTTCGATAACATGATCCACAGCTTTTGCCCAATGTTCACCTTTCACTAATTTTATACCTTCCTCCATTAAGGTTTTTATTTCGTTTAATTTAAATGTTTTATTACTAGCCGCTACATGATTTTTAATTTACCCCCATATCAATTCAATCGCGTTTAGTTCACAATGATGTGGCGGTAATCTTAATACAATTTTATTGTCCTTTTCTGCTATTTCGTCGATTGCGTATTTTAACTAATTGTTTTTTAGTGGTCTTATTAAGGCCAAAAGTTGAGCTTTTGTCATATCCAATGTATAAGGTATTTTTTTGTTATCTAGCCATATCTTCAGCTTTTCTTTTTAGCGAATTTCGAAAACTCGAAATTCAGCTATTACAGCAGGTGTCGCGACGCAACCTCCGGCGGAGAACATAACAAAAATATGTTTTGAGGTCCCTAGAATTCGGAAATGATATTCACTAAAATTTATATATATATATATATATATATATATATATATATATATATATATATATATATATATATATATATATATGTATCGCCACGATAACTTTCGAACGAAACGTTTAATGCTTATGAAATTTCGTATGGAGACTCGATTTTGATCTGGCTTGGCTAAGTTCTTTAGCCAGACACATCGGATGCCCAGAAGTAGGTTTTCTGGCCATTTTTTATCATTCGATCCTATCATTAGACAGTTCGATTTTTACATGGTTAAAAAGCCAAAAAAAAAAATTATGAAGAAAATATTCTTATAATTTTCTTTCTATTTTAAGTATTTTTCGAGAAAATGTAAATTTTCACTTTTGTATTAGTTTTCTTTCTTTGTTAGTCTAATAAGTAATTTATATTTATATCTCAGTTCTTTATGAAGTGTAAAAATATTTCACTTTTTTATTAAAGAATTTTGTGAAAACAACTGAAGTCTATCCACATACATGTGTTATAACACACATACATGTATAGAGTTTTGTTTCTCATTTATTGCATTATAATTAGCATGGTTCTATCTCAAGTTGAAAAATGAAAATTAAACAGATTTTCTAAGCTAATATAATGAGGAATTTTTTTTTTTTATTGAATTTTTAAATAAACAAGAAACTGAACATTATGTTATGATAAAATATTATTACATATGAAACAAAACAACATACATAATATATGTATGTATGTATGCGCGGAAAAAATTTTAAGTGAATCGATTTTGAAAATTTTTTCACTAATAATTGTTAAAAAGGTAAACAATTTTAAATGGATTTAAGGTATTTTATGTGAGGTCAAGGTTTTCGGGACCTAAAAAGGCCAAAAAGTAATTACCCAATCGATTTTAAAAATTTTTTCACAGTTAGTAAGTTAAAGTATTTGAATTAATTAATTAAATGATGTCCGCAAGAACCTTACGGACTCCATTAAGTTATATGAGATCCCTAGAACCCTTGACTTACTGTTAGAGTACTAGAGTTGTATGAGTTTCGCCAGGGTTTACTGATCCCATAATTGTAAAAAATAAACGACCAATTTTAAAAATTTTTTCACTGTTACAGAGCTAAACTATTTTAGATAGATATAGAATACATTATGTAAGGTCCGCCAGAGTCCACAGGACCCAAAAGTGTCAAAAATAAACTAACTGATCGATTTTGAAAATTTTTTCACTGTTACAGAGCTAAACTATTTTAGATAAATATCGATTACGTTATGTAAGGTCCGCCAGGGTCCATAGGACCCAAAAGTGTCAAAAATAAACTAACTGACCGATTTTGAAAATTTTTTCACTGTTACAGAGCTAAACTATTTTAGATAAATATAGATTCCGTTATATAAGGTCTGCCAGGGTCCATAGGATCCAGAAGTGTCAAAAATAAACTAACTGACCGATTTTGAAAATTTTTTCACTGTTACAGAGCTAAACTATTTTAGATAAATATAAATTACGTTATGTAAGGTCCGCCAGGGTCCATAGAACCCAAAAGTGTCAAAAATAAACTAACTGACCGATTTTGAAAATTTTTTCACTGTTACAGAGCTAAACTATTTTAGATAAATATAAATTACGTTATGTAAGGTCCGCCAGTGTCCATAGAGCCCAAAAGTGTCAAAAATAAACTAACTGACCGATTTTGAAAATTTTTTCACTGTTACAGAGCTAAACTATTTTAGATAGATATAGAATACATTATGTAAGGTCCGCCAGGGTCCATAGGACCCAAAAGTGTCAAAAATAAACTAACTGACCGATTTTGCAAAATTTTTTCACTGTTACAGTGCTAAACTATTTTAGATAAATATAGATTACGTTATGTAAGGTCCGACAGTGTCAGTGGGACCTAAAAGTGTCAAAAATAAAATAACTGACCGATTTTGAAAATTTTTTCACTGTTACAGAGGTAAACTATTTTAGATAAATATAGATTCCGTTATGTAAGGTCTGTCAGGGTCTACAGAACCCAATAGTGTCAAAAATAAACTAACTGACCGATTTTGAAAATTTTTTCACTGTTACAGAGCTAAACTATTTTAGATAAATATAGATTACGTTATGTAAGGTCTGCCAGGGTCCATAGGATCCAAAAGTGTCAAAAATAAACTAACCGACCGATTTTGAAAATTTTTTCACTGTTAGGGAGCTAAGCTATTTTATATAGATATACATTACGTTATTTAGGGTCCGCCAGGGACCATGGTACCCAAAAGTGGTAAAAGTAAACTAACCGACCGATTTTGAAAATTTTTTCGCTCTTACAGAGCTAAACTATTTTAGATAGATATCGATTACATTATGTAAGGTCCGCCAGGGTCCATAGGACCCAAAAGTGTCAAAAATAAACTAACTGACCCATTTTGAAAATTTGTTCACTGTTACAGAGCTAAATTATTTTAGATAAATATAGATTGCGTTATGTATGGTCCGACAGTGTCAGTGGGACCTAAAAGTGTCAAAAATAAAATAACTGACCGATTTTGAAATTTTTTTTACTATTACCGAGGTAAACTATTTTAGATAGGTACAGGTTGTGTTATCTGAAATCTACAACTGTCCTGCGGATGCAAATGCGGCGTAGAATGCTACACAACGGGTTTTATATATATATATATATATATATATATATATATATATATATATATATATATATATATATATATATATATATATATATATATATTACATAAAGTCCGCCTAGAATATACGGTCGAGCTGATTTTTTAATGAGGTCCACCGGGATCTTGCAGATCCGAAAACGCCAGTAATAAGCTACCGAACCGATTTTAAAAAATTTCTCACTGCTAGAGAACTAAATTATTTTAGATGGATACAACTATGCTGCACAAAATCCGTTCGGATTCTTGGGTCCCCAAAAATACCAAAACTAATTACCCAGCCGATTTTAAAAATTCTTTTACTCTTAGAAAGCTAAACTATTTTAAATAGGTACAGGTCTTAGATGAGATCCGCCAGTGCCCGCCTTATAAATCTAATAACACTTCAGTAGTTCAGTATGTAGTTAATTCTGACTACACAAATGTAATTTTGATTCCTGAGCTTAAAACAAAATAAATACAATTTATTCACAGTAAGCTGTTTTGATTCACACTAACGAAACAATCACAGTAGATAGAAAACTAACAATGAGAAAACAACAAAAATGTTTCTGTTTTATACAGTCTTATACAGGAACATTAAAAATGATTGCATTTTTCATGTGTTCAACACTCTTTATCTAAAACCCACAATTTTACCTGATCAGCTAAAATGATTATAGGGAGTAATTAAAACCACTTGTAAATAAATATGCAAAAATTTTGGACTGATATTGGTCATACAATATAAAGCAGAAATAAAAAAGAATACCATTAAACCCCAATAAAATTTATTTACTTAAAGGTTCTTTTTAAACTAATATAACAAAGGTCGGTGATATCTTTTGAAGAATTATTTTTAAATATTTATTTAAGTAGTAATACTTTTGTACAGCATTTTCAAAAAACAGTAAATTGTTCGATATAGTAATGTTTTTAAAATCATATCCAAATATCTGTTTTTATTGTCAGAAAGCGAATTAATAAAATTTCATTTATAAGTTACAACTCAAATTTTTCAGCATAAATTTTAGGATGTGGCTATTTATACATACAGTATGTATACGCAATTGGCTATTTATACATACAGTATGTATACGCAACTGGCTATTTATACATACAGTATGTATACGAAATTGGCTATTTATACATACAGTATGTATACGAAATTGGCTACTTATTGAATCCTCATTTTCAGACAAACGGTAATTAAATAATTTTGAAGCAATTATACGCAGAGGCCCATTTGCAAATAATTACCCTTTGCCGAAGAATGAGATTTCGGTGGTGATGTTCCGTTCATTTTTCACTTATTTCTATGAATACAAACCAAAATATGGGTGATTCCATTCTAACTGTGATTTTTTAAGTCCTGTACTGTTTGTTCTCACTGGTCATTAATTAGCGATCTATTAATGAAATTTTTGTGTTTATTGTATATTCTTGGACATATTTCATCACTTTTTTTGTAAAGTATGACTTGCAATCCAAAGAAAACTTACACTTTATCTCTTAAATGTCAGTACCGTGGCATGTCCATTTCTAGAATTTTTATATAAATTGTTAATTTTTTTTGTCGCAATATACGATTCAAACTAATTACCTAATAAATCTTAATGAGTATGATTAAATTTACAAAAATTAACACATTTTTGCCCAGTATATTAATTTAACATTGAACTCCGGCTCAATAACTTTTGTCTTTAGATTTAAACGAATTTTTGAATTTGAATTTTTATGACTCGCGCGCCATCTACCTCGAAATTAATGAAACGGCTAATGAGCCATGTTGAAAGTACGTCACCTGAGTAATATTTACAAACATCAAGTTGATGGAATAGTGCAATAAGTTTGTGTCATTTTACAACTCAATTTCAAGAAAGGTATGTCATAAATTTTCTTGTCAGTACCGTGGTATTGATAAACTTTATCAACTATGAATTTTTTGTATCATAAGTAATAAATTTTTGTACTTATGACTAGCCTTAATTATATAGTGAATGGATATTATTAAATTCATAACCAAATAATTACAGAGTTGCTGTTTTAAATGAAAATGTCAGTACCGTGTCTGCTTGACTGATTTTAGATGCATCAGTAAAATATTATGATGGTCATCGCAAAGCGTGACTTGTGGGACATGGTGATAACCTGGTCTATAATAAATATTTTTTAAAATTTTTGTAAAATTAATTCTGTATTATTTATTTTATAAAATATATTAAACTACTGCTAAAAAAAATATATTGAAAATACTCAATTTTTCACACCGCTACGCTGACTACCCGTAACCCCTTAAATCGGACAGACTGAATGTGTATATTTTCATAGACTCTGACGTAGACTTTGAATTTAAAAATTTTAGTATAGTTAAATCTATTAAACCTAATTTAATTTGAAATTTGATTGTCATTTTCGAAACTTTAAAGTTGTAGCGAAATTAAATGTAAATAATTTATAGTAATAATATGCATTTACAAATAAAAAA
The DNA here is from genome assembly GCA_035578155.1 of Brachynemurus nebulosus. Classification (NCBI taxonomy): domain Eukaryota; kingdom Metazoa; phylum Arthropoda; class Insecta; order Neuroptera; family Myrmeleontidae; genus Brachynemurus; species Brachynemurus nebulosus. The sequence goes on along the minus strand of JAPWDM010000001.1, from coordinate 114,004,997 downwards.
AGTTTAATTTTAAACTCCAAAAATTATTAATAATAAAAGTCACAGTTAGAAAGGAATCACCCATATACCATTGAAAATTTATATTTAAAAATGAGCTTTTATACATAATACCCCTGTCACAGCATCCTACAAAACATAGCGAATTTTCGATTAAAAAGTTCCGAAGTAGTAGTAAAAATAAAAATAAAAACTTTTCACAGTCCCGGTCCCGATGATCGAAGTTCTACTGTATTTCTAATGTGTACATGAAAAATTTTATGTTAAGCTATGAAAGTTTCGAGATTTTTCGGAATACTAAGAAAAAATTTTTTTTCGGAATCCTAGAAAAAACTGATAACTATATATACGTACCTACATAAGAAATATCATACTATATGAATAACCATGTACATAATTATACATAATAAAAGTAGTAACATTAACATGTACTTCTGTCGCAGCATCCTGTTTAACACAGCGAATTTGCCTTTTTAAAAAGTTAGTTTTTTCGAAAACCTGCTTAAATAGAACAATGGTTCAAAGAGTATCTTATGTTACTTTTTCCGTTCTTTGCAATGGTATAAAAAATTTTAGAAAACTTTAATTTTGGCCAATTTTAACAAAAAACTCATTTTTCGGTGTTCAGGGCATTGGGGATAACTTCTGGCGTTGCTTCTTGTATACATAATTATGTATAAGTAGTCAACTGCGTATACATACTGTATGTATAAATAGCCAATTTCGTATACATACTGTATGTATAAATAGCCCGTTGCGTATACATACTGTATGTATAAATAGCCAATTGCGTATACATACTGTATGTATAAATAGCCACATTGTAAATTTTATATTAATTTTTTTAATTTTTTTTTTCTTATTAGCAAAAAGAACAAAATATGTAATATGTCCTATTAGGTATTATGGGTATATCTTTATTTTCTTATATAATATGTATCTATAAATTTATGGTTATAAAATAAAATGTAGAAGCACTCACAATATTCGTCAATTTTTTACATCCAGTCAAATTAATTTTCTAATTTTCTATAACTGCAATGTATACTTTGTACACACTCTCTCAGCATATTTTAGTACACGTGGATATTTTTTATCGTTATACAAATTTATAGGTAAATTGTAAACGATTGAACATAGCTTTAAGAAATAACAGTGCAAAATAAGTTACTTTTGTAGTTAATAATAAAGGATGTAAGTATATTTTTACGTTTTACCTAAACAAAACCTCCTTTTTTATGCAACTAAAATACTTTTCAAATTTCTTTTGATTTATGGTTTTTTGTTGGTCGTTCTTATATTTGAACGGACTGTAGATGGCGAGCGATTTTTCTCAAAGCGGCAAACTTAAATAATAAATAAATAATTATAATATTTTGTTTATTTAAGAATAGAATTAGTCAATTAAAGAAATGTTAATTTATAATTTATTGAAGTGATAATTTTTATTACTAAAATTTAAATCTTTTTAACATTGGTTTATTATTAAGTAATCAATATGTAGTTACACAGTCTGTTTCAGCGTGTTCTGTAAGAATATACAAAATTTAACATGGGAAAAAATTGTTGGGATGCCTGAAGCATGCCTGTTTTTTATGGGTATCATTTTGTATAGGTATCCATAGTTATTAATATTTTTCTTTAATTGTAAAAACGTAAATCTGAATACAAAACAATAGGTGTCCAATTTTCTACTAAGCAGTATTAACTGTCAATAAATATTTCAATATTAAATTAAGATTTATTTGGAATTATTTCAATAAATTTACCGCTATTGGCTTTTAATTACATTTAAACATTATTTTGGCGCAATATTATTCAAGATATTCCTAAATATCTAATAATAATAAAATAAAGCATACCTTGATCATAACAAATTTTCCCTGTGTTAAAATTTATATGTTCTTAGTTGCTTGAAACACCCTGTATGTACAATAGAATTAGGGAAAATTTTGTAAAATTTTGTGAAAAGCACATAGCCAAAGTTACTTAACGGATTTCGACTAGTGAGAATCTGATAAATGGATATCAATCAAATACTGTACTATTATTATTTAAATTAAATTAAGATGATTTTGTTAGTATAATGTGAGGGCAAAATTATCACCCAGGACCTTGGGACCCCAAAAAAACTTCATACTAAACAGCTGGGCGGATCTCGACAAAATGTTGTGAATATTAGATATGCTACTGAAACATTGAATGAATACTACTTGCTTTTAGTATTAATTATTTATTTAAGTAACTGATTTTGTACAGAATTTCAGAACATCGAATTAAAAAGTGGAGTAAGGTTAAAATTGTTCTCCAGAACCTTCAATTAGGGATCACATTAAATAGCTAAATGGTTCCTAACAAGTTTCCCCTCAGATACTATTGGAATTCCGGAAAAAGATGAAAGTGACATTAAAATTATTATTCTCTACGAAGGGTCTAAAACAGAAGAATATCTAAAACTATCATTACTGGTATCTGCACAAAGGTCTCAAAGCGTAAAAACTCGCTATTCTATTGAAATATGAATCATTTTACACAAGTGAAACTGCAGGCTAAAGCTACAAAATACAAAAATGTATTCCATTGCACGAAATTATATAAAGCACCAAAATTAAAACAAAACAGACACCTGAGCGAAGCCGCGGGACGGAAAGCTAGTACAAAAAATAAGAAATTTTTTTTACTTAAACAAAAATTCATTTATTAAATTATTATTTCAAGAGACTTTCCATTTTGGAATTTCACTTATGACGGCGGATGTCATGGAAAGACCTAAGTCCGGGACTATATGGCAGAAATTTGTTTGTGGGTAAGAAATTATTTTTTGAAAGTCGAAAAATCTTTTGAATGGCTTGACGAATGTGGCTGAAGTTTTTATATGTTTCAGATACCTCTATGATATGTCTCAGAAAAAATTTTCAGCTTCAGAAAAATATTAACCCCTCCCAACAAAAAATAATTGTTTAACTTTTTAATTTTTTTTTTATCAACTTGTAGCTATGATATAATTATCAGAATTTTTTGCCGCTTTCTTACTATGATCTATGCAACATATATTTTTTTCAAAATTAATTTCCGGGTGCGTCATAGTTAAAAAAAATTAAATGTCTGAAAAGTTTTTTTAGAGATAGGTATACGCTTTCGGGTATTCAGTCGATCGGAAATCATTTGCGAATTTTGAATATGTTCATAAAAACTTTGTGACTGCGCAGTTTTCAAAAAAAAAAAAAAAAAAAAAAATTGTAGATTCAAGTCATAAAATTCCTCAATCAGCCGAACATTCATCCTCAGTTTTGCAACTACAATTCGCTTGTAGCCTTTCAATCACAGATATCTTGAAGATACCGAAGATGAAGGGGAAAATTCGACTCCCGTGATGGGGCCCCGCTGCTCACGGCGTTTTATATGTATATATGTGTGTGTGTGTGTCTGCGTGATAACTCTCGAACGAAGCGTCCAATCTTTACGAAGTTTAGTGAGAAATTCAGATGTCTCAAAAGCTTGGACCAGTTCGTCAGCCCATACATCTGTTATTTAGAAGCGAAAATTTTGACCATTTTTCAAGGGCATAGGGAGAATAAGATAGGGAAAACGGCCTTTGACGCAAAATTGATTGTTTTTATAGGAAATAATACTTCTTAGCCCCAGATACATTCCTGCTAAATTTCAACCCTCCGAGGCTAATAGTTTATGAATACACCAAAAGACAAAAATTTTCAAAAAAAATCTTTTTTTACGAAATTACCGAACCGATTTATTTGAGTTTAATATATAACTAATCGCAGAATTCTTGAGGTATGAAAGTCCAACAAAAAGGAAAGCTTTATTTATAGTAAGAGACATACATATTTTGTTACATTAAGAAGATGAAATACTTTTGCAATAAAGATGGATATAGAGTAATTATATCTAAACGGCCGCTATTAATTTTTATATCTTTCACTCAGGTAATATTGCACTGTATAAACATACACTACGTTGTAAAAAAATTAATAGATCTTGAAATAGTTTGCTTATTTATATAGTAATACACACAATGATATACCTACTTAAATAAGTAATTTTAAATTAAATAAATAATATTAAGAAATTTTATAATAATATAGCAACATTACCAAGGTAGATTTTATGATTACATTAGGTAGTTCAATAAAATTGAATACATTTCGTTTAGGTATTTATAAATACGATTTTTTTAGTGGTGTAGACCCTTACTTTTATTTATTTAACGGAGTACTGTAAAGTGGACTTTGATCGCTCAGAAACTTTGCATTTAGTTATATATTGTGTACCCACTTTAGGCAAAGTAATAAAAAAAAATTAACGTTATATCCCTTTATTATACTAATTTTTTTAAATTTTTTAATTTAAGTAAATTTTTTTTGACACATATGCGTTAGCGACGTCCACCATTTTTTGTTCAATAATTTGTCTCTTAGTACTCTATAACATATATTTTTATGGAAAGATTTTAGTTGGTAGAACATAATAATATTTAAATACAAGTGCATGCTATATTATGTATAAAAAGAACTATAAAGTAAAATATCTACCCTATTTCAAAAATAATATAATTACATACGTTCATAACTACGATAAACGAGTTTAAATTTACAGAAGTCCAACATTATCTGCCGTTTGTCTTTTTTTATTAATAAAACAAAATAGGCATTGATTTCTCGTTTGTTAGAGTTTTTTCCTTTGTAAGATGTCAAGTGAACCTTTGTTAGTTCATACACCACGTCTTACCACGTCAACAATTTCATACAAGGTTTATTAGCTGTCCAAATAGTATACCAGTTGGTTATTTCGTTATAATTCCTCATGACCCGTCATCGTGTTAACAAAAGAAGGCAAACAGCAGATAAAGCTAGGCGTTTGTCTAAACTTGCTTGTCGCAGTTATGAACATATGTAATTATATCACAGAAAAATCCACTTTCTGTACACCCCAAGAAGTTGCAACAAAAACATCAAGTGAAAGGGGCGAGCTACATATTGCATGTAGTGTACATGTACACTACTTCTTTTAAGTTAGTTATATGTACATCTAATTTACCTACATATTTTTATAACTACAACAATTTTTAGCCGGACTGTTGTTATTACTATACATTGTTGAAGTTTTTTGTTCGAATTGATTATGTTTATTATTATTAAAACAAAATTTAAGACGTATTATTGTTATTATTATTATCTTTATTTAAGTAGTTTCTAAAACTTATAATTTTTGTTGAGTTAATTTTAGTTACTAAGTATGTCGAGATAGTTTTATTGATTTCATTCAAATATTCAGATTCATGGTGAAATTAACTTTGAAAATTATTAGCGAATTTCGAATACTCGAAATTCAGCTATTACACTAGGTGTCACGACGCAACCTCCGGCGGAGACCATAACAGAAATATGTTTTGAGGTTCCCCGAATACGAAATTGATATTCACTAAAATTTATATATATATATATATATATATATATATATATATATATATATATATATATATATATATATATATATATATATATATATATATATATATTGTCGCCACGATAACTTTCGAACGAAAGGTTTAATGCTTATCAAATTTCGTATGGAGACTCGATTTTGATCTGGCTTGGCTAACTTCTTTAGCCAGACACATCGGATGCCCAGAAGTAGGTTTTCTGGCCATTTTTTATCATTCGATCCTATCATTAGACAATTCGATTTTTACACATGGTTAAAAAGCCAAAAAAAAAATTATGAAGAAAATATTCTTATAATTCTCTTTCTATTTTAAGTATTTTTCGAGAAAATGTAAATTTTCACTTTTATATTAGTTTTCTTTCTTTGTTAGTCTAATCAGTAATTTACAATTATATCTCAGTTCTTTATGAAGTATAAAAATATTTCACTTTTTTATTAAAGAATTTTTTGAGAACAACTGAAGTCTATTCACATACATGTGTTATAACACACATACATATATATAGTTTTGTTTCTCATTTATTGCATTATAATTAGCATGGTTCTATCTCAAGTTGAAAAATGAAAATTAAACAGATATCCTAAGCTAATGTAATGAAGAATTTTTTTTTTATTGAATTTTTAAATAAACATGAAACTGAAGATTATGTTATGGTATAATATTATTAAATATGAAACAAAACAACATAATATGTACAATGTACATATGTATGCACGGAAAAATATTTTGAATGGATTTTGAAAATTTTTTCACTAATAATAATTATTAATGTTAAAAAAAATTAAACAATTTTAAATGGATTTAAGGTATTTTATGTGAGGTCAAGGTTTTCGGGACCTAAAAAGGCCAAAAATTAAGTAACCAATCGATTTTAAAAATTTTTTCACAGTTAGTAAGTTAAAGTATTTGAATTAATTAATTAAATGATGTCCGCAAGAAGCTTACGGACTGCCATAAGTTATATGAGATCCCTAGAACGCTTTTCTTACTGTTGGAGTACTAGAGTTGTATGAGTTTCGCCAGGGTTTACTGATCCCATAATTGTAAAAAATAAACTAAACGACCAATTTTAAAAATTTTTTCACTGTTACAGAGCTAAACTATTTTAGATAGATATAGATTACATTATGTAAGGTCCGCCAGGGTGCATAGGACCCAAAAGTGTCAAAAATAAACTAACTGACCGATTTTGAAAATTTTTTCACTGTTACAGAGCTAAACTATTTTAGATAAATATAGATTACGTTATGCAAGGTCTGCCAGGGTCCATAGGATCCATAAGTGTCAAAAATAAACTAACCGACCGATTTTGAAAATTTTTTCACTGTTAGTGAGCTAAGCTATTTTAGATGGATATACATTACGTTATTTAGGGTTCGCCAGGGTCCATGGGACCCAAAAGTGGTAAAAATAAACTAACCGACCGATTTTTAAAATTTTTTCACTGTTACAGACCTAAACTATTTTAGATAGATATAGATTACATCATGTAAGGTCCGCCAGGGTGCATAGGACCCAAAAGTATCAAAAATAAACTAACTGACCGATTTTGGAAATTTTTTCACTCTTACAGAGCTAAACTGTTTTAGATAAATATAGATTACGTTATGTAAGGTCCGACAGTGTCAGTGGGACCTAAAAGTGTCAAAAATAAAATAACTGATAGATTTTGAAAATTTATTTACTATTACCGAGCTAAACTATTTTAGATAGGTACAGGTTGTGTTATCTGAGATCCACAACTGTCCTGCGAATGCAAATGCGGCGTAGAATGCTACACAACGGGTTTTGAATATATATATATATATATATATATATATATATATATATATATATATATATATACACGGACTATAGAATAGAATGGACTTGCCATTACCTAAGTTTTGGGATACCAAAATTGACGCTTTGGAAGTATGTAGATGGGTTCACTAAAAGTTCAGTGGTGTAGATTTTTTTTTAAATTTTGTTTATACTATGTACTAGGTATAAAAATAAGATACATAAATTACTCACTATATGTAAATATGTATGTAACATTAATAAATACATAGTTTGATACTATATATCATAATTATGTATAGTGTATTTATATGTTTAATACATATATAATATAAATTTGAAAATAAATTTATATATATATTTTTTTTTTTTTAATTAAAATTGGGGTACTGCTGCCGGTGGATGGCGCGGCCAGCAGCACCCGGCGGCATCGCCAACTAAGGGCATGCGCCGCCAGACACGATAAAATAAAAACAACACGTAAAGACAGGGACACATAAATGCACTAGACAACGGACGAACATACACATAATAAAAGCCAACGATGAGCCCTGCCATCCCAGGGCTTAAAAGGAGTTGACAGACCTTGGTGACGGTACGATAAGTACTAGACAGAGCGTCCGGTCACCAAGGCCCGGAAGCCATCGCTGGAACTCCCTCCGTAAAAGGCCCCGGAGTGGAGGAACCTGACTAGAAACACACAAATGACTAGAATTATAAATCACAGAAGTAATCACAGATCATACTTATTGCATCGCTGGGGAGCCACAGGCCCACCAGCGACACAATAAGGAGTTAAAACAATACCGCTGTAGGGCCATAACAACAGGCCCACAGCGGCATAACAAATATCACAGATAAATTAAAACAGTTGATGTACCACCTCGGGTGTAAAAGGCCTTCGGTGGTACATCATTAAAAAACAATAACGAAAACAAATAACAAGGTATAAATAACACACAGTACCACTAAGGGTGTAAAAGGCCCTTAGTGGCATAACAAAAGACTAAAAGTACCCTGCCAGACCAGCTGGAACAGGGTATAGTTAATAAATAAATAAATTAAGACAATCACAAAAACTTTTGAAACATATAAATTAAAACCGCTGGGAGATAAAATTAACTGTCGGGGGAGAAACAAGAGACGGCTTATATAAAATTCAGAGATGTAATGCCCCTAAAGTCTCTGAAGAAGATGCGAATTTCGGAGAAATTCAAGCATCTTTCTTTCAGAGACTGCATCATAAGCAAGTGCTTCGGCTACATTATTGGGGAGCTGCAACCTCTGGCGCAATGGCTCAAAGGTTACACATTCCTCAACTAATTTATATTTTTATTTACGTTGCTATGTTCTTATTTTTTACGTAATATAGAGAAAATTAAAATCAATTGGGAATATTAATATTTATATGAATATATATGTATAATTTCCCGATATGTACTTTACAAATGTAATTTATTATGTATACAAAAAATAACTACGCCACTGGTACAGTAATGTCATATATTAATCAACATGGAGTCCATGTCAAATTAAATTTGTCTTATTATGTACTTACTTGTGAAAGGAAATTCCAGATTTTTGTTTTGAATCTTTTCCACTTTGACTGGTGCACATCCTTACAGCGCAATAAACCATTTTCGTCTTGTTTTTATTTTTAAAAAAATAATTTGTAATATTGAATGTTTACACTTTCAATAGATTACCGTGGTTACATGAATGACAGATAGGATATACTCAAAGCTTCACCGACATACCTATATACAGCTAGTCCATTCTAGTCCATATATGTATATATATATATATATATATATATATATATATATATATATATATATATATATATATATATATATATATATATATATATACGAAACCTACAACTGTCCTGCGGATGCAAATGCGGCGTAGAATGCTACACAACGGGTTTTGAATATATATATATATATATATATATATATATATATATATATATATATATATATATATTACATAAAGTCCGCCTAGAATATACGATCGAGCTGATTTTTTAATGAGGTCCACCGGGATCTTGCAGATCCGAAAACGCCAGTAATAAGCTACCGAACCGATTCTAAAAAATTTCTCACTGCTAGAGAACTAAATTATTTTAGATGGATACAACTATGCTGCACAAAATCCGTTCGGGTTCTTGGGTCCCCAAAAATACCAAAACTAATTACCCAGCCGATTTTAAAAATTCTTTTACTCATAGAAAGCTAAACTATTTTAAATAGATACAGGTCTTAGATGAGATCCGCCAGTGCCCAATATTTGGAAATTCGCTATGTTATGCAGATGCTGCGACAGGGGTATTTTTTAACTTAAAACATTTCAAAATATCTGTATATGTCAAAATATATGCATATTTTTTTAGACCGTCACAGGAACTCCAAGAACTGCAACTTAAGGGGGAAGAGAACATTTTGTTGCACTCCTTAGAGTTCTACTGTGTTTTAGAAATAAGGCAGATGCTTTACTTTATGGTCCTTTTTATACATAAGTAATATATGTAGTACCGAACATGACATTCATTTGTATTGAAATATTATTGTGTTCTACCAGTGGAGTGGCCGAGCGTGCTTGTGCGCCTAGCGCTTGCCGACTGGTAGGTCGAGGGTTCAAATCCCGCGGCCGGCTATGCTCGTGAATGTTTCACAACTCCCTTCACAACTCCAGATGAATATCGGCATAGTTCCTTAAGAAAACGGCTGCAGACGTACAGCTTCCAAATCCTAGCCCCCAGCCCCACTTTCCTTGTCCTCCACCCACATCATAAAATGTATCATGTAACGTAAAATAATATGTAATGTATAAATAAAGGCATACAAATAATGGTGTGGGTGGCGTCTGTTATAGATAGAATAATCTTAAAAACGGACGTAAACGGACGTGAAATCTACCCCCAAAGTTCGGGTAAAAATTTAATTTTGTCAAATTACCCGAAAACTATAACAGATAGAAAAAAAGTTTAAATTGACACAACCCTTCAATTTTAAAGATCTTTCTACTGATGTACTCAAATCCAGGGTCGGACCGACTGGAGGGGCCCTGACTATAAAATTGAAGGTAAATTTTGAAATAGGGTAAACATGGTTCGGCCAATCAAAATATTAATATCAAATATGAAAACTACATCAAAAATACTAGTTTACCTGTTTTTGCTAAAAGCCGTTACGTTAAAGCTAAAAGTTCAAATCTTAATCTAAAATCTTACGTGTACTCTCAGTATTTTACTTATAACATCTTTAAAAGTAACTTTTTAAACCGTTTTTATTTATTGTATTTATATTCTACAATTAATATTTAAACAGAAATATTGGACAAAATGTTATTTTGTTATTCGTATAAAATTAAGGGCTCTATACAAATTCCCGTAGCTCTAGTTAACTTCCCATTGGAAGTTATTGTAATGGGTCCGATTTTACAAATCGCTAATTTGGAAATATCTCCACATTTCAAGGTCACTGGAATCCGAATCCATCGTTTTTAGTGTGATGTCTATGTATGTGTTCGTTAGTTCGTTCGTGATTTTTTTCGTCTCGATCTTGAGAACAAATAATGATATCAACTCCGGACTAATTTCATTAGATGTTTAATTAAACAATAAAGACTGGATAAAGTTTTCAGCAAATTCGGATTATCGGTTTGTTTTTTGTAATAAAAAACGGAATTAACTTTATTAACACAACATAGATCATAGAGATTTGTTACCATGTCTTTATTATATAATGGCCTAAAAACCTAACTGATGTTAAAAACGCCAGTAAATTATTATAAAATTTATGAAAAGGAAAATAAACACAAGATAAGAAACTTTTTATGAAATATTTTTTGTCTGGCATATCTTGAGAACAAATGATAATAACATTTGTTTGATAAGGGCCGAGCCCCCACCCTTACGTACAGAGGGCGAAGTCCCCGGTGTGGTACAAGGGACAAAGCCTCTATCGGGGGTCAGGGGAGGAGCCCTCTGAAATGAAAAAAAATTGTTTATGTACATTAATCTCTAGTCTTGAAGGACACCCAGTAGGAAGTTGACAGTGTGGGTAGACCTGTCCCCCCAAATTTGTAAGATTGGGAACTGTTGAAATATTTTGAAAACAGAATTGGTAGAGACAAAATTTAAATTGACTAATAGTCATATTTCTTGCATATTTCTATGTAATTAATTACCACAGTTTTCATACATAACAAATTTTACTTTACAGTAAATTATTCTTTTGAAATTAATGATCCAGCATTTTTACTAACTAGTAAAATAGTACTCTAAAGGAAATTTAATATTACACGATTTCTATTAAAAATATAAAAGGCTTCATTATAAAAGTATTACTCGCATATCTGTTAAATACTAGTGACCCGAACGGAATTCACCAATGTTGAAAAATCGGAAGTAGGTTGCACTAAAAATTGGGTGTAGTAAATATTTAATTTTTTCTGAAGACCAGTTAATAACTACAACCCTGGATTTATATATGTTAATATCCTTGTATTTCGAGCTCTAAAACAATTATATGCTACATCAATTTAAATTTTGTCTCTACCGATTGTGTTTTTAAAATATTTCAACAGTTCCAATAATAAGTAGAGTTACCGGAATTTGTATAGAGCTCTTAATTTTGTACGAATAACATTATAATAAAATTTTATCCAATATTTTTGTTTAAATATTAATTGTAGCGTATAAATACAATAAGTAAAAACGATTTAAAAACTTATATTTAAAGATATTATAAGTAAAATATTGAGTGCACATGTAATATTTTCGATTTAGATTTGAGCTTTTAGCTTTAATGTAACGGCTTTTAGCAAAAACAGGTAAACTAGTATTTTTGATTTAGTTTCCATATTTGATATTCATATTTTGATTGGCCGAACCATATTCACCCTATTTCAAAATTTACCCTCAATTTTATAGTCAAGTCCCCTCCAATAGGTCCGACCCTGGATTTGAGTACATCAGTAGAAAGATCTTTAAAAATAAAGAGTTGTGTCAATTTAAACTTTTTAGTCGAATTTTTCCTTGAAAAAATTAGACATATACAGCCTATACGACAAGAACGGCGAGATGCGAGAGTAGGGGCGCTATCCGTTTTCGAACCCGTAGAACACGATTCTGTAGAAAAAAATTCTGATATATATATATATATATATATATATATATATATATATATATATATATATATATATATATATGTATATATATATATTTATATATATATATATATATATATATATATATATATATATATATATATCTATATATATATATATATATATATATATATATATATATATATATATATATATATCTATATATATATATATATATATATATATATATATATATATATATATATATATATATATATATATATATATCTGTAGCTGAGAGGTAAAGCGTAATAAGTCCATTTTTTTTAAATTCGTTTTTGAACAAATTTGGCTTATTTAATGGTCATTAAGTAACTCAAATGCGTTAAAAAACGAATTTTGATGAAAGTGGACTTAATGGACTTTTGATGAATTATCCTTTATTAAAATTCGTTTTTTAAACAGATTTGAATTACTTTGACCATTAAATAGGCCAATCCGTTCACAAACGAATTTTAAAAAAAAATGGACTTATTACCTTTTACCTCTCAGCTACAGATGTATATATATATATATATATATATATATATACATATTTTCCCACTACCTTTTAATATGTGTAGGGCCCCCCTATCGAAGTTAAGAGCTCAAATTGGGTAAATGGGGCTCATTCCGATGCACAAACAATACTGTCAAAGTGGGGACAAATTTTGGGCAAATTTTGGATCTGACCCAACCTTTAAGGGGGTGGTGGGGGGGGGGGGGGCGGTAAAACAATAAAACTTTTCCAAACCGGTTGGAAATAATGTTTCGGTGAATTATCTACAACATATCCAAAATTCAGCTTCCTAGGATGATTTGGAGGGAGTAGAGGGGGAAAAAGGATTTTGGCTGGATCTAACACGCCCACAGCCCCCCAGAATTAACGTAGTGTTGAAATTTGGTGTGTTGATAAAGTTCGTACCTAGGTTGTGATTTTTGGAGGTTTTAATATTTTACCCCCACCCCCCTCATTTTTAAGCTACAATTTCATGCTTTTTCGACGTTTTCGAAGTTTGTACCACTCGCACAGGTCACCCAAATAAACCTGGAGGGCTGAAATTTTGTATTCGGATTGAGTTAGTATCAAGGGGGTGCCTTCTGGGGGTCTTAACATTTAACCCTTACCTCCACTATTTTTATACAAAAAAGAAAACGATTTTTCTTGTTTTTTAACAGTTTCGTTCGGGTCAAAATCTCCTCAAATAAACCTAGAGGGCTGAAATTTTGTGTACAGCTTAAGCTAATAGCCAGCCACTGCTTTTTGGAGGTTTCAACTTTTAACCCTTACCCCCATTTTTACGCCAATATTTCCTTAATTTTTTTGCTTGTTTTCTAACACGTCTAGAGACTTTCTAAGGAAACCTAGAGGGCTGAAATTTTGTACGTGTATTCAGTTGGTATCCAGCTAGTACCTTTTAGGGAGTCCACATTACTTTTCTCCCCACTTCTCCCAATTTTACATCGGAATTGAATGCTATTGTTAAATGTGTTTTAAATGCATTATTTTTTATTCTAAATACAAGTAGGCGAATAGTAATTTTAAAAAAAAATTTAAAAGAAAGTGAACTTACTTTTATAACAAATGAAATACATACATATTAAGTAATTTAAAAATGTTATTAAAGTGACTGTTTATTTATAAATTAGGAATTTTGGATTTTTATTATTTATAAAACAGAAATTTTAGATTTTTTTGGAAAGAAAAAATAACTTCATAAAAGCCTTCCAGTTTACTATTTAAGTTCCTTTTTTAATATTTAAAAATAAAACACAAAGGCAATTGGCAGATAAGCATGGGTATGAATGCCCTCGTACGAATTGTGTTGGCTTTTTCCCTGTTAACTGCTATCGGCACAAAATTGAAATTTATTGAGATTCAGCCCTTAAAAACTTAAAACCTTTTTTGAAACCACCAAAATGACAAATCGCTTATGGACTTTCAATTACATTTCGCTTGTAGACACTCAATACCGAAGATGAAAGGAAAAATTCGACTTCCGTGATGGGGCTCCGCTGCTCACGGCCTTTTTTTTCTGTGTTCTACACATCTATCAAGTTTCATCAAAATCGTGAATTATTACTTCAAGACCTTTACTTGTAAGAGACATATTGTTGAACAAAAAATGATGGGTGTCGTTAATGCGTAAGTGCCAAAAAAATTTACTTAAATTAAAAAATTTAGAAAAATTAGTATAATAAAGGGATATAACGTTAATTTTTTTTCTATTACTTTGCCTAAGGTTGGTACGCAATATATATTAAATTCAAATAAATCGGCTCAGTAATTTCGTAAAAAAGTTTTTTTTGAAAATTTTTGTTGTTTTGTGTATTCATAAACTATTAGCCTCGGAGGGTAAAAATTTGGTGGGAATGTATCTGGGGCTAAGAAGTATTATTTCCTATAAAAACAATCAATTTTGCGTCAAGGGCCGTTTTCCCTCACAGAAAAAAAAAACTCACTGTATATTACAAAAACGTGAATTAATATTACAAAATTTTTACTCCAATAGATCCCTTTAGTAATATTACAAAACCACTTTTATTAAAAATCTGATTACTAAAACTTTTGTAATTATCACAAATACTTATTTTTGTGAATAAAACTCAATGTATGTTTTATTGAACATTTAATAAACGTTGCTATAATTACTAAATGGAATTTGTAATAGGTATGATTTATTTATTAATAATACTAAATTTTATAGTAAATTTTACTATATTTTTTTGTTGTAGTTACAAATTACCCCTGTAAATATTATTAAGGATATTTGTGAAGGAAAGGAACTTATTGGATATACTTTGATAATTAATGTAAAAAAGAAAGCAGATGTGACTATAAGATATGTACAAAATTCAAACTTCACATCTATTTTACACTGCATTACATTAATTATCAAAGTACATCCAGTTAGTCCCTATAAAATAAGAAAAATTTTATTTTATATAAATGAATTTATTAATTAATTAATACAAAAAAATAAAAAGTTATGTTAAAATTTTTTAACTTACAGGAGATATGACATGTGCTTTAGAAATAATTTTAACATATTTTATATTCAGAACTAATATTAAACAAATTTCATTGAAAGATGTAACTGTAGTCCAATATTTAATTACATCTTCAAAATCCAGTGAAAAGTTTTAAAAAAACAAAACAAAAACAAGCATGTTGTTTATCTGTAAAAAAAGCATATTTTACTAAAATATGAAACATAAAAAATGTCTAACTAAATAATAAATAACTTACTTGAATTTGAAAAACAATGCTTTTAATTTGCTAGTAATTTACTTAATTGAGTTTTTTCACATATTGGCAGGGTGCTTAGTATATGGTGGGGATAATTAAATAGATTGCAGCGTGAGTAGTGGAGAAAATAATACATGCTCATATGTGTTGATAGTGTAATAAAAAATATTAAATAAAAATATAATACATTGATCCACTTTGATTATAAACGCAATTGCTACTAATATGTCGTTCCTTATTTATCTGTTAACGTATTAACGTCTACACGTAAATCCATAAATACAGAATTAAAAATATTTGAGGTATTTTAAACTCACATGCAATGATGTTTCATAAGAAGTTATTGATGTTTGCTTTATGTATGACTGTACATTCAACTAAATGACTTATGCCAGCATTTCGTAATTTTCGAATTTCCCTGACGTGTTTCACTATCACCAGCAACTTTTTCCTCTGCATAGTCCGGGGTTGGAAGGAAATACTGTCTTGATAATTATATCCATGTTAACGTCGAAAATTGTTTAAATACTTTATTAATATAACTCTTATATTTCATCCAGTCTTTTATACCTCAAATTGTTCAAATTTATTTATATAAAAAAAAAAAAAATAATTGTAAATAACAAATATTTGTATTCAGATTTTACGGTTTTTTTGAAAATATTTTAAATTTATTTAAGGTTACCATTATTTAATAGCATGAAAAAATGTATATAATAGATGTCGTTGGTGTCACGCACCCAGCCAATAGTCGAATAATGGATTACATATTCGATTCAGAATCAGAGTGAAAAGATGAAAAAAGAGTAGCATGTTTTCAATCTGTAAAAAAAGAATATTTTACTAACTAAAATATGAAGCTTAAAATAATGTCTAACCAAAAAATGAACCCTTACTTGAATTTGAAAAGAAATGCATTTAATTTGCTAGTGCTTTATAAATTTTTGAACTGAAGGAACTTTTTTTTTCGTTATAAAAAAGTTTAATTTAACTGCAAATTTATACAATTTTTTTCCATAATGTCCAAAATTGCTTTTAGTATCTGAAAAAAAAGAGATTAAATTTTAATAGGAATAGTATTAATATTTGTGGGCAAAAAATAATTTATGAAAATACTTACTAACCAATATCTATTAGATTTTCGATAATAAAACCATTAGCAAGTTTTCTTCCCATATTTCTAACGTTCAAACAATTTTAAATTCAGATTGTATACTATATTTTTCATAAACTCTTGTCAGCTTGTAATAAATATTTATGATGATGGACGCTATTCTAAGAATCAAAGAATTCGTTAATACTGCGCTTGCGTCAGTTATTTATTACAAAACTTTTTGTTGTAATTACAAAACTCTGTTTTTAAATGATAAATTAAACAACTTTATGACAATCACTAAATTTTTTTGTCATTTAAATTTTTAAATTACTCAAGTATACTATCAAAATATTTTTTGTTATTAGAAATGTTTTTGTTACATTTGCAAAATTTTGTCTTAAAAATAACAGTAAAAATTAATAAATCGTAGTAGAGGCAAGTTTTGTAACAATATTAAAATTTTAGTTATAACAACAAAAACTGAAGAACAGAAATAGCTTTGTAAATATTATCAGGGCTTCTTTAAATGCATACATATAAGTATTATGAACGGTTACAAAATACCACTTAAACGTATCAGTTTGTCAACTCTGCGCAAGTGTCATTTAATTATTACAAAAATTTTCGTTTTAATTACAAAACAGATTTTTACTTTAAGCATGCGCATTTTGATTTTTAAAACAGTGTTATAATTACAAATATTTTTGTTATATTTATTTAAAATATTTAATAGAACTGCAATTAATGCTACAAAAATATACTACTAAACTTTTTTTTCGTTATTACAAAAGTTTTTGTAATATTTGCAAAATTTTATATTAAAACTAAGAGTACACATTAATAAAACGCAATTTGTAGTATTAATAAAACTTATATCAATCACTGGAAGCGAGTTTCGTTACAATTACTAAAATTTTAGTTCTAACAACGAAAACTGAACACTAAAAGCGGTTTTGTAAATAAAATCACTGTTTTTTTCTGTGTATCTTACCCGGCTATGCACTTTGCTGAATTTCGTTACAATAATAAGTGCTTCATCGTTTTTGTCATTCAAGTAACAATATACGTATTTATATTTGTTTCATTTTTCAGATTAAAAATTAACTAACTTTTCAAGAACGCGTCATCACCGATTTTGAAAATTTGTTCACTGCTAGAAAACTAAATTATTTTAGATGGATATAAGTTATGTTCTATGACGTCCGCCAGGGGCCGTTGGTTTTAACTGATTTTGGAAATTTTTTCACCTTTACAAAGCTAAACTCATTTAAATGCATATATGCTATATTATATGAGATCGGCCAGGGTCCTGGGGACTCAAAAGTAAAAAATTAACTACTCAACCGATTCGAAAATTTTATTACTCTTAGAGAGCTAAACTATTTTAGATGGATACAGGTTGTTATATGAAATTCGTCAGTGTTCAATCTTTGGAAATACGCTATTTTATGCAGGTGCTGCGACAGGGGTATTTTAGTTTTATAGGGAATAGGTGACATAGATAGGTATAGCAAGCAACAATAAAGTTTGATTAAACATCTTACAGGTATAGCGTCAGAAAGTCGGCACCAGCCTATATTCTAACCACTTGATGTCTATTGTATGGAGAAAACGCCAATCCGTTGACTAGAACATTTAACAATAACCACTTGAATTGTTGTGAGTTCGTCTTGAATGTTCTTGAATTCTTAAGAGAAACCAACTGATGATGAACCAATTGTAGAACACAGGGATGCACAATATTGTTGTCAAGATCCGCGCTACCAAATCCAATGTTTGCTCAATAACGTTCTCAGTTTAATCCCATCCTCGTCGCCAATTGACAATTCAATTATTAAAGTGCTGAAAAAAATGATTTTTATTTAAAACGAATTACGCAAGTATGACTTTACTTAATCATAATAACTACAATAATTACAATAATAAAAGATTACATTGAAGTATGTACGAAGAATATGTATTGAAGACTAACTAATTAACAAAGAGTTATTCTATATATTGGGTAATTTATGCGTGGGCCGGGTAGTGGTGGTGACTTCCTGGGTAACTGTCCTTATCTTTTGGACCATGGCTGTACAGATAAGGTTTTGTCGTGTGGCCGGTTGAATGTTCTTTATCTGGTTGACGATGACCAGCCGGATGAGTGTTCATTATCTGGCTGATTATGTTGGTACAATCTTAGAGTGTGCTTGGCCTATGTCCGGAATGATAACTCTAGCTCAAAGAATGGCTTTGTAGGGACTCGCGAACCTCAAGTATGGAAAAAATTAAATTTATTGTAACAAATTCAAACATTCAACATGATTAAAATTCATAATTACAGAAATACATGTTTACTATTCTGATTTATTTACTTTTTTATCTTAGCACTAAATAAAATATATAATTGAAGCGGTGGATTCCAAAACGCGCTAAGTCACTTTTTGCAATTTTTCAGGAAATGTAAAAAACTATCTCGGTAGGCAAATGTAGTAATCTGTTTAAATTATTTTCAAGTTCTTAGATAATAAATATTATTGATGTTATTTATTTGTTCTTATTTATACATATAATTTTCAATAGATTATATTGAAAAAAAACCTTTAAAAAGTTGGGTTGAGTTGGTTAAAATAAATCTAGTTTGTTTAAAGACAGATATGTTTTATTCAAGAAACATTTTAAACAGTGCATTATTAGCTATTTCATGTGTTTGACATAACAGAAAATCTGTCTACAAGCAAATTTGGAAAAAAATACCAGCTATTAATGGAAAAAAAAATGCAGTGGTTTACGAGTAAATTTGACTTAGAGCGTTTTGAAATAAAACTGTCACTGACAGCGCTTTTTTGGAAAACATTCCATTTTTCATCATTCATTTTACAGTAGACTAAGCTCATTTTGAAGGGTGGCACTACGAAAATCGTGTAGAGCTGGACTTGAACATTCTGCATCAACTAAAATCTCACATTAGACAAAAAATGACTTAGCGCCTTTTGGAATCCACCTCTTCAATTGTTCATCTCATGTCATCCGTTTCAGTGGAAGGTTAACAAATTTATAATTATATTACACTAGCGGAAATAATTAAAGGATCAAAAAAAAATTCCAAATTTTTAATGATTTTTCGAATGGCTGTATCTTCGCGAAAAATGGTCGTATCGGAGTCGTAAGCAAAGCAATTTAAAGCTGGAAGGTTCTAGTTTTCAGATCTTGCGATAAAAAAATTTTCAAAGCAACATGTATCGCTCAATCCTAATAAGTACACTGAAAAAAAAATTTCCGAAATTTTTTCGGTTTCTTTTTTTGGTCCACGGACTTGGAAAAAAATTTTCCGACTTAACCACCCAAATGGGCCGGATAACTTGTTCATTCAGCTTTAATTTGCTTGTTTTTAGACCTTTATACGACTACTTCCCGCTGAGATATCGGACTTTGAATGGAAAATGATCGTTTCGCCTTTGACCATCGATGTCTTAGCAACCAATGATCACACAGAAAATTGAAGGTGTGTTTCGAAAACTCGAATAAATTCTCTACAAGGATTAGCCATTGTTTTTTCAGAAAAAAATTTTTTTGCATACTCTACATGAATTTGAAAAATCAAGAAAAAAAGAGCTTTTGGGGGCTTTTTGGAAAATCAAGCGCTGAATTAAAAATTTCGAGAAAACCATTGATGTTAAGTGTGCCTTTTACAGTTCAATATACCCACAAAAACTTTACCGAGTTTCAATTGAATCCACCCAGCCGTTTTTTTGTTTCATTCGATTGAAGTTTTGAAAAAATTAATGGATCATTTTTTTACTGTTCAACTTTCATAATCTTGAACAAAATGAAAATAAAATTTTTCTCGGCTTTTTTCACATTTTTATCAACAACAGTATTTAAATTTATAAAAAAAAGAAAATTTCTTAAAAAATTTTCAAAAAAAAAATTTTTTTTCACGAATTTTTCGAAAAAATTTTTCAAAAATTTTCTTGAAAATTTTAGAAAAAAAATTTTTTTTTGAAAATTTTTTAAGAAATTTTCTTTTTTTATAAATTTAAATACTGCTGTTGATAAAAATGTGAAAAAAGCTGAAAAAATTTTTTTCTCATTTTGTTCAAGATTATGAAAGTTTAAGAGTAAAAAAATGATCCATTAATTTTTTCAAAAATTCAATCGAATGAAACAAAAAAACGGCTCGATGGATTCAATTGAAACTCGGTGGGGTTTTTGGGGGTATATTGAACTGTAAAAGGCACACTTAACATCAATGATTTTCTCGAATTTTTTAATTCAGCGCTTGATTTTCCAAAAAGCCCCCAAAAGCTCTTTTTTTCTTGATTTTTCAAATTCATGTAGAGTATGCAAAAAAATTTTTTTCTGAAAAAACAATGGCCAATTCTTGTAGAGAATTTATTCGAGTTTTCGAAACACACCTTCAATTTTCTGTGTGATCATTGGTTCCTGAGATATCGATGGTCAAAAGCGAAACGATCCTTTTCCATTCAAAGTCCGATATCTCAGCGAGAAGTAGTCGTATAAAGGTCTAAAAAAAAGCAAATTAAAGCTGAATGAACAAGTTATCCGGTCCATATGGGTGGTTAAGTCGGAAAATTTTTTTCCAAGTCCGTGGACCAAAAAAAGAAACCGAAAAAATTTCGGAAATTTTTTTTTCAGTGTACTTATTAGGATTGAGCGATACACGTTGCTTTGAAAATTTATTTATCGCAAGATCTGAAAACTAGAAACTTCCAGCTTTAAATTGCTTTGCTTATGACTCCGATACGACCATTTTTCACGAAGATACAGCCATTCAAAAAATCATTAAAAATTTGGAATTTTTTTTTTGATCCTTTAATTATTTCCGCTAGTGTAGATTTTAAAAAGAGATCTAAGGTCTTAAAAACTGAATATATATTTTTTTTAGGGGAATTTTGGATTGACCGGAAGAGGGCCAAATTATCTATGCGTTATTTCTTGTTTTTTGAAACTCCAATGAATAATCAGCGAATTGTAAGTATTTACTTAATTTTATTTTATATTATCATACCACAGGAACCCACATAATTTTAACGTGTTAAATGTGTAGCTGCGAACCAAACCTGCTCAAATTTAGTCTCTAAAAATAAAACAATATCAGAAATCATTTTTAAAATAAGTAATGTATTTTTGAAAGCAAGATAACAACTTGTTGTTCCTATTTTGTTACTTTTGCAGTTTGTTTTTATTTATCTATTAACTAATAAATGTTAAAAATCGGGTCCGATTTTTCCGAATGACCGGTCATTTTAATTTTTGAATGTAACTTCGTTTTATACTTAAAAACAAACCGTACGGAAATACTTAAAAACAAACCATACGGGAAAGTATTTACGGCAAATATTTCAATTGTCAAGTTGTTATTCTACTTTACAAAATATATAATCGAGTGTTAAAAAGTGGTTACTGATTCTCTCATTAAATTTTTCAAATCGTTATCTCCCTACATACCAAGTAAGAATTTCGTTAGATGTTGAATTGGGGCAGAAAAAAGAAAGGACAAATTAGAGACCTTATAAACAGTAATAAATTATTGTAATAATTGTAATTTGTAATTTATTTTTTGGTTTCTATGAAAATTAAATGACCAATTCCATGTATAAATCAATCACCCAAAAATTGCATGTTCGCCAACTTTAATTTCACTTTGTATATAATAAGTTTAAGATGTGTTGATCTATGAAATAAACTCGAATATTATTGAATTGTCTTTTATTTTGTCGGAGTTATAATTATTCAAAGTTGCGTTCAAGGTCACAAAATGGGGATTCCCCAAAATATTTTATCAATTGTTTCAGAGTCTAAGAATAATTAAAGAATGATTACATGTGCCATGGAATGTACTTTACATACACTTTCAATCAGATCGATTTCCGTCTCAATATATGTACATTGTACATATATTGAAGTAATCGCAACTTTTAATTTTTTCTTTAATCGCTTATACTGAAAATATCTTATCTTCGATTTTCGATTTTCTTTTTTTAAATGAAAATACTCAGTCCCTTCTATAACATGGTACTCGATTTTCTTGGTTTTTTGGGTTTTATGGATTTTACGGGGCTTAGTTTTAAAAAATACGTGAATTTTTTACCTAAATGATAAAATAATGTATTATAGTTATAATATTACCTCACCTTTGATTTTCGATTTTCTTTTTTCAAATGAAAGTACTCAGTCCCCTCTACAACGTGGTACTCGATTTTCTTTGCTTTTGTGAGTTTACTTAATTGATAAAATAAAGTATTAATTTCAATACTACACCAACTTGGATTTTCGCCCCCCTATAATGGAACACGGAATTTTATTATTATTATTATTATTATTACTATTATTATTTCGATTAAAATTGGGACACTACTGCCGGTGGATGGCGCGGTCAGTAGTGCCTGGCGGCATCGCCAACTAAGGGCATGCGCCGCCATACACAGTAAAAATAAAAACATACACAAAACAGACAGGAACACATAAATGCATTAAACAACGGACAAACATACACAGATAAAAATCCAACGATGGGCCCTGCCATCCCAGGGCTCAAAAGGAGCGGACAGTCCTTGGTGACGGTACGATAAGTACTAGACAGAGCGTCCAGTCACCAAGGCCTGAAAACCATCGCTGCGACTCCCCTCGAGGTGTAAAGGGCCCCGAGATGGAGGAACCTGACTAGAAACACTCAAAAAACAAGACTAGAAAAAAAATCACAGTGTTATCACAGAAGAGAAACTTTTTACGTCGCTGGGAGATCACAGGCCGACCAGCGACGCAATAAGGAGTTAAAACAATACCGCTGTGGAGCCATAACAACAGGCCCACAGCGGCATAACAAAATATCACAGATAAATAAAAACAAATGATGTACCACCTCGGGTGTAAAGAGCCCTCGGTGGTACATCGTTAAAAAGAAATAACAACAACAAAAAACATGAATAAATAACAACAGTACCACTAAGGGTGTAAAAAGCCCTTAGTGGCATAACGAGAGACTAAAAGTACCCTGCCAGACCAGCTGAAACAGGGTATAGTTAATAAATAAGACGAACACAAAAATCTTTGAAACACATAAAAATAAAATCGTTACTGGACATAGATTTACTGTCGGGGGAGAAACAAGAGACGACTTAGTAAAATTAAGAGATGTAATGCCCCTAAAGTCTCTGAAGAAGATGCGAATTTCGGAGAAATTCAAGCATCTTTCTTTCAGAGACCGCATCATAAGATAAAGCTTCGGCTACATTATTCGGGAGCTGCAACCTCTGACGCAATGGCTCAAAGGTTACACATTCCTCAACTATATGCCTCACAGTCAGCGCCGTCCCGCAGGCGGCGCACTTTGGCTGATCCTCACCGGCGAGAAGATGACGGTGTGTTAACGCCGTGTGGCCCAAGCGTAAACGCGTCAGGGCCACACTCTCTCGCCGGCTCAGATTTACAGGTGCCGGAGTTCTTCGAACCTCAGGTTTCACCTGTTTGAGATTCGCCGTGAGGTTGTTCCACTCATGTTGCCATTTCTGATCGATCGCGGATCTAATGCACACTCTCAGATCCTCTGGGCGAATGGCAATGTCCTGTGGCTCACCGACTTCGGCTGCATGACGTGCTGCCTGGTCGACGAGTTCATTGCCAGGTATCCCCACATATCCGGGAATCCAAAAGAAGGTGATAGACTTTTGGCGGAGCATGTAGAGATACGTCAAGATGTTCTGCACCAGTGGATGGTATGAGAGCGGCAGATCGCTTGCAACGCGCTCAACGAGTCGGAAAAAATGAGGAATGCGCTGTCTTCGGATGTTTGACAGAATCGCAGGGCTTGCAAAATCGCAAATAATTCTGCAGTATACATAGTGGCCTGGGGAGGAAGTGACCAAGCGTGAGGATCGTCACGAATGACGATGGCACTTCCAACACCCGTAGCTGTTTTGGAACCATCTGTGTATATGCAGAGAGAGTCAAGTTCGCTAATGATATCATAAAAGCGGGATCGATATTCGAATGAACTGGTCTCCTCCTTGTTGAGACCAGTTAGGTCGAAACGACACCTTACTTTAGGGATCAGCCAAGGAGGTACTTCCATAGGACGTTTGGGAAGTACCTTGGCGAACTGTAAGTGCAGACTCTCTAATAACTCCTGCGTTCGAACGGCCACTGGTCGACTTATGGTGGGACGTTGACCATAGAGCCCCTGTAAACGGTATCTGAATAGAGTCGGGTGGTTTATATGTGAAGGTGTTGCATATACCCCGCTGCATAATTGAGCAAGAGACGCTCACGTCTCAGTCGCAGCGGGGGAAGACCCGACTCTACGCAGAGGCTCATAGAAGGACTTGTTCGAAATGCTCCCGTAGCCAGTCGTATGCCTGCATGGTGAACAGGATCTAGGAGTAGAAGCGCAGACGCCCGGGCGGAGGAGTAAGCAATGCTGCCGCAATCAATCCTAGTCAGAACTAGCGATTGATACAGGCAAAGCAACGACTCCCGGCCCGCATCCCACGATGCACCTGCCAAGCACTTAAGCATGTTGATTGTCCTGCGACAACTCGCTGCTAAGGCTTGGAGGTGTGGACGCCACGTAAGTTGTTTATCAAAAATTAGTCCTAGAAACCTGACGCTATCAACGCACTGAAGATTGGATCCATTAAGTGTGAGAACAGAATCCGGATGTGCGTTGCGCTTTCTGCAGAAGTGAACCACCGATGTTTTTTGAGGTGAGAAACGAAAACCAAGAGCTTCTGCAGAAGTCACCACTTCGTTGATGCCTTGTTGCAGCCGTTGTTGGATATCCTCGATGGAATTGGCTGCATATAATATGGTTAGGTCATCAACGTACAAGCAACGACGAATTGGGGCTGAAGCTGCAATATGACTGACTGCGATGGAAAACAAGGTGACACTAATGGTTGAGCCTTGAGGAACACCATTCTCCTGGGAGTGGGCCTCAGACTCAGTGTCACCTACCCGGACACGAAAAGAACGGTCAGTCAGAAAACTTTTAACGAAGTGAGGGAGGTTACCTTTCAAACCCCAGTCGTGCAGCTTCTTGAGAATGCCATACCTCCAGGTCATATCATAAGCTTTCTCCAGATCGAAAAACACAGCCACAAGGTGTTTTCGTTGGAGAAAGGCGTTTTGAATGGCATTCTCAAGGCGAACAAGATGGTCCGTAGTCGAATGGTATCGCTGGAACCCACATTGATGTTTAGGAATGAGATTGTGGGATTCCAGCCACCAGACGAGACGGTTGTTCAACATTTTTTCCAATACCTTGCTGAAACAGCAAGTCAAGGATATTGGACGGTAGCTAGATAGTTGCGATAAATCTTTACCCTCTTTTAGCAGCGGAATGATGGTAGCTTCCCGCCACTGCGGAGGGTAAACGCCTTGCCTAAAAATTTCGTTATACAGATCCAGTAACCTACACTTACCAGGATAAGGCAGGTTCCGGATCATGACGTAGGGGATCTCATCAGGTCCAGGGGAAGTATCCCCAGATCCCCGAAGCGCCTCCAGTAATTCTTGCATAGAAAACGGTTGGTTATACTGGAGGGATTCATCCAAGAAAAAATCAAGATCATTTTGTTGTTCGTGTTCGATCTTGATCCGCAGGAAGTCCGGGTCATAATTCTGGGAGCCACTGACGCGCTCAAAGTGATTAGCAAAGCAATTAGCTATTTCCGCGCGTTCAGTGATGTTCCGACCGTCGACGACGAGAAGGGAGGGCATAAGTGAACGGGAAGATTTCCCAGTAATGGCCCTCACTCTTCTCCATACCTCTGAGGTGGTCGTGGAGGTATTTATGGCCGAAAAATATAGCTCCCATGATAGCCTCTTCTGTTCTTTGATAGTACGTTTACAGCGTGCTTGCGCATGCTTGTAGGCTATCACATTTTCCTGCGTGGGGCGTCGTCTGAGTTCATTCTACGCCCGCTTTTTCTCTGCAACTGCTACACTCACGACTTCATTCCACCATGGTACGTGACGTTTGGGTGGAATGCTGGACGACTTCGGTATACTCTGATTTGCTGCTTCAATGACATTGGAGGACATTTTCTCCACATCATCTTCTACGTTTCCAGTCAGCTCGGGTGTACGGAATGAATTAGCGTACCTGTTCCAGTCTGCATGACGGAGACGCCATCTCGGCGAAGACGATTGTGGAGTCGTCGGCGTAGTACTGTTCAATATAATCGGCATATGGTCACTAGTTCACTACCGTATGAGTCAGACGCCAGCGTCCATTCATAACGGTGTGCCATGACTGGTGAGCCGAGTGATAAGTTGATAGCCGACAACTCACCGGTTCTTGCGTTAATAAAAGTACCTTCACCGGAATTCAACAAGACCGTTTCAGACTCATCTAGAAACCGTTCTATGAGTCTTCCACGGGCGTCTCTTGTGCTACAGCCCCACATGGGGCTGTGAGCATTAAAATCTCCTAGTAACAAAAATGGACGTGGTAACTGTAAGGTAAGCTCGGTCAGGGATTCGACATTCCAGTCGAAATCTGGTAAATAGACCGAGCATACTGTGAATTGGGGCGGTTTCATTAAACGAATTGCGTTAGCTTGTAGGGGAGTGTTTAATGGATGGTCCCGAAAAGGGATGGCATCTTTTATTAAGATGGCAACACCCCCCCCCTCTCGCCCGGATGTCTGGCTGTACATTATGCCGGCGGATATGATATTTTTGATTGAAAATTGTTCCGCCGGCTTTAAATGGGTCTCTTGAAGGCACACGCACATGGGCGTGTGCTCAGCCAGAAGCATCTGCAACTCACAGTAATGATGTTTTACACCATCCCAGTTCCATTGTATGATCGCCATTTTTGCTGCTACGTAGGGTTGCTCCCTAGGAAGTGTGGCTACTTCTTAGGTTTCCCCTTTGGCCAGCCTTTTTTCTTTTTTATTACCTGAACCTCGGCATCAGAGTTATCCGACTCCGTGGCCGAGGTATTTGTATAGGCGTCGGACGTCGGGTGTTTCACACCCGTCCGTACCGACGCCGTCGACATGTCCGAGTCGCTCACTGGTGTTGATGTGGAGCGACTCGGGAGGGGGGTGGTCGGTCTGGACGGCCGCTGTGGTAGCGGAGCCGTCAATGATGGGGGCGGAGTGAATTCCGCCTCCGGTTGTGAGGTGGCAGGTCCCTTTTTTGGGGACCTTGGTTTGGCCACCTCTTTTTCCCCCTCGCTGTGACGCCTTCTCGAGGGCGAAGATTTCTTAGGTGATGTCTTCTTGGGAGAAGACGTCACGTTTCTAACAACTGGTCCTTGAGGTGTTGGAGTTATTATTCTCCTAGTCTCAGAGACCTTGGCTGGCACTGCAGCGGCTGTGGTAGGTGTAGGGCTAGCTACACCCACAGAGCGCATAAGGCTCTCTTGCATTCTCTGCATCGTTTGTTGCATGCTTTTCATAGTATCTCTTAATTCTTTAATTTCATGATTTTTACCAGCCGCTGAAGGGGCGGGGGCGGCATTAACGCGTGCGTACCCATCCAAGGCCGAGCGACGGGGCGTATTTCCCAGAAGCTTACGTTTTGCCTCTGGATATGTTAGTTTTTCCAGGGCTCTCAGCTCTTGGATGGTTGACTCTTGTTTGAAAAGCCCCCACAGTTTACGCATTTTATTGGTTCGCCACACGGTTGTCCTTCGTGCAGCGGCTTACCACACACGCATATCTGTTGCTCAACATTACATCGTTGTGAGACGTGTCCGTACCGTTGACAGTGGTAACACTTCATCGGTGCTGGAATGTACGGACGTACGTCCACTTTTGTGAAAAGGCCGATTACAACTTCCCTAGGTAGATTTATCCTATTGAATGTTAATAGTATTAAGGGGGATTCGGGATATTTATTCCCCCTGTTGTATCTCAGCCTTTTTGCTTCAATTACCCCCTGTGGAAACATCTCCGACACTATCTCATCCAGGGTGCAGTACGCTAAGGAAGGGTGCATGATAACGCCCCTTGAGTAATTTAGTATACCATGGGGCGCTACCTCAACCGCGTACTGGCCTAATTCTTATAAATCTAAGATCTTCTGTGATTGTGCCGGTGAGAATGCCTTTATGAGCAACCCTTTGCCCGATAGTTTGGCATCTTTGACCTGCCCAATTCCCTCTTTAACCAATTTTGCCAAAAGAAAAGGGCTGATTTTACTAAAATCGCCCTCCTTTGGCTTAATAATAATATACTTAATATAATTAACTGCTTGCATTCTTGAGGAATCCAAATGAATTGGATTCCCACGATTTTTCCCTTTTTTGGTTTGGGGAGGGTTACCCCTTTTCGCTTGAGTACTCACTCCACTGGATTGTGGAGCGGGTACAGCGGACGCGGCAGCGGGACGTGTCTCGCTACCAGTGCTCCCACCAGATGACAGCGGTGGAGCAGGGTTCGCGTCCGGTTTGGAGGGCCCGGACTCGCCCTTATTTAATAAGTTTTCAGTTCCCATAAAAGTAACACAATAAATCCCCCACCCCGCTCCCCACCCTCCACGGAGCCTCATAAGGGACGTGGAACTCCCACGCCAGGGATACGGGAATGAGGGGCCCTAGGGACAAGCCCATTGCCCCAGTAACACGCACGACCCCGGGGCGCTCGAATTTACTGCGGCCGGTGCATAACCGCAGCCACGGTCTATGCCTGAAGCCAGGGCCGAAGTGAAGTGTTGTTCTGCCGTACCCGCAGGTAACGGCTTCCCTCAGTCACCAGGATCCATTTTTCCAGGCAACGCCGCTAAGCCACACACGAGCTAGTGTGGGTCCCGAAGATGACTTGAAGTTGGGACAACATTGGAAAAACGAAAACAAAACAAAACCAAAAACAAAAAAGAAACAAAAGATAAAAGAAAACCTGAAACAAAAGGAAATAAAAATAACGAAAACAATAAAAACGAAACGAAATAAAAAGATAGGTTGAAAAAATGAACTGTCGATCCGACACCTTTCGTGAAAACGGTGGTACCTCGAGAAGGAACGGTGCCAGTCTTGGGTAGTCAGAGGCTAATGGAATCCGAAGATTTCTATATTGCGCATAAACTACCCCTGGGACCCTTAGCCTCCTTGACACCAATGGGGGATAAATGGGGGACACTTATAGCAGCTACCCTTGGCACCTCACGGGTGCCAAGGGTAGCTGCTATAAGTGCCCTCACCACCATTATTATTATTATTATTATTATTATTATTATACTATTATTATTATTATTATTATAGACTTTTACGCCAACCTGGCGCTCACTACTCAGTAGGACAGTACTGGGTAACATTCACCTATACCGGCATTATGCAAGGTATTAGGCTCTGTGGAAGGGTAATGTGCCAAACCAATCCGTAAAAGTACCGTAGTACATTCACGGACGGGTTTGTCACATCACTCCTTATATTGTTGTTGTTGTTGCTTGAAACGAGGTGTTATGCGTCTATTTTGGTGTATACTGGTTCGTACGACGAGACTTTTGTGGGAGCGTAGATGTTGGCTCAATGACAGACGGCTGTGAATGCCTAGTTCGCTTTCGTGTCCTCAGATGGTAGGTAGGAGTAGGGACAGAGGGAAGGGAAAGGACTGTTTGTGTTTGTGTGTGTGTTTGTGTATGTGTGTGGATGTGTCTTATTATTATTATTATTATTATTATTATTATTATTATTATTATTATTATTATTATTATTATGATTTTTGTTATTTATAAGAATTTTTGCTAGTGTTTTTTTTTAGCGAATTTCCAAAACTGGAAATTCAGCTTTTACGCCAGGTGTCATGTGCGACCTAAGCCCGAGACCATATCAGAAATATGTTTTGAGGTCCCTAGAATACGAAAATGATATTCACTAAAATTTATATATATATATATATATATATATATATATATATATATATATATATATATATATATATATATATATATATATATATATATATATGTATCCGCGCGATAACTCTCGAACGAAACGTTTAATGCTTATGAAATTTTGTGTGCGAATTCGATTTTCCAAATCGTTGGATGAGTTCGTTAGCCAGACACGTCGGATGCCCAGAAGTAGGTTTTCCGGGCGTTTTTTGTCAACAAAATGAGTTTTTTGCCAGAATTAAGCAATTTTTCAAATTTTTTTTTACACCAAGCCCTAGTAAAAGGTAAAATTCATAAAAAATGTTTTTATACCGTTGCTCTAAATTGCTTACTTTTCGAGAAAAACTAGGAAATATGTCGTTCTCCATTTCACTCGCACTCGCATTCTTTTTTTTTCTGTCTCATTTTTTACGAGCTAAATTCGAAAAAATCCGCTTTTTAAGTAGCATGTCATGATTTTTTTAATCCAATTTAACGATTCGGCTATATTCTTTTTCTTTGTCAGTTAAATGTTTTTATAATGTATCTCTATTCCATTTTTTTTTAGATAAAAAATCACGGCGCAGTATGTTATGTGATATGATCAGAATTTAGATGATGTTTACACCTTCCTAAAATTAATAAGAGCTTGCTACAATCGCATAAAAATTACGTTAAATCATATTCAAACAATAATATTTTTACGTAATTTTCTATCCAAATGACAATACTACGTTATAATTATATGTATAAACCCATCATTTTAGTGGTAAATAAATTTGCACATTCAGTTTTTTTTTCTTTTGACAACAAAACAAATAATTTTAAATTTTGACAAGTTGTATCATACATTTTTGAAAATATTAAATATTTATTTTTTTAAGGAAAAAATGTATTAAAGATCTGAAATTTGTTTAACAAAAACCATACATCTGCTCGTTTTACCTTAAAAATCTCGGAAAATAGAATATTTTTCAATAATTAACTCAGAAAAAGCATATATGAGGTAATTTTCATGATATTTTTTTGAAAATTTCAAAATAGTAGGGTTACAATGTTTTTTTTTTTTAATTATTTTGTAGAATTTAGTAAACACACATCGTAAAAAGTACTCGCCTTGAAAAAATCAAACAAGTATTTAAAAAAAAAAAATACTATTTCTTAAAGAAAATATTAAAATTATGTACAAATGCCGTCCTGACCAACTGATATATTGGAACCGATTTTGAGCAGCTGGATTTACTACAGGCAAAAGCTCATAGTGAATACACACATTTTTTAACATCCTTTTGAATTTTGTAATTCAATCATTACAAATAAAATCTAAATAAAAAAAATCTCTATAACCTGTTTTTTCTCAATTTTCTAGCATCAAATCTAGCGATAATTAACTAGCGGGTGATTGTATTGACCACACATTTTAATGTAAAATATATTAATTTTAACCGGCTTCAAAATAACGTTTCGATTTTAACAATAAAAATATTTAAAAAAGTGTTTAAGTTCTGGCAAGATTGTCAAAAAGGGACTGAAATATTTAATGTGTTAAGTACTTACTAGACTTATAAACTTTCATTTTCGTATACGCTTTCGGTTTCGGATATTTAATTATTTCGGATATCGGTAGTTTTAGTTACGGTTACGAATATCCATAACATCCCTAATGTAAATGTTTGTCAATCCAACTTCATCGAGAGAAAGTTAATTAGGTATTTACGATTTTCGGAAGAACACGTATATAAATTTTATAAGTACGTATTATCATATAAATACATTTGGTTTGCAATTTTTTAATAATTAGTTTCTACGCTACTGAAATTATCTATCCATTTGAAAATTGGGATCCAGTGATGTACATTGACACTACAAAAGTGTGGGTGAAAAATTTCATTTTCACTTTTACTGAAATTATGTCATAAATTCATATTTTCAGAATTTATTCATTTGACAGAAAAATTCTAAATTATTAAAAAAGCCAAATAATTAATAACAATTAAAATAAAAAAAAAAAAAAAAAAAAAAAAAAAACAGAAAACATTTATTTATATTTGCATTTTTATAAAAACATGTAGGTATTATATTTTATATGCACTTTAACTAAAATGTCAAATTTCACACGTTGTTAATTTTCAATTTCACTCATAATGTGCTTAAAAATCAAAACTTAAAGTTTATAACATTCACAATCCGTGTAGAGTGTCCATACGTCTTGGTTTTCCCGGATTTGTCACGGTTCTAGCTCCGTTGCTCCGGTGTCCCGACAGACTTTTTCAAGACGTCTCGGTCGATTTGTTTCGGTTTTTCAAACTACTCATTTTTATTTTCATCATCTAATAAGTACACAATTTTTCATTTTAAATCATGAATAGTTCAGTATCATATTAAAAGATCAACAGTAGATTCATTTACAACCAAACCTAAAAATATTTAAAAAAAATTAATTACTAATTAAATTTTCCAAGTTTTTTCGATTTTACCTTAAACACGAACTTCCAAAAAAACATTTTCTTTTCTTAACTTTCCATCATATATGTATCTACATAAATAAATTGTAATATTATTTTGCTTGCTTTTATGATACTGAAGGTACTGAAGTTATTGAACAATTAAAAATTAAAATGACTGGAATTTTATTCGAACTTTTAAATAAAGTAGTTAACTAACGCGCTAGATAGATAACGCCACAATACAGAAATTGCCAACATTTAAATGTTCATGTTTCACATTAATACAAAATAAAATACATTAATACAAAATAAAATTGTCTAAGAAGCTCACTTTCATAAGAAATTTTATAAAAATTTAAAAAATATATATTTCCTAGAACAGGGGGCGATTTATTTTAAAAAAAAATTAATATTTTAAATAAAGAGCCATTAATAGGTAATCTATACATATAATACAAATGTAACGAGATCGTTTCTGTATAGGGAATATTTTTTAAAAATTGTGCAGATACTGTAAATAGTTATCGATGTAGATATCAAAACAGCGATTTTTTAAATTTTTGTCTGTCTGTCTGTCTGTCTGTCTGTTCGTCTGTTCACGCATCACACAAAAACTACTGGATGGATTTTAATGAAATTTGGTGTGCCGACAACTTATTACCCGGATCAACATCTAAGATACTTTCTACTTCGAGAAAATGTCTCATTCCCACGGGAAAATGGAAAAACCATGTTGAGCATGTGCATACAGTACGCAAAAACTATTGAACGGATTTTGATGCAATTTGGTGTGGTGATAACTTATTACCTGAGTCCGCATCTCAGATACTTTTTATTTCGGGAAAGTGGCTCATTCCCACAGGAAAATAAAAAAACTTTTTGAGCATGTGCACATATTACGCGAAAACTATTGAACGGATTTTTATGAAATCTGGTGTAGTGATAACTTATTACCTGCGTCAACATTTAGGATACTTTTTATTACGGGAAAATATTTCCTTCCTTCAGGAAAATTCAAAAATTATTTTGCTTATGTGCATGTATACTTAAAACTATTGTTCTATGCGAATGCTTTATAATTACTATACTTATATACTTGTCATTTATTACATTAAATTTACCATAATACAAAATTTCTGGAGACTAACTCTATTTTAAATTAATTTAGAAATTTCGAAAATTTAAGTGCCTATATATGGCCGCTATTACACTGTCATAGATATATGTCAAAGTTTTATTTAATCAAAGAAATATTATAGTGTAATAAGTCAACTTTTATAATATAAATTTCTGTAACCATAGTTAAAGATACTTCTTAATATTTGATCATAGATTTGATCAAAGTTCTTTGACATATATCTATGACAATGTAATAGCGGCCTATCCGAAAAATTCATTTTGGATGAAACTTGTTATATTTATAGGATAGATACTAGTTTGGGATGCAAATATAATAAAATAATAAAACGTTGGAAGTCCAAAAATTTTGTATGAGTTCTCCAGTCAGACACGTCCAATTCCAAAAACCTCAAAAAAATGAGTTTTTTTGCAAACAATTTGCCAAAATTTAAAAGTTTTTCCAATTTTTTTTACATTGTGGTAAAGAACCAAGAAAATCACAGAAAATACATTTTGAACCATTATTCTAGGTAAGCGGGTTTTCGAAAAAAAAGTAACTTTTATGATTGGAAATTCGCTATGTTATGCAGATGCTGCGACAGGGGTATTTTATATATAATGGATATTTTTATTGTATCGTGTGTATAATAATGTCTAAATTAATCAGATAGTTATTTTATTAGCATGTTTATTGATAATAGGAGTTTGGTTTTCGATCGTTAGAAAAGTATTTCTTTGCTTGTCTCTAGCCCTAATTTTGTTAGTAGATTATTAAGATAATTAAGTGCGTTTCTTCGTCAATTTCGGACAAAATTGCGACTTGCTTCTATGTAGGTATAAAATCAAAAAATCTAACAGCTAACAATAAGTAAATTTCTTGCAAACTGATACTTTGTTTTACCAATTAGTTAAAATTTTCTTAAAAATTAGTTTCGTAAAATTCATAAATTTTATAAAAACTAAGAAAATCGAGTACCATGGTATAACGGCGACTTCATACTTTAACTTAATAAAAAAAAAAAAAATACCGCAAATTAAAATTGCGGTAATGTTGGAATTATTATTTTATTTTATCAATTTGTTAAAAAGTTGAAGTATTTCTTAAAAATTGAGCCCCGTAAAATCCATAAAACCCAAAAAAACCAAGAAAATCGAGTACCACGTTGTAGAGGGGACTGAGTACCAAAGGTGAGGTAATATTATAACTATAATACTTTATTTTATCATTTAGGTAAAAAATTCACGTATTTTTTAAAACTAAGCCCCGTAAAATACGTAAAGCTCAAAAAAAAAAAAAAAAAAACTAGAAAATCGAGTACCACGTTGTAGAGGGGACTGAGACCGAGTACTTTCATTTAACAAAAGAAAATCGAAAATCAAAGGTGAGGTAATATTATAACTATAACACTTTATTTTATCATTTAGGTAAAAAATCCACGTATTTTTTAAAACTAAGCCCCGTAAAATCCATAAAACCCAAAAAACCAAGAAAATCGAGTACCACGTCATAGAAGGGACTGAGTATTTTCATTTAAAAAAATAAAATCGAAAATCGAAGATAAGGTATTTTCAGTACAAGCGATTAAAGAAAAAATTAAAAGTTGCGATTACTTCAATGTATGTACAATGTACATATATTGAGACGGAAATCGATCTGATTGAAACTGTATGTAAAGTACATTCAGTGGCACATGTAATCATTCTTTAATTATTCTTAGACTCTGAAACAATTGATAAAATATTTTGGGGAATCCCCATTTTGTGACCTTGAACGCAACTTTGAATAATTATAACTCCGACAAAATAAAATATAATTCAATAATATTCGAGTTCATAGTTCAACATATCTTAAACTTATTATATACAAAGGGAAATTAAATTTGGCGAACATACCATTTTTGGGTGATCGACTTATACATGGAGTTGCTCAAATGTTAATTAATAATTAATTATATAGGGAAAAAACACATCCAAACATCCGTGATTATAAGTTAGCATGTATAATTTTAGTCTTTATTGCCAAATAATTGGACACAATAATAGTATATTATTCAATGAGCTGGTAATAATAGCTATCAGTGTCGTAATGTATCTGAGTGAATAATAGTCCTTGCAAGCGAATAGAATACTATACTTTTTCTACAACATTATATATATATATATATATATATATATATATATATATCTATATATATATATATATATATATATATATATATATATATATATATATATATATATATATATACCTGAGCTTGGGACTATAATAGAAATTTGCTTTGAGGTCCCTAGAATCCGAAAATGATATTCCCCAATATATATATATATATATATATATATATATATATATATATATATATATATATATATATATATATATATATATATATATATATATATATATATATATATATATATATATATATATATATATATATATAAACTATTCTTCAATTTATTGTATAGTATGAGAACTTTCCGAAATTGTATATAAAGTAGTTCGTACACAAAACCACGATGGCATTGTGAGTATTCTAAAATAAAATGTCCTCGAACTAACCAATATATGACACCGTGAAACTTAAAGAATTAGACTCCGATCATTGATTAAAAAAAGTTACTGTAATAAAACTTTTCGAAAAATATGTGTGCTTAACACGGTGACGGTTGGTTAGCTGATACAATGTTGTGACACCTAATACATGAATTATAAGGTATATAAAAAAAGTAGTGTAATTTCTTGCCGTGAATAATTCGTGAGTCACGAAAAATTAAGGACCTCAAAATAAAACATCATTTTCATTGAAATTATTATATTTAAAATATATTGACTGGGCATTTCGTCATTATCCTCAGTCATAGGTAATACTGTTTGTACAATTTTTAAATGGCATTCAACTGGCCACTACGCATGAAAGCTGCCCTCAGACTATCATTAAATACATATAATCTGTTGGTCACATTAAGAATCTGTTCTACTAACAAGGAAAGGTTCCCAGGCGTCCGCCTCCGATTTCAGTGCCGCTGAAATATGTTATTCTACGTCGAAATCTAAGAGACACGTATTTTTTTTTTATCGGCGGAAAAAACGGTTTGAAGAGGTGAAATCACCCTTTAAAATTGGGGTAAAAATTTAATTTTTAAAATATCTCGAAAACAGTAAGAGATAGAGCAAAAGTTTAAATTGGCGATATTATTCTTTTTTAAAGAGCTATCTATTGATATGTAATTTGTTCAATTTACATCAACAGGGGTGGTTGGGGGTTAAAATTTGGGGGTTAATTTTGCAAAAAGGGGGTGAAAATTAAACAATATAAAAATTTTGTTTACAGATTTGAAATCTACGTCAAAAAATCTAATTGACCTGTTTTCGCTCAATGTCTTAATATTAAGTCTAGGGGTAGTTAACTAGGGGGTGACTGTGTCAAATAATCGTACTATTCGGGTAGTTCAAGAAGTTCTTCTTGATGGAAAATAGTTTAAGACAATTAAAATAACGTAGAAATGAAATTTCCGGTTTCAAAATTCAGTTTGAGCAACATTGCAGAGGGGGTGAGTCACCCTCTTAAATTACGTACCAGTTTATATACACTCATTTTTAATATTAACACACTGACAGTGGGTAATAATGTCACAATAAGTGGTTCTGAAGTTGAACTATCGTATGTAAGGTTTTCATTAGTCTCATACTCATGGGAACTGTCCTCAAACTATCATTAAATACATATAATTTATAGCGAACAATTTATAAAAATAATTTTCAAAAGTTCCTGAACTAAACATTGCGTATCTCATGATGTCCCCAAACTCTCTGATATACATCTCTCTATTGTCCACAAGAAATTTTAATCACCATTATAGATATTCGTATCTTGTGTTGCGTAATATGTATTGTAAAATATTACAAGTAAGAAAGTATTATTATAAAGATTCAAAGTCATAGGGAATACTGTTTTTTTTTTCAGTTTTTAAATGACGTTCAACTAGCCAATACGCATGACAACTGTCCTCAAACTATCATTAAATACATATAATTTTAGCGAACAGTTTATAAAAATAATTTTCAAAAGTCCGCGAACTAAACATTGCGAATCTCACGGTGTTCCCAAACTCTCTGATGTTGTCCACCAGGAATGATCTCTATGTTGTCCACCAGGAATTTTAATCACCAGTATGAATATTCGTATCTTGTTTTGCGCAATATGTAGGGTAAAATGTTACAAAAATTAAAGTATTATTATAGATTCAAAGTCATAGGGAATACTGTTTTTACAATTTTTAAATGACATTCAACTACCCAATACGCATGAGAACTGTCCTTAAAACTATCATTAAATACGTATATAATGTATAACGAACAATTTATAACAGGGGCGGCCAACCCGCGGCCCGCGGGCCGTATGTGAACTGTTTTTGGCCCGCGAGATTCATCAAACTTGTACAAAACATATTTTTTTTTTTTATAATGACCAAGGTAGTGAAAATTAATATATTAAAAAAATACATAATATATGGGAACACATAATTTTACATGCGGCCCGCGGATATATGATGTGCTTTTAAAGTGGCCCGCAAGATCATTTGGGTTGGCCACCCCTGATTTATAAAAATAATTTTCAAAAGTCCCCCGACTAAACATTGCGAATCTCATGGTGTCCCCAAACTCTCTGATATACAGGGTGGATCATTTTAATCTATGCATCTAAATATCTCGCCAGAGGCGCCACCTACCAAAAAATGACCTTTACAAAAGTTGTTGGGTACCAAGGGGGACATTAAATGGTGACCTTAAATTTGACCTTGGTCTTCATTCTCAAGGTCATTTTCAGGTCAAGTCTTATTTTCCAAATGGAAAAGCCTATTTTTTATTTCGGATTCTGAAGGAGCGTGAAATTTCACGTCGAAAATGCTATAAACGAATTTTTTTATTATTGACCTTAAGAGCTGTAAAGACCACCAAAGAACAATAAAAAATTCGATTTTAAAGGAAAAACCTAACTGTAAAGTGTCGGCATCTTTTGGGGACGTAAAATTAGAGCTTCTGTTCGTTTTTAATGATCTCTGAAGGTTATTCTAAGGTCAAAATCCAGAAAAAAATAACACTAAAAGTTATGAAAAATTAATTTTTCATAATTAATAAATTTCATAACTAAAAAATAAAGAATTAAAGGTCAATAAAAAAAATTCGTTCATAGCATTTTCGACGTGAAATTTCACGCTCTTTTAGAATCCGAAATAAAAATAGGTCTTTCCATTTGAAAAATACGACTTGACCTGAAAATGACCTTCATAATGGAGGCCAAGGTCAAATTTAAGGTCACCATTTAATGTCCCCCTTCATACGTAACAACTTTTGTAAAGGTCATTTTTTGATAGGTGGTACTTCTGGCGAGATATTTAGTTGCATAGATTAAAATTCCCCACCGTATATCGCGCGTTTTCTGTCTCAACCTCGTATATCAAAAATTACATGTTTTAGGACACACAAAAATCATATTAAATACTGTATTTATACATATACTTATCTATATATATTTATATATATATAGGTAGCCAACATCAATGGGTGTCATTAGCATAAATCTTGAGTTCATAGTGATGAAGATACAGATTTAAATACGTTTTGTTTGTGTGTTCAAAAATTGGGATTTTTCAGATACGAGGTTGAGACAGAAAACGCGCGATATATCTCTATGTATGTCGTCCACCAGGAATTTTAATCACCATTATAAATATTCGTATCTTGTCTTGCGCAATATGTAAGGTAAAATGTTACAAAAATTAAAGTATTATTATAAAGATTTAGGAATACTGTTTTTATAAATTTTAAATGACATTCAACTAGCCAATCCGCATAGGAACTGTCCTCAAACTATCATTAAATACATATAGTTTATAGCGATCGATTTATAAAAATAATGTTTAAAAGTCCCCGAACTAAACATTGCCTATCTCATGGTTTCCCCAAACTCTCTGTTATACATATATCTGTTTGTCGTCCACCAATAATTTTTACCAACATCATAAATATTCACATCGTTCGATTTTCAATATGCAAGATAAAATGTTACAAATAATTAACAATCATTATGAAGATTTAAAGTCATATGGAATACTGTTTTTATAGTTTTTAATTGCTATTAAACCAAGGTTACTAAGTCTCCGGTTTTAGACCAGAGACTCCGAAAATCTTTAGGGTTTAGACAAAAAAAATTGAATATATATAGTTATACTTTACATACCGTCAAGAGGGATTACTTTAGTCCGCCGGGGTAACTTTGGGCACCCTTCGGTAAAAAGATGTTTCCTTTTATAAATATTAGAAGCAAAGTTTTTACATTTATGTATTATTACCGGTATCGGATTTCTTTCGGATCAGACAGTTTCGTCTTTAGCATATGCAGGTATACATATTGCACTCAGTGTGAATAAAAGTTCAAAATATTTTCATAAAAACAACGTACACAAGTTACATATACACACATACATATGTGTATCAAAATATTATTTATACGTATTTTATGTAAACATCCTTTTTTTCTTTTATTTATTACCTGCACAATTGAAAAGTGCCACTGTAATTTTAATTGACTATCAAAAGTATTTTTGTTTATATTATGTATGTGATTTATGTGACATGTCATTTAAATTAAATAAATTCATCTTTTTTTATTGTTTTCAATTGTGAGAGATAGAAGTATAGTTGCTTGTTAAAAATTTGTTTTTCAATAATAAAAATTCTTAGTAAATACGTACGTCTTACAAGGAAAGGTATCCAACTGTATCTCTCAAAAATTTTTGAGACTTTGGTGGATTGTAGATCTTATTAAAACTAACCAAAGTCATATTTCGTTCGTGCCCATAAGCGGTTTAAGGGGGTGAAACTCACCTATGAAAATCAGAGTTTTTTTCAATTTTCTTAAATATCTTGGAAATGGTAAGAGCTTTGGTAGGGAAACTGTATATATATATATATATATATATATATATATATATATATATATATACATATATATATATATATATATATATATATATATATATATATATATATATATATATTTTTGTAAATGGTACTTTGAGATCTTTATTATGATACCAAAATTAAAGTTATAAAATCATTGGGGTTTAACCCCTCACCCCAACCCCTAATTTTATCAGGTATTTTTTGGTAATACAGGAGGCTGTTATGTGTAAATAAAATAATTTTTAATTCATACATTTTACATCGCACCAGTTTATTTCTTGTTGCATAAATACACCCTTTGTTAATATTAACTTGGAAAAATTTTTAACTTTTTGATTTAATAATAAACAAAAATATTGTCAAAGAATCTCGTATTTTAGTAATGAATTGTTACAAATTTACGATATACTTAAAAATACATAATTTAGAAAGAAAAATACACTTCACCCCGCCCCACCTTACTTGAAAAATCCATCTTTCTATACAAATCTATATTATAATAGACCAAGAGCCCGTATGGAATGAAAATCCCCGTCATCGAACACCCTCATAATTTAAGTGAATTTAGAAAGTAAATATATCCAAAAATATAAAAAAGTTGGTCGCCCGTAATTAATCCTGGACAAATTGCGGTAATTAAGCGAATAATCGAAAATACATTTTTTGACGTTTTAAATTGTCAAATAATTTCAAAAAATTAATAATCAATAATTTTTTTCATAGCTACAAAAAAAGTAAACAGTTTTTTCCTAGCTACAAAATAATACAGTTCAAGACCCCACGACTCTTTGTCTATACGTATTTTGTACAAATATACGAAAAAGGAACGTTCCTTCTTTATGGCGGTATATCGCAAATGGTATTAGCGGTATTACCATAATAAAATATGCGAATGAAATTTGTGTGGAATATAGATAAAAGTATATATGTAGTTTCACAATATACAGGTCACCAGTACGATACTTTAAAGTAGGTCGCCCGAGTATTTAATACAGGACCCGATAAGGGCGACCTGTATATTATGAAACTAGACACTTTTATCTATATTCCACATAAATTACATTCGGATGTTTTATGACGGGGCGATTTACTGCCAATACGATAATTTTAAGTAGGTCGCCGCATCATTTAATACAAGATTCGGTAAGGGCGACCTATATATTGTGAAACTATACCCTTTCATCTACTCATATATTCCACATAAATTTCATTGTGATGTTTTATGACGGAGATATCGCCAATACCATTTGTGATATACCACCAATACCGTCATACCGAAGTATTTAATACAAGATACGGCAGCCTATATATATTGTGAAATTATACATATATTTATTTGTGTTCCTTATAAATTTTAATAGGATGTTTTATGACGGAAGTAACGTCTTTTTTTCATATATTTGTACAAAATACAAATAGACAGAGTCGTGGGGTCTTGAACTGTATTATTTTGTAACTAGGAAAAAACAGTTTACTTTTTTGTAATTACGAAAAAAATTGTTGATTATTAATTTTTTGAAATTATTTGACAATTTAAAACGTCAAAAAATGTATTTTCGATTATTCGTTTAATTACGGCAATTTGTCCAGGATTAATTACGGGCGACCGACTTTTTTATATTTTTGGGTATATTTACTTTCTAATTTCACTTAAATTATGAGGGTGTTCGATGACGGGGATTTTCATACCATTGGCTCTTGGTCTATAATTATTATAATTATAATCTATATCTACATATCTATACAAATCTTATTTACTTATTTATTTATTTCTATTTATCTATACAATTGTCAATATTTTTTAACCTGTGGATGTTTACTGATACCGACTCTGGAAACAATTCGTCAGATTATTTTCGGATAATGTAATTCTAAATGAGTATATAATATTGATTTACATTGCTGTAACAATATTCTAAAACTTCAGTCTCTAGCTCACAATCAGTTTTCGTCGCCTCGTTTTCAAAATTTGTTCAAGTATGGATGGTATAAAAATTGATATATTAACCAACGACCAGGAAGTTTTGAAAATTCTGTAACATGTTGCATTTTCAAAGAAGAAAGAAGAGCACCAAAGTATAGTGTATGTGGTAAACCGGCTTTTATAAGATGTGCTTGGTGTGGACAGTATTTTTGTTTTGAACATTTTTATGAACAATATCATTGTTGCGTAGATTACAAACCTTAAAATATTTACAATTGTATATATAAATAAAAAGAAATAAATAAGTAAATAAGATTTGTATAGATATCAGTAAAGTGTGGGGGGGGGGGGGGTCGCAGTGTATTTTTTCTTTCTAAATTATGTATTTTAAAGTATATCGTAAGTTTGTAACAATTCATTACTAAAATACGAGATTCTTTGATCATATTTTTGCTCATTATTAAATCAAAAAGTTAAAAATTTTTCCAAGTTAATATAAACAAAGGGTGTATTTATGCAACAAGAAATAAACTGGTGTGATGTAAAATATATTAATTAAAAATTATTTTATTTACACATAAGAGCCTCCTGTGTTACCAAAAAATACCTGATAAAATTAGGGGTTGGGGGTGGGGGATGAAACCGCAATGATTTTATAACTTTAATTTTGGTATTATAATAAAGATCTTAAAGTGCCATTTACAAATATATATGGTTTCCCTACCAAAGCTCTTATCATTTCCAAGATATTTAAGAAAATTGAAAAAAACTCTAATTTTCAGGGGTGAGTTTCACCCCCTTAAAGCGCTTATGGGCACGAACGAAATATGGCTTTGGGTTAGTTTTAATATGATCTACAATCCACCACAGTTTCAAAAATTTCTGAGAGATACAGTTGGATACCTTTCCTTGTTAGCTATTATAGTGGACCGTCTAAATATTCAACAACTTTTCAATATATTTTACAAAAATTTTTTCCGATTTTTTGAGTTTTCCTACTTTTGTCAAATAAGAAATGCTGTTAGTATTCTAAATGGTGAAAAATGTAATTTTTGATGAATTATATTCATTCAAATGTGCATAATTTAATATAATTTAGTTGCAAAATTTTATTGAAATAAGTACGGTCCTGACCTGTCCGAAGAAACCCGGT
Organism: Brachynemurus nebulosus; assembly: GCA_035578155.1. Lineage (NCBI taxonomy): Eukaryota > Metazoa > Arthropoda > Insecta > Neuroptera > Myrmeleontidae > Brachynemurus > Brachynemurus nebulosus. The sequence goes on along the minus strand of JAPWDM010000001.1, from coordinate 113,960,820 downwards.
ACCTGATTATTACATATTACAGATTATACTTGTAGCCAATACTATACAGGTAATTTCATTTTTAAACAGTCATAGGTCTGTATCACTGGCTGTTTTAGTTTGATGGTTATGTGTATTCATAATTTTAACTGTGAAACTTTTATCAGTGTAACCAATTGTATTCGCTTTTATAAAAAGGTAAGTACTTTAATAGGATCTAAGGTAACGGGCCTAGTTTCTGACCTTTTAAGAGTGACGGCTGAGGTTAAACGACAGTAATAAATATAAGTTTAAACTTAAGAGACAATTAATAATTTTATCAACTAGTTTATGGCTTTCAAAATAAAGTCATACAAGTAAAATAATTATTTGAATTGAATTAATAATTTAAATTAATGTTTTAAAAATTGACAAAAAGGACCCAGTTTCTGACCTTCAAAATTTCTCATGTGACAGTTTTTGACCCTGACAGTGGCCTAGTTTCTGATCCTTAAATTTAAAAATACAGTTTTTTAAAATTTAATTTATAAATAATTTTTTATTGATAAAAATGGATGTTTAATGTTATATACGTTATGAAAAATAACAAAAACTAATCGAAGATAACTATAAATAACAAAATAACTAACAAAAACTGGTTAGAATTTAATTGGGCCATACCACTTTAGAAGTGAGCCTAGTAACTGACCCTCATATTTCAATAATAAAAATCATTCTAAGGTATTTTATAAATATTTTAAAATAAATTTTAAACAAATATTAACCTGCTCATATATTTTTAATTAAGTTTTCATACTTACATGATGAATATTGCACAGATCAAAATGAGTACTTTGTAACATAAACTGTTAGGAAGCTACCAAAAAAATAGTTTTTACACACATTTTAAACTTAAAAATTTTTAGTCGAATTTTCACCGAAAAATTAGACTTATACAGTCTATACGATAAGAGCTGCGAGAGGCGAGAGTAGGGGCGCTATCCGTTTTCGGACCCGTAGAACACGAATATGTAGAAAAAAAAATGTCTGATATATATATATATATATATATATATATATATATATATATATATATATATATATATATATATATTCCCGCCACCTTTTAATTTGTGTAGGGCCCCCCTATGGAAGTTAAGAGATGAAATTTGGTAAATGGGGCTCATTTTCGAGGCACCTCATACTATCAAAGTGGGGTCAAATTTTGGGCAAATTTTTTTTCGGACCCGACCTTTAAGGGGGTGGTGGGGGGCGGAAAAGCAATAAAACTTTTCCAAACCGGTTTTAAATAATGTTTCGGTCAATTGTCTACAACATATCCAAAATTCAGCTTCCTAGGATGATTTGGTGGGAGTAGAGGGGGGAAAAACGATTTTCGCTGGATCTAACAGGCCCCCAGCCCCCAGAATTAACGTAGAGGGTTGAAATTTGGTGTGTTGATAAAGTTCGTACCTTCGTTGTGCTTTTTGGAGGTTTTAATATTTTACCCCCACCCCCCTCATTTTTAAGCTACAATTTCAAGCATTTTCGACGTTTTCGAAGTTTGTACCACTCGCACAGGTCACCCAAATAAACCTAGAGGGCTGAAATTTTGTATTCGGATTGAGTTAGTATCAAGGGGGTGCCTTTTGGGGGTCTCGACGTTTAACCCCTACCCCCACCATTTATATACCTAATAAAACATGATTTTTCTTGTTTTTTAACAGTTTCGTTCGGGTCAAAATCTCCCCAAATAAACCTAGAGGGCTGAAATTTTGTGTACAGGTTAAGCTAATAGCCAGACACTGTTTTTTGGGGGTTTCAACTTTTAACCCTTACCCCCACGATTTTTACGCCAATATTTCCTTAATTTTTTTGCTTGTTTTCTAACACGTCTAGAGACTCTCTAAGGAAACCTAGAGGGCTGAAATTTTGTACGTGTATTCAGTTAGTATCCAGCTAGTACCTTTTAGGGAGTCCACATTACTTTTCCCCCCACTTCTTCCATTTTTACATCGGAATTGAATGCTATTTTTATATGTGTTTTAAATGCATTATTTTTATTCTAAATACAAGTAGGCGAATAGTAATTTTAAAAAATTTAAAAAAAAGTGAATACAATTTTTCAACAAATGAAATACATACATATTAAGTAATTTGAAAATGTTATTAAAGTCACTGTTTATTTATAAATTAGGAATTTTGAAATTTAATATTTATAAAATAGAAATTTTGGATTTTTTTGGAAAGAAAAAATACCTTCATAAAGGCCTTCTAGTCTACTATTTAAGGTCCTTTTTTAATACTTAAAAATAAAACACAAAGGCAATTGGCGGATAAGCATGGGTAGGAATGCTTTCGTACGAATTGTGTTGGCTTTTTTCCTGCTAACTGCTATCGGTATAAAATTGAAATTTAGGGGAAAGCGGGGCTATACCGTACAGCGAGGCTAAACCGTACACTCATTTTTCGTGTCTAGATTTCAAGCTAGACAAGTCCAATCGTTGTCGCAACCTAGCGCCTGACCGCGGAAAATCACAGGATTGAGTTCGTTCCGCTGTGCGTATAAATGCCAATATGACGGTGAAAAAACTTGTTTTTATTATTTCTCTTATAATTTTGGGGCACTGCCAAATAAGAGTTGGATGGAGAACCTTTGCTTATGAGCTAATAGCGACAAGATCATGAGAAATTACTTTTCTTAAGCTCTCTCTTGATCACTAGTGAAGACTAGTTAGGCGACGGAATTTGAGGTTAGGTTATGAAACTCCCACAAGGTACAGGATGGGGCTAAACCGTACAGAAGTGTACGACTTAGCTCCAAATGGTTTAATATGGTAACATTAATAAATTGTAGTTGATGCAGGAAATACAATAAAGTCTGCCGAGTCTGCAAATAATTTTACTTGTGATTTTTATTTAAATGTATAAACTTTAAATAAAATACTTTCGTTCTCTAAAATTTATCACTTTTTTTGATAAAAGTTAACCTAACACTTTTTATACTTTTATAAGCTGAACTAAATATACCGATAATACAAGTTACGTTATGTTGTTTCTTAGTTGAGTCGACAATAAATAATAAAATGTGTTTTCTACAATAATTTACTCTTATTTACTTCCTTAACAAGATGATTTTTTTACAATAATTTATTGCATTACTCTTATTTACTTCCTTAACAAGATGATTTTTTTTTACTGTATGGTATAGCCCCTCCTACCGTACGGAATAGTTCCGACCCCCGGGGCTATTTCGTACAGAGACACTTTTTTGTAATTTAATTTAAATATGTAAACAGTGGAATAATTCAAATTTCTTTGTGTGAAATCAGTAGCCAATTGTCCAAATTATATATTGCTAATTTTCTTATAATTTTATACTCGATATTAGATGAACAATAACAGCTCTCCCTTAAGTGTACGGCATAGCCCCGCTCTCCCCTACTGAGATTCAGCCCTTAAAAACTTAAAACCTTTTTTTAAAGCCCCGATCAACCGGACACTCATCATCAGTTTTGAAACCATCAAAATGGCAAATCGCTTGTGGACTTTCAATTACATTTCGCTTGTAGACATTCAATACCGAAGATGAAAGGAAAAATTCGACTTCCGTGATGGGGCTCCGCTGCTCACGGCGTTTTTTTTTTATTTAGTTAATATATTCTAAACTTTTTAAATATTAGACACAGAATAGATTACTTTAAATTAAGAATTTATTTTTTTTTCTTATTTAAAATATAGTTTTTTTATTAATTTATAACAAAGTTGAAAAGTTCAGAAACTGGGCCAGGGTCAATTACCAGGTCTTTTACCTTATACACAGTTGCTAAACATTAACTAAAGTTTCAAAATGATATATTTCGTTGTTTATTTCTTTTTTTAAAATATGTTGCAAGATAACAAAATTGAGCTTGAATGGGGTAACTTTGGGCAATCTTATAAACTGTGTTTTTTCTGTGCTATTATTTTAAAATAAATTAATAAACTATTCGAATTGTTTACTAATATCATTATTTTACTTTCAAGTTTCAACTGAGATTCAAATGGTAGCGGAATCCAGTAGGTATTCCCAAAAATTACATATGAAAACTTGGCGAAGAAAAAAACATTTAAAAAAAAGGCTACTACTATCATTGTCTCTTATGAAAAACAATACTATTTTGGGTTGATTTACAAGATGCCTGATGAAGGTGAAGAAAGGCCAACTGTTGACTGCATGGAAAAAAAATAAGTGCTGAATTTGGCCTTAAATAAAGGACAAACTTATTTACAAATGGGAAAATATTGTTTCCAAACTGAATCCACCAAAACTCTTAAATTTCAGAGGACATTTCAAAGTTTCTGAACTGGATATTTTTTGCTTCGTTATAACTAGGTTTATTTAATTTAGTGAAGTATCACAGCTACTTTTAGTTTGATTCAAATTTTCCGACTGATAACTGTATATAAAATTTATACGATAGGTTTTAAATATATATTTTAATTCCGTTTGTTAAATAAAATTTTTTTGTATATTATTTGGTCTATTCACTGTTATATTATAACTTATCATAAAGAAAGGTAACTTTGCCTTAAAATACCTTTACTATGGATTTTTAACAATTAAAATAACAAGTGGCTAAGGTAACCCCAACCCCTGGATAACTTTGGCCAAATTTTTAAGAATATAAAAAAATATATGCATATTTCCAAAATAAGTAGCGAGTAATGATCGATCATTCACTTATCGATAAGTGAACATATGAATACTACGTGTGTTTAAAATGCAGACAAAAGTCTGTCATACGTAGTAGTGTTTCACAAGCACTCGATAATATTTGAGATTGAAAAATTGTAACTGCTTCTCGCACTATAGAGAGTACGTACACATAGGTGGTTGAATGTTGTCTGTATCGGACGCCTGTCGAGCAAAGGACCGGTGGTGTAACGGATAGCACACCTGGCTAGTTACCAGGAGATCCTGGGTTCGATTCCCGGCTGATCCGGATAATTTTTTCAATCACTTTGTGATTTTTAATTTACATATGTGATTTTTGGTCATGTTAACCAAGGAAGTCGAGTGGTTAAAGTTTCAGTTTAGCTGAACAATAAGTGAACGTATGAATACTACGTGTGTTTAAAATGCAGACAAAAGTCTGTCATACGTAGTAGTGTTTCACAAGCACTCGATAATATTTGAGATTGATAAATATAGAAAAGAAATGAATATGATATTTGTAAATACATAAGCGAAAATCACCTATTTGTTAATATTTTAGCGTATTGTAATTAAAAATATTTGAATAAACGTAAATAAAAATAAAAATAATTATATATTATTATTATCTAACAACGGCTAATACTAATTTAACCTATTAACTAGTATTTTATGTTGATTAATGTTATTTAACAATGAATGTTACCAATTTAACCTATTAACTAGTATCTTATGTTGATTAAGGGAGGAGTTCAAATAAAAAAGCAACTTTTTTATTTATGATTATTTTGCTTGAAATTTTTTTCAAATTAGGGAGGGCTCCAAATAGAAAATTTTGTTTTTGAAACATTCATTACTCTTCCCTGTGGCGGGAGGGGGCACTTTTTCATAAATTTTTAAGCATTTACAAGGAACGCCATATCTCAAAAAGTAATGAATAAATTTAAATATTTTTTTTAAATATTTTTTCATTATTTTATTCCGAATGGACCTGTCCATAAAGCTGAGTATGGGTTTCAGGTAATTTTAAAAATTAACTATAAAATTGTAATCCCAAACTTCTAAAAATTATAAAACCCAATTTTTTATTTAAAAAAAAATGTTTAAATATAGTTACAATTGTTCAAATGGAAAAAGCATACTCCACTTTATGCGCAATATGTTTATGAACAAAATAAAAAGAAATTAAGTCTCTATCTTTTCTAGAACTAGAGATATGATTTTCCTTGTCCAAAGAAACACAACTTTCGGGAAACGGTAAAAAACAAAATTAATATCAAAAGAAGTGGTTTACTCACTGTTCATTAAAACGTCTACAAAAGCGTACGAAAAAAAAGAACATTATCTCAGCGTATACTATAACTCATGTACACACCAAAACTAAATATTACTGATCAAATAGCGAGGGGGGGGGGCGAGTATTGTCTGCAAAGGAGCAGCAACTTGGCTATGCAGCGGCTCACAAATAAATATTTTCTACTTGAAAAAAAAATTTTTGACCATGTTTTATATATCACCGTGTTTGTAAAGAACCACAGAACAAAATAAAAACAAAAAACGATATTCGAAAAAAATTAGTTTATTAGCCGTTTCTGGCGTGAACTCCCCCCTTAATGTTATTTAACGATAAGTGTTACCAATCTAACCTATTAATTAGTATTTTATGTAGATTAATCTTTTTTAACAATAAATGTTACTAATTTAACTTATTAGCCAATTTTACCTATTATTATATGATAGGTCTTAGGTTGGGTTTGATTAGTCTGGATTTGTTTATAATTTATTGAATAATGAATATTGAATATTGAATTCCGAAGCAGCGTACACAAACTAATTAATTACATTAGTCAATTACTTATAAATGATAAAAAAAGGAAAACTATTGACAACAACACATGGCGTTCCATAACTGGTCACCCATGAAAGTACTTACCATGCCCGATGTTGCTTAACTTCGGTGATCGAACGAGAACCGGTGTTTTCAACATGGTATGGTCGTTGTCTGATTGTGGATACGATATTTGTAAAAATATATAGTTTTACTCAAATTACCTCTTACAAATTTCATTGTCCAAATAACCCCGGTCTACTCTACTTTAATTTATAACAGATTTTTTTATTACGATAAATAGTTTCACCAAAAAAGATTCCAAAAAAGTGTTTTTTTCTTATAGCACATCACTTGTAAAAGATCCCTTAATAAAAATATTCACATTACAACAAATTTAAATTTAAATTAAATAACATTAATAAAAACGCCGTGAGCAGCGGAGCCCCATCACGGAAGTCGAATTTTTCCTTTCATCTTCAGTATTGAGTGTCTACAAGCGAAATGTAATTGAAAGTCCACAAGCGATTTGTCATTTTGGTGGTTTCAAACCTGATGATGAGTGGCCGGTTGATCGGGGCTTTAAAAAAAGGTTTTAAGTTTTTAAGGGCTGAATCTCATAAAATTTCAATTTTGTGCCGATAGCAGTTAACAGGGAAAAAGCCAACACAATTCGTACGAGGGCATTCCTACCCATGCTTATCCGCCAATTGCCTTTGTGTTTTATTTTTAAATATTAAAAAAGGAACTTAAATAGTAAACTGGAAGGCTTTTATGAATATATTTTTCCTTTCCAAATAAATCCAAAATTTCTATTTTATAAATAATAAAAATCCAAAATTCCTAATTTATAAATAAACAGTGACTTTAATAACATTTTTAAATTACTTAATGTGTATGTATTTCATTTGTTAAAAAATTATATTCACTTTTTTTTTAAACTTTTTAAAATTACTATTCGCCTACTTGTATTTAGAATAAAAGTAATGCATTTAAAACACATTTAACAACAGCATTCAATTCCGATGTAAAAATGGGAGAAGTGGGGGGAAAAGTAATGTGGACTCCCTAAAAGGTACTAGCTGGATAGTAACTGAATACACGTACAAAATTTCAGCCCTCTAGGTTTCCTTAGAGAGTCTCTAGACGTGCTAAAAAACAAGCAAAAAAATTAAGGAAATATTGGCGTAAAAATCGTGGGGGAAGGGTTAAAAGTTGAAACCCCCAAAAAACAGTGTCTGGCTATTAGCTTAACCTGTACACAAAATTTCAGCCCTCTAGGTTTATTTGGGGAGATTTTGACCCGAACGAAACTGTTAAAAAACAAGAAAAATCATGTTCTTTTGGGTATAAAAATGGTGGGGGTAGGGATTAAAAGTCGAGACCCCCAAAAGGCACCCCCTTGATACTAACTCAATTCGAATACAAAATTTCACCCCTCTAGGTTTATTTGGGTGACCTGTGTGAGTGGTACAAACTTCGAAAACGTCGAAAATGCATGAAATTGTAGCTTAAAAATGAGGGGATGGGGGTAAAATATTAAAACCTCCAAAAAGCACAACCTAGGTATGAACTCTATCAACACACCAAATTTCAACCCTCTATGTTAATTCTGGAGGGCTGGGGGCGTGTTAGATCCAGCGAAAATCGTTTTTTTCCCCCCTACACCCTCCAAATCATCCTAGGAAGCTGAATTTTGGATATGTTGTAGATAATTGATCGAAACATTATTTCCAACCGGTTTGGAAAAGTTTTATTGCTTTTCTGCTCCCCACCACCCCCTTAAAAGTTGGGTCGGATCAAAAATTTTCCCAAAATTGGACCCCACTTTGATAGTATAAGGTGCCTCGAAAATGAGCCCCATTTACCAAATTTCATCTCTTAACTTCCATAGGGGGGCCCTACATTTTTTTTTCTACATATTCGTGTTCTACGGGTCCGAAAACGGATAGCGCCCCTACTCTCGCCTCTCACCGTTCTTGTCGTATAGACTGTATAAGTCTAATTTTTTCAAGGAAAAATTCGACTAATAACAATATTAATCTACACTTTCGAAATAATAGATAATAACAAAGTTAATCTGAATTTTACGTTCTGAAAATGCGATAATAACTACTTTGAATATCCAAAGTATCGTTATTAAGATACTGGGAAAAAATTAGGTTCACGAAATTTTGGCAGGTTATACATCGAAAAATACAAATTTCATTGAAAAATGTTAAGAATAATTGATGTACATAATTGATGTGCATAAATAATGTATTTTTATTAAATTTTTCTACTTTTTGGGACATTGTTTATGTAATTTGTGTGTCAAAAACTGTTTACATTGTAAAGGTTAGTACATTTAACATTAGAATACATATTTCACCAAAATATTACACCATGTGTCCATACCATATATCCAACTTTTATAACAACTTAAATACAAGTTTAACGATCGATATCTTGACAACTAAGGCGAATCTCAAAATTTTTTACTCTTTATTTTTTGCTTAGAATGCCAAAATTTATCAGATCCGCTTGTCGAATTTTGTCGCCTCGGATATCGTACTCGTGCCCAATACAATATTTTGAATTAGACGAGAATACAATAAAATATAATTTTAAATCAAATTGAAAATATTCAAAGACAATAAAAAAACATCTTGCATTCTTCAACAGTTTTGAAATTACAGTTTGTTGTCATTTCTTGGCCACCGTACTTGTTTTTGCGCTACTGAAGAATATTCAATTTTTTAACAGGATAATTTATAATACACTAAACGTCAGCGCTTTAAATATAAGTAAGTGCACAGTAACACACTTGAAAAATAGGGGCACTGCGAGTTACGGCGGTCGACTACTAAGCACAAGTGGTGGCACAGGAATTCTTAGAATTATATTCTCCTACAACCCCGTAAGCGGACCGATAAAGAAATTCGAATGTATTAGAATTTTTACTAGTTTGCACATTCATATTTTATTGACATTTCAAAATATTGTTCAAAAACATTCTGTGCTTTTATAATTTTTCTTTCATTTTACGGGAATAAATTTGCAACCAATTTTAAATGCTTCATCAATGTCATTATTCTCATTAATATTATACAGTTTAACAAATTATTTCCATCATTTTTTTAATAGAGAATTCAAAAAAATCTTCACGATAATATTGACACTTAATAATTATGATTCTTATTTACAAATTTAAGCGCGTTTTCGCGTTGGGGCTACCGTAGCGAGGAGCGACGCTACTTTGTGATCGTGTACTCGCAACCATTGATTCCGGTGGTTATTAGAGCTATGTTTAAAAATATTTTGAAATGACTAACGCAATATGGCTCCCGTTGACACAACCGTGCACATAATTTAAAAAAAATTTAAATTTTTCAAACTGTTTATGTTTTAATAATTTTTGTATTATGCCACGTTAATTTTACTAATTCAAACATAAAATTTTTCTTCATTACATTAAAAATTGCAACCATTTTAAGAAATTGTCAAAAAAAATTTTTGAATGAAATTTGTATGCTACGCGAACAACTATAGCGCGTATCTATGGGAGCAATGCTTATGCAACGCGAACATGAATGCTACGTCGATCCGAAGTGATGCCCACGGATGCGATGAAAACCACAACGCGAATACGCCTTTAGTTGTTAATTGTCACTACATAGGTTTGTAGTTAGTTACTATACAGATTTATAATATTTATTCATGGCATTCTATGTCATAAATATTTATATTTAAATTTCACCTATATTATGACTTTTATTTTTTATTTAATTAATTTATTATTTAAATATTTTAAATTGATTGTGCAAAAAATATTATACAAGACACGGTTCGTTAAGTACTTTTACTGATCTCGAAAACTGAAAAAAACTCGACCCTTCGGGTATCGTTTTCGCAACATTTTCTCCATCAGTAGAAGCCACTTATCGAACTTATATCGTAAAATACTATTATGCAAAAAGTTGGAAAATGAAGCTGTTTTCTTTACGAGTCGTAAGTTTGTTAAACGAGGCCGCCGACCGAGTTGGACAATTGCGACGAGTGAAAAAAACTCTTATTTTGTACGTGTTACATTTAGTATTGTTAGACTTAAGTATTAGACTTAAGTAACAGTCATCCAAAAAAATAAATAAATAAATAAAAATAACAGAATTTTGACAATACCTATTTATTTCCACTCTGTACTTATAATAATATTAAAGCATTACTAATATTATACCTACCTACCTTATATATATATATATATATATATATATATATATATATATATATATATATATATATATATATATATATGCTGTAATATCAGTACTCTTCAGTCATGTATTTGATTACATACATATATAAAACCATTAAACAAATGCATATTATGTAAGTAATAATAAAGATTAGTAATATAAAAATACGTATAAACCAATAATTGAATTAGGAATTTTGATTAATAATTACATAAAGGAAATTTCGAATTATAATGCTCTTTTATACAAGGTGAGGTACAGAATTATGTACCGTAATTGCTAGAGCTGATAGTACGTTCAAAAATAATGGTATCTTTTCATGTATAATTTTTTCCAAAACTCAATAATAAGGAATGTACAACCCTGTAAAGGGGAGAAACTAAAACAATTTTTTCCTAAATATTTTCCAAAGGCTTTTGAATAACGAATTGCTATTTTAGGGCTAGGTATTTTGCGTTAGGAAGTTTAAACTTATGTTAACACTTATTCCACCACTTATGATCAGGCGGTGGTTTTGGGTGGTAAGTGTGATTTATCACGTCTTTTCTTTTTAGTCGAATTTTTCAATTGAAAAAATTAGACTTGTACAGCCTATACGATAAAACGGCGAGAGTAGGGGCGCTATCCGTTTTCGGACCCGTAGAACACGATTATGAACAAAAAAAAGTCTGATATATATATATATATATATATATATATATATATATATATATATATATATATATATATATATATATTCGCGCTGCCTTTTAATATGTGTAGGGCCCTCCTATGGAAGTTAGGAGCTGAAATTTGGTAAGTGGGGCTCATTTCCGAGGCACCTCATACTATCAAAGTGGGGTCAAATTTTGGATCCGTCCCAAACTTTAGGGAGGTGGTGGGGGGTAACAAAACAATAAAACTCTTTCAAACCGGTTGGAAATAATGTTTCGGTCGATTATCTACAACATATCCAAAATTCAGCTTGCTAGGATGATTTGGAGGGAGTAGAGGGGAAAAAACGATTTGGCTGGACTTAACACGCCCCAGCCCCTCAAAATTAACGCAGAGGGTTGAAATTTGGTCTGTTGATAATGTTCGTACCTAGGTTGTGCTTTTTCGAGATTTTAATATTTTACCCCCACCCACCTCATTTTTAAGCTATAATTTCATGATTTTTCAACGTTTTCGAAGTTTGTACCACTCGCACAGGTCACCCAAATAAACCTAGTTGACTGAAATTTTGTATTCGGATTGAGTTGGTATCAAGGGGGTGCCTTTTGGGTGTCTCAACTTTTAACCCTTACCCCCACCATTTTTATGCCAAAAAGAACATAATTTTTCTTGTTTTTAAACAGTTTCGTTCGGGTCAAAATCTCCCCAAATAAACCTAGAGGGCTGAAATTTTGTGTACAGTTTAAGTCAATAGCCAGTCACTGCTTTTTGGAGGTTTCAACTTTTAACCCTTACCCCCACGATTTTTATGCCAATATTTCCTTGATTTTTTTGCCTTTTTTGTAACACGTCTAGAGACTCTCTGAGTAAACGTAGAGGGCTGAAATTTTGTACATGTATTGAGTTAGTATCCAGTTAGCGTCTTTAAGGGATTCCACATTACTTTTTTCCCCACTTCACCCATTTTTACATCGGAATTCAATGGTGTTGTTAAATGTGTTTATAATGCTTTATATTTATATTATAAGACAAGTAGGCGATTAGTAAAATTAAAAATTTAAAAGATTTGAACTTACTTTTATAACAAACTAGCTGTGGCCCGTGGTTTCACCCACGTAAAATTATCTTGATTATTGGTCAAATGATTATATCAATTTTAAATTAGATATTCGAAAATTCTGTACATCAATTATTTATAATGCCTGGCTCCGCTCGTCAAACGACTCTAAAGTAGCAATCTTCATATTTCAATTAATAGCATGGCTAATTTCTGCACCTTTATGTACCTAAATACCCGTATCAATAGGTAGTTTTAGGAGTATTTCCATTTTAGGCCTTGCTTGGGGCACCAAAACAGTAGGGGACAATTTTAATATCACAATTAATTTGGGGCTTATTTGATGGGCTTGACGGACAATTCTGACCCCCAGGTTCATTCAAATTTGATATTCTAAAATTCTGAGCATAATTCTCGCCTAATAACCCTAAATTAACCATATTCATATTTCCATAGCATATTTAATTTTCATAAAATATTGTCAAAATCCAACTGTTTAATCTTAATCCTATTAGATAGTGCTGGGGGTTAATTTTGAACTCACTTTGCATTTAAATTAAATATTCTACAAGTAGCTAGGCTAGGACAGTTCAGGAGCACAGTAAACCCCCAATTTTCCGGACTACTTTTTTGACGATGTTAAGGACCGTGTAGTTTGGGGTCCTACTGTCCCTAGAGTATGAATTGATCTCTGACCCGGCACGTACCAAGTACATGTATTTAAAATTTGTTGTTGACATTTGACCCCACACGCGCTCATACTGTTGGCTTTGAAACTCCAAAGACATGAGTCATCACCAGCAACCAAATTAATTTATGTTAACTCATTATGCGTCATCACAATTTTGTTATCACAGTTTAGTTTTGTGTGAACCCATTACCCGCCATAGTTTTTGAATACAAACCTAACGCATGCGCAGGTTGAATTTAAGTACACGACGCATGCGCAGACTGAATTTTAGGTTACAATTTGATAGATGGGGTACACTACCACGTCAAAAATGTGGGAATACCCTAACTCGGGGGTGGCCCCAAACTTTTGACACCGTACTGTACTTAAATTTTTTGTACACTGCCGTGTCAAAAGTGCGGACCCCCCCTGAGCAAAAAGGTGTCCGATCACTTTTTGAAGCGCACTGTACTTATTTTTTGTGTGTACATGCAAGCCTTAGCCTTTAATCTCACTTAATTGAGTCATCTTAAACGAAAGGTACACTATCACGTCAAAATGTGGGATTACCCTAACCCACGGGGTGGCCCCAAACTTTTGACACCCTACTGTACTTAAATTTTTGGTACACTGCCGTGTCAAAAGTGTGGACCCCCCTAACCAAAAAGGTGTCCGATCACTTTTTGAAGCGTACTATACGTGCAAACCTTGACCCTAACACGCGCTTGCCTTAATTGCTTCATTTTAAACGAACTACCGCGTCAAAAATGTGGGATTACTCTACCTCAAGGGGTGGCCCCAAACTTTTGACACCGTACTGTACTTAAATTTTTGGTACACTGCCATGTCAAAAATGCGGACCCCCCTAACTGAAAAAGGTATCCGATCACTTTTTGAAGCGTACTGTACTTGTTTTTTATGTGTACGTGCAAACCTTCGCCTTTAATCTCACTTAATTGCGTCATCTTAAATTGGGAGCGGTCGCTAACGATAAATTTTGTCGGAGGCGCACTGTACCAAGCGCTAGATTTTAAAATCAGACTCCAGACTCCAGATTTCAGACCGCTACTGTACTGCCGGAAATTTGGGTGTCAATTGTACTTGAGGGGATTTTTTGTATATGAGTCAAGTCTTTATAAGATTAATTTGTTTATTTAATAAAAACTCGTGACTTTTATACGGTTTGAGTTTGTTTATTTAAGATTTTTTAGCTGACTCAAGATGACGTAATTTCATGATATGTTTGCATCATAGTCAGAGGGGATTTTTATTTAAAAGCAAGTCACAACTTGTCAGTTCCAGGAATTTTTATCAGTTTTAAAATAAACAAACAACCAATATCTAAATGTTTGTTTTAGCTGAATGTTTATTTTAGCAGACCTTGAAATCAGATTGTAAAACATCATTTAAAAATTTGAGTATTTCCAGCATAATTTATAAATCAAATGAAAATTATCTTAATATCTACACACCTGTATATTATGTATACACCCCTGTATATTAAAAGAATAAATCGCTATTTAATTTTAATTTTATAAATTCTAGTAAATGATTGTAGACTTTATGTCAACAAAATCTAACTAAAATAATTTATCACTTTTATCAGCATTGGGAAAATATTTGCTTAATTAGCGAAAAAATAATATGTTTGCAAATAAATTCGTATATATTACTGTACAATAAATACTTGGATTATTTCTTAATATGTATACTATAATTTAACTATGTTGTTTAATGTAAAAATTATAACAGTATTAAGATTTGCTAAATTTTTTTATAAATTAGTAGTTTTGAGGTAAAAAATTTATAGATTATCATCTTAAAACTTACATCACAAATACATAATATAATTATAATATACAAATGCATGTGTACGGGTGTATTCTTATACAGGGTGTATCATGAAATATGCTTTTCAATTAGAATAATAAATAAGATTTTTTTCAATACTTTTATAGGTTAACGAAAGTAACTTCTTCCTGTAAAAAATAGGGGAATTCAGGGTAATAATTAAATAAAACGCACATATTTTTTTTTAAATTTTATTTATAGAATATGTATACAAAAAAATTAAATTGCTTAAATCTATATATTACTTAAAATCTATTTATTTTGCATATAAAATTTTTTTAAAAGAATACAATTTTCTAATGAACAAATTTTATCTGAATGAATCATACAACGTCTTGAATAATATTCATCTCGTAGATTGGAAATCTTCGGTACATCAAATATTTCTTCCAAATTCAAAATCCACGGCTGGTTTTCGGTGTCATCAAACAAATTTGAAATCCATTTCTTTTTTTCACTGCCCTTGACGTATATGACATCATACTTCTTTAATACAGGTTTCAATATGGTATGAAGTTTGTTGTTTTGAATAAATCCATACGACCAAGGTATTCCATGCCAATTTCGGTAAAGCCAACGGGCAACTCGTTGAAATTTCTTCGGCAACTCGTTGAAATCAAACGGTGATTCGAATATGAGATGTAATATGTCATCCGAACTTTCCGCAGTAATACCAACTTCTTTAAAATAAAATTCGTTGTTAGCTCCGTGATAGCCTTGTATGTCAAGAAACGCCATTTTTACCACCGCCGTAGAACTGAATTTATTCACACAATCCACAACTTTATATAGAATAATTAAAAGTGGTGAGGATAGTTAGTTAATTTGTGGAATGTATTCGAAAATGGCTACTAATAGCTATTGCTAGTTTACAATCAAATTACAAACTGTTAATAATATCTAACACATTGGTGAGTACCAAGTTCTTTTCACTTTAAGACCTAGTGATTTAATGAATGCTAAATTTTCGGGTGAAATGTGTTGTTGCTTAAAAGTTTTACGTTTAATAATCTTAGGTTTCGAAAGTCCTTTGCTAGGTTGTCTAGCGGTGAACTGCGCTGAATTGTAAATTGACATGGTTCCAAAATGTAATTATTGGTTTACCACGAAAGTATAATTTTCAGCGAAAGAGATGTTAACTCTTTGACAATCACCGGTAAATAGATAATATTTTGTGTAAGTTCAAGTATTTTATACCGTTTAACCATGATAAGGTGTATGAGCTGGAGTATAACTCAGCAAATTATATAGCGGTGGTGACGTAACACACAAATGCGGTGGTGACGTAACACACAAATGCGGTGGTTGTGATGGTTTTGTGGTGGCGGCGGTGGTTGTGTGGCGGTTGTGGTGTTTGTGTGGCGGTTGTGGTGTTTGTGTGGCGGTTGTGATGGTTTTGTGGTGGCGGTGGTGGTTGTGTGGCGGTTGTGGTGTTTGTGTGGTGGTGGCGGTGGTGTTTGTTTGGCGGTTGTGGAGGTTGTGTGGTGGCGTTTGTGCGGCGATTGTGGCGGCGGCGGTGGTGTTTGTGTGGCGGTGGCGGGGTAGCAGCGGTGTTTGCGACTGAAATGAACAACTTTATCATTAATTCAATCGAAGCAGCAATTTACTGTAGACAATGAATCGGTGGTGACATCTCGCGGTGTTTGTTGAACGCAATATCTAAATTAATCAATCTGGTGACGTTCCTGTTCCCTGCTCTTATAATGGAAGATTATTAAATATTGATTTTAGATAAAATATTGGAAAATTTCGGTCAAAAAATGCTATAAATAGATCTGAATTATTAACCGGAAGTCATATGTTGGTTAAGTTACAGTGGATAAACAACAACAGCAACATGCCGATTTGTGGTATTTGTAAATTACTACCATCACAGTGTAAGTGTGCCTTCTACGAGTATTGTGATAGGTGTCGAAATGAAAAACGAATTTGCATGTGTTGTAAACGATGCATGATGCCATTTCCAAACTGTGTTTGCAATTATATAAACTGTACCACATGTAAAAGCCGCTGCAATTGCAAATAATTTAGTAAAATCAATCATTTGATTGCCACATAATACGTATTGACCAATTCCACGGTTGCTCAAACCAACGTAAGCATTTATTTATAACGCAATGACCAGCGATGTAATGAGGCATAATGCATATTTTGTGTAACAGTGGAATTGGTCAATATCGATTAAATATCGATTTTTTTATAAAATATTGGATTATTTGGTTTCAGTCAAAATACTATAGATACAACTGAATTATTAACCGGATGTCATTTGTTGGTTAAGTTCCAGAAGGTAAACAAAAACAACAACACCAACATGCCGATTTGTGGTATTTGTAAATTTCAACCGCCACAGTGTAAATGTTCCTTCCCCGAGTATTGTGATAGGTGTCGAAATGAAAAACGAATTTGCATGTGTTGTAAACGGTGTATGATGCCATTTCCAAACTGTGTTTGCAATTATGTAAACTGTCCCACATGTAAAAGCCGCTGCAATTGCAAATAATTTAGTAAAATCAATCACCTGATTGCCCCATCATAAGTATTGACCAATTCCACGGTTGCTAAAACAAACATTAATATTTATTTAGTAATAAGGTATAACGTATATTTTGAGTAACAGTGGAATTGGCCAGTACCTATTAATCCAGTATTAAAGTTTTTGTTGAATACTCAAAATATGCATTATACCTCATTGCATTGCCGGCCATATCATTATAAATATGTGTTAGTGTTTATTTGATATTTTCCATTGGTTGTGGTGTATAAACACTAATCATATGAAGGTGTGGTTGCTTCAGAGTAACTTAATTTGTAGCTGTGTGGGAATAAATATATCGGTGGGGTAAAATGAGCAATAGTTGTGTTGGGGTGGTGGTGGTGGTGGTGGTGCTGGCATTTGTGGTGGCAACTCTTAAAATATTTAAGCGACGTGCTGAAACAGAAATTGGCAGTGTATTGGCAAAATGTCTGAACAACACGGTGTTGAGTTAAGTATAAGTGATCTGTGGACCACTTTTGCTGCCACTGATGAAACAATGGATCCGGTTTTGGAGAAGTTGAATAAACTTGGTGCTGGTAAACCATTCAAATCGCTATCTACGCACAAACCGTATGAAACGTGGAAAATTCTCGACGTACGACGCACGGAAACTCGATATGGGTTTGCGGTTGCGGTGGAACTTGCAGATGCTCAAGTGTTCCTTCCAAAACGATTCGCGGATTTGGATGAGCAGACCATGGAATGTTTACGTACAGGACAATATTTTATTACATATAAAGGCACTGATTCTAGTGGTTTTTTTACATATTGTGGAATTTAGTAAATAGCTATCAGATGTATGATGTTAGGTGTAAGATTAAGGTAACTGTCAGATGTGAAAATGAATTGATTTACTTTTTAATTTTAATATTGTAAACGTATATTTTATTAAAAAATAAATTATTTTACGTATAAATTCTTATATTGTTCTTATTTTAGAACACATT
Organism: Brachynemurus nebulosus; assembly: GCA_035578155.1. Taxonomy (NCBI): domain Eukaryota; kingdom Metazoa; phylum Arthropoda; class Insecta; order Neuroptera; family Myrmeleontidae; genus Brachynemurus; species Brachynemurus nebulosus. The sequence continues at coordinate 113,942,385 of JAPWDM010000001.1, read as the reverse complement.
AAAATCCTCAAATTATATCTTGAATTTTAATACGACTCTTAGTAGGTATGGGGCCAGTTGGCAACGCAATGTAATTGCCTATATTCAGGAGCAAGTATTTTAATGTTGGTGTTGAGTAGATATGTGGTCACCTGACACTTGCATATGGCTTTTCATTCATTTTTCTGAACTAATTTCCGAATCGAAAGAGCGTAATGGGGGCAAAATGTGTAAGCCGGATGTCAACCGCTACTTCATGGAGTAAAATGAGCAACTCAGATGTGGTGGTGGCGGTGGTGGTGGTGGTGGTGGTGGTGGTGGCGGTGGCGGTTGTGCTGGTGGAGTATATAAGTAATCGCTAACACAATTCTGAATTAATCTTGTAAGACTAGTTGAGCTTTACACATCTATTATAATGTTTGAGTGTACGCAGTGCTATAAAAGCTTCTCGCGGAAAGATTCTCTTTCACGTCATATAAGAGATACACATATGCGGGAATTTTCACAAAAAAGGTTTGAAAATAGTTACTCTCTTGATCCGCTAGAAAGACAAACATTAGACACGGCTGATGACTTATCTAGTTATGATACCGGGAGGAATGATGTTGATAATGAATTTCTAAACAATAAAGTTGAAGAAAGGTCCAATCCACTTGAACAAAGAATTAAAGCTGCATCAAACGCAATTCAAACTAAATTTAATAATTAAGAAATCAAAATAATGTTTACACACCCAGCGGTGAGTCTAATAACAGGGTTTTAACCACTTCTGATAGTGGAACTGTTATCATTCCCAAGTTAATAAACTGCAAACTCTTTTGGATATTTTATTAATCAAAGAAACTCAAAATAAAGGTGAGGAATCTAATGAGCGAATAGCAATAAAACGTCCAGTCAATTCAACGGACCAAGAACTACTTGCTAAGCGTATCAAATACAACGGCTCGGAAAATGCTAATGGGCAATCGAAAAAAATAAAATACTGGCATAATCCTAATACTTTAATAGATGAATTCCGACGTTTATACGAGAGTTCAGAGACTGGTGAAAAAATACTCAATATTATTCGGAGTTTAGAGGAAAATAAAAACATGTTGTTTAACGTTGGCGATAGTGAAGCTTTAATCGAAGAGTTAGATGCTAGAAGAGAAACTACTGTCGGTCAAGAAATATTCTCTATACTTCGTGAACTTCAAAAGGCTGATGTTATTGAGCCTCTAGGTGATTATCTGGATGAAACTGATAAAGAAGATACTAGCGATTATGATGATGATTAATTTAGATATTGCGTTCAACAAACACCGCGAGATGTCACCACCGATTTATTGTCTACAGTAAATTGCTACTTCGATTGAATTAATGACAAAGTTGTTCATTTCAGCCGCAAACACCGCTGCTACCCCCGCCACCGCCACACAAACACCACCACACAACCTCCACAACCGCCACACAAACACCACCGCCACAGTTAGGGGGGTCCGCACTTTTGACATGGCAGTGTACCAAAAATTTAAGTACAGTACGGTGTCAAAAGTTTGGGGCCACCCCTTGAGGTAGAGTAATCCCACATTTTTGACACGCTGGTTCGTTTAAAATGACGCAATTAAGGCAAGCGCGTGTTAGGGTCAAGGTTTGCACGTATAGTACGCTTCAAAAAGTGATCGGATACCTTTTTGGTTAGGGGGGTCCGCACTTTTGACACGGCAGTGTACAAAAAATTTAAGTACAGTACGGTGTCAAAAGTTTGGGGCCACCCCCGAGTTAGGGTATTCCCACATTTTTGACGTGGTAGTGTACCCCATCTATCAAATTGTAACCTAAAATTCAGTCTGCGCATGCGTCGTGTACTTAAATTCAACCTGCGCATGCGTTAGGTTTGCTATCAAAAACTATGGCGGGTAATGGGTTCACACAAAACTAAACTGTGATAACTAAATTGTGATGACGCGTAATGAGTTAACATAAATTAATTCGGTTGCTGGTGATGACTCATGTCTTTGGAGTTTCAAGGCCAACAGTATGAGCGCGTGTGGGGTCAAATGTCAACAACAAATTTTAAATACATGTACTTGGTACGTGCCGGGTCAAAGATCAATTCATACTCTAGGTACAGTAGGACCCCAAACTACACGGTTCTTAACATCGTCAAAAAAGTAGTCCGGAAAATTGGGGTTTTACTCTGCTCCTGAACTGTCCTAGCCTAGCTACTTCTAAATTTCTTTATAAAATCAGTTTCTTCTAGTGTTCCGCTCCGTTCGTCCAATGATCTTAAAATAGATATATGTATATGCATATTTATAGTGTACAGTGGAAACTCGATATTTCGTCACTTTGTAACTCATCATATTCTATAACAATTCGTCGCTGCTAAAGAAAATGTAAGTAGTGTAGTTGTTTTTCTAATTAACTTTTGAAATTTAAATAGAAATAAATTAAAGGGTGTCGTACCTACGGAAAAATAAAGGGATATCTTTCTTTAAATAAGTAAAAATATTTAATTAATTTTTCTCGTTGTTTTTCATTTTAGACATATTTCATAATTCGTCTATTTCTGTAATTCATCGCCCCTCCGGTCTTGAGCATGATGAATTGTCGAGTGTCTACTGTAGGTATTTAATTTTCATGCCTTGACACTTTCCGTAAACATCCATATTGATAACTAGAAGCATTTGAATTTCGAAACTTTTTTGAAGTCCGAGTGTTTTGGAGAACATTTCTGAACCTGCATTAATCGTCCAGCCATTAATTTATTGCGTTTTATATTACTTCAGAATCCTAGGCAATAATTTTAATCTCACTTAATTTTTTCAAAATATCAATATTGTTTACGTAAAATTTAGTCAAGATTCGCCGTCTTTTTTAGACCATTTTTGGGTCCTCAGCACCCTAGGAGGTCATCTCAACTTCACATTCGTTTATTTCATGACCCCAGTAATGCTTTAGCAAAATTTGGTCAGGATCTATCCATTCTAGAGAGCTTTCGTTTTTTAGGATCTCAATACTATTTCAGCAAAATCTGGTAGAGATTCGTCTAGCCGTTTACTTTAGAATAGTCTATATTAGAATATAGGCTATCACGTATCCACCAGTGAATCAATTTTTGAAAGTTGCTCTGCTCGTCAAACGACTCCAGCGTAGCCGTATTCTTATTTCAGAAATATAGGTACCTAATTTTAACAACTTGTGACTTTTCTGTAGACAACCATACTTATTTAGATTTTTAGGAGTGGAGTACTTTTGGTCATTTAGTTTTGCGTAACTTTTAATGCTTCAGACTCCTGGGGATCAATTTTAAACTGACGTTTATTTTTTCCGAGATTTTAATAGGGTTTTTGTAACATTTAGTCAAAATTCATCAAAACCATATATTTGAATTTTTTGAAAATAGTATTTTGTACAGTAAATAAGTAATTTCATAGTAGACATAGGTAAAAATATTTTAGGTGGTATCTATAGAAATATTTATTAATACTTAAAAATTACAAAAAATTATTTTTTCCAAACACTTAGCAACAATTTAAAAATTGTATAATTTTTTGATAAATTGGCCACAGATTGCTGTATTACAGTAATAAAAAATTAATATTTTACGGTTTTTCGTAAATTTCGACGGTTATACAAAAAATTTTTTCTTAGCGAGCGCCTACGACCCAATAGGGACCTACATGCCGAATTTCAAGTTTGTAGGTATTGTAATTTAGGAGATTTTGTGATAGGTCAGTCAGTGGTATTTCTCTTTTATATATATATAGATGCAATATATACATATTAAGTAATTTAAAAATGTTATTAAAGTTAAAGTTTATTTATAAAGTAGGAATTTTGGATTTTTAGTCGAATTTTTCATTGAAAAAATTAGACTTATACAGCCTCTACGGCAAGAATATTGAGAGGCGAGAGTAGGGGCGCTATCCGTTTTCGGACCCGTAGAACACGAATATGTAGAAAAAAAATGTCTGATATATATATATATATATATATATATATATATATATATATATATATATATATATATATATATATATATATATATATCGCACTATTGTTACAAGACTAGGATATCTTGCAGATTCAGTGTTTTGAGTTATTTGCATTACGTTATGTAAAAATGAATGAATTTTGTATATTTGAATTATTTGAATTGAGTATATTTTGTATATTGAAATTTCAAATTATTTCAAATATTTGAATATTTGAAATAATTCGAAATTTCGAAGTTATGACGATATAAACCAGTATAGTATTTTTACAATTATAATGTTTCAGATTATGCAACACAGAGATATATCAACTTACCCCAGTAAAAGTAATATATGTGTTTCACCTTTAATGAGTTTAAACTTGGTTTTATGTACATTGTAAAAATTCTATGCAGGTCCATAATTACATATACATTTTTATTGTCATCAATATAAAGAATTTATTTATAATAACAACGATAACAACAATACTAAATTATTTCTTATTAGTGAATTGCTAGAGGATCTTTTTATTAAAGTTATTTTTTGAGAACATTTAATATTTATTTATTTTAAATAATGCATGAGTATTACTTTAATAGTTACTGTCTTTGGAATGGTTTTGAAACTAGAAATAATTCTAGAATTTCTAAAGGATCTGGTGCCAGGTCTGGTTTTTTTATATCAACATTAACAATTTTGAATATTAGGTACTGTTTTAAGTAAAACTAACAATTTAGGTTTTATTGAAAAAGAGAAGCATGGGAAACAAAAGAAAATTGTGATTTAACCGAAAATGCTGAAAATTATAGTGAAAATTTCCCCTGCATAGAATCGCATTATCTTCGCCAATAAACTAACTGGTAGTTTTTAGAAGGTTCTTTAAGTAAATATAAAACAGATACATAATTTTTATACTGAAATGCGACATGTACAGGTAGAACTTGTAGTTAAATTTTATATTTATAGAGATTTTTCACTTTTCAATTCAATACAAAAAAACAAAACAAGACTGGGATATTTTAAATTTTACTTTATGTTTTACCTCGATACAACTCGAAATTCTAAAATGACTATCAGTTTTATTCTTCAGGTGTGAAGTTCCACCATTTAGCAGCTTAAATATAAAATTTCAAATGGATGCGGTTAAAATTCTCTATTTTATTCTTAAAAAATGATTTTTTTCTAACGTATACATATTTCAAACGTAAATTACTCGAAACTAAAAAAATCAAATTGTCTCAGTCTTGTAACACCAGTGCGATATATATATATATATATATATATATATATATATATATATATATATATATATCTTTTCCCGCTACCTTTTAATATATGTAGGGCCCCGCTATGGAAGTTAAGAGCTGAAATTTGGTAAGGGGCTCATTCCGATGCACAACAATACTATCAAAGTGGGGTCAAATTTTGGACAAATTGTGGATCCGTCCCAAACTTTAAGGGGGTGGTGGGGGCGGTAAAGCAATAAAACTTTTCCAAACCGGTTGGAAATAATGATTCGGTCGATTATCTACAACATATCCAAAATTCAGTTTCCTAGGATGATTTGGAGGGAGTAGAGGGGGAAAAAAGGATTTTGGCTGGATCTAACACGCCCACAGCCCCCCAGAATTAACCTAGAGGGCTGAAATTTTGTACTCGGATTGAGTTAGTATCAAAGCGGTACCTTTTGGAGGTCTCAACTTTTAACCCTTACCCCCAGCATTTTTATACCAAAAAGAACCTGATTTTTCTTGTTTTTTAACAGTTTCGTTCGGGTCAAAATCTCTCCAAATAAACCTAGAGGGCTGAGATTCTGTGTACAGGTTAAGTTAATAGCCAGCCATTGCTTTTTGAAGGTTTCAACTTTTAACCCTTACTCCCACGATTTTTGTGCCAATATTTCCTTGATTTTTTTTGCCTTTTTTTTCTAACACGTCTAGAAATTCTTTGAGTAAACGTAGAGGGCAGAAATTTTGTACATGTATTGAGTTAGAATCCAGTTAGTGCCTTTTAGGGATTCCACATTACTTCCCCCCCACTTCTACCATTTTTACATCGGAATTCAATGGTATTGTTAAATGTGTTTAAAATGCTTTATTTTTATTCTAATACAGGTAGGCGGATAGTAATTTTAAAAATTTAAAAAAAATGAACGTTCTTTTATAACAACAAATTATAAATGAATAATTATAATTATTATTATAATTATAAATTATAATGTTTATTTATAAAGTAGGAATTTTAGATTATTATTATTTATAAAATAGAAATTTTGGATTTTGTTGGAAAGAAAAAATATCTTCATAAAGGGCTTCCAGTTTACTATTTAAGGTCCTTTTTTAATATTTAAAAATAAAACGCAAAGGCGATTGGTGGATAAGCGTGGGTATGAATGCCCTCGTACGAATTGTGTTAGCTTTTTTTCTGCTAATTGCTATCGACACCAAATTGAAATTTACTGAGATTCAGCCCTTAAAAACTTAAAACCTTTTTCTAAAGCCCCGATCAGCCGGACACTCATCATCAGTTTTGAAACCACCAAAGTGACAAATTGCTTGTAGACTTTCAATCACATTTCGCTTGTAGATATTCAATACCGAAGATGAAGGGAAAAATTCGACAACCATGATGGGGCCCCGCTGCTCACGGCGTTTTATTTATTAATATATCAACTCCAAAAGTGTCAATAAACCAACAAAAAAATTTAAATTGGGAACTAAAATGTTGGATTAGAAAATATTTAAGAGTTTTGAAAACTCTTTTCCTAGGCCTTATTTTACTATGGTAAGATATTAAGGCTTATTATAAAAAATCAACAAAAAATGACAGAAAACAACAAAAACCAAAATTCTAAACAGTATTTGGTAAGAATCTTCATTATTGTCATCAGAATCCAGGGAATAAACCGTGCGTTAGAAGCTTCTTTTAATACGCTTAACTGATATTTGACCAGAATGAACATTTGCTTCAGATGTTGATACCACTGTTGATGTTGTACCAGATGTTGATACCACATTGTATTATTGTCAAGTATCATTTCCATTGAAACTTCGGACAAAATTTAGGGTGTATAACAGTTTCAGGTATTGGGAGCATTATAAAGCTTATGTAATTTTGATAGGCCTTATTTGCCGCCTGCACCCAAGTAAAAAAAAAAAAAATTAATTATTTCGGCAGATATAAAATTATTTAATAAACTGAATTAACAAAAAGAAGAACTGAAGAACAAAATTAGGTGAACATAAAAATAATTAACAGGATTAATATTATAATTACATAAGATAATTTTCGTTGAAATTTTATTATTCGAGTGACAAAATCTCATTTTATGATGTATGGGTCGTTACTGGAGGCAAGACGCGGGATGGCGACAAGTGGCGCATGCTTTGCAACTTGTTGGTGTCTCAGGCTCGTATGCGTCAAACATTGATACGACTGCATGAATATTTGAACGATTTATGAATTTTAGGCCTTATTACCCGACAGGCCTTATTACCCGCAGTTACCTTATTTATAAATTAGGGATTTTGGATTTTTATTTATCTATAAAATAGAAATTTTTTATTTCTTTGGAAAGAAAAAATATCTTCATAAAGGCCTTCCAGTTTACAATTTAAGGTTCTTTTTTAATATTTAAAAATAAAACACAAAGGCAATTGGTGGATAAGCATGGGTAGGAATGCCCTCGTACGAATTATGTTGGCTTTTTTCCTGCTAACTGCTATCGGCATAAAATTGAAATTTACTGAGATTCAGTCCTTAAAAACTTGAAACCTTTTTTTTAAAGCCCCGATCAGCCGGACACTCATCATCAGTTTTGAAACCACCAAAATGACAAATCGTTTGTAGACTTTCAATACTGAAGATGAAGGGAAAAATTTGACTTCCGTGATGGGATCCCGCTGGTCACGGCGTTTTTTAATTTACAATTATTTAAACAAAATTTTTAACAATATGATTACTCACACAGTTCCATGCAAAAAATGTATACTTGTTACATTTCGATAAATGATATCGTTTTCGAGTAATTTAAAATATAAGTATCTATTTCCAAATTATCCCCTAATCATAAGTGATGGAATAATTGGTACCATAAATTTAATTATTCTGATGTTCTTACACTCCTCTAAAATACGAATCCAGTTTTCAAAACCGCCTAAAAAATTTCAAAAAAAAGAAGTTAGTTTCGTTCCACTCCTCTACATTTCACCCTTATACTTTATCTCCCTGATTATTGAGTTTTAAAAAAAAGTGTAGATGAAAACGTACCATTATTTTTGAATGTAGTTTCAGATCTAGCAATTACGGTACATAATCCTGGACCGCCGTGTACAGGCTGGAAACACAAGAAAGGTCGTAGTCGGATAAGAAGAGGGAAATCTTTCCCGGGCGCGTATTTCCGTTTGCGTGTTCATTAGGAGGCACCGTTGCCTCAAAATCCGTACGGTTTTGTAACACTCGAACACACGAAGCATGTGTACAATTCAAGTCTGCCGTCTTCTAAACGCACACCGGTTTGTACTGCAGATTGTTCTTCTAAACATGTGTTCAAGGGAACGCGATGATTAGAAAGCCAGTTTCACGAAAGTAAAAAAAGCTCAATTACGTCCCAAGAGATTCATGTCCAAGATATTGACAAAATACTTTCTATTGCCTAGTAGAAAAAAAACTACGAAGAATGAAAACAATAGTGAAAAAAAAACTTATGCCAATATTATAGTCAACAAACTAATTAAGTAAATAAATTGATTGGGAACCAGAAATGGTAGAACTTTTACCAACAAGAAAATCCAGTATTTTCTGGTACATCTTAAAAACACCTTCATTTTTTCTTCTTGGCCTAATTCTTCACCTCTGGTCTCGTCATCTTCAGGTAAAAGCTGATTTATCAAAAAATTAATATTATTAGGTTCAAGTAATAATTTTGAGTTATTAGAGCTTATAGCTTTTCGTTGTCGGTAACATGATTCTTTATAAAAATTTATAAAAGCTACCATTTTATCCATTGGACATATAAATTCAATTTGAATATTTGGAAAAATTCATAGGTCAGAAGAATAGAAAGTCTTAAATTTGAGTACAAGCTTATAATATTATATTCTCTTTAACGTGAGTGTTCACTTCAAAAAATCTAAACACTTACCACCAGACATCTAAAAATTTAGCTTTTTTATCACCAGACGCTCTGTGGCAATTTCTCTACTAGGCTCAAATGTGTGACCATTATGACTAATAGTGTTGGCTGCCAGCGCTAATGACTTCCAATCATAGCGTTTCCCTGAACACGTGTTTGAAAGAACAATGTGCGTTACAAATTCGTACGCGTTTGGAAGAAGAGCCTAGCGTTACAAAATCGTGCGGGTTTGGAGGCAATATGGCATTCTGCTGAATACGCAAACGAAAATACGGTTCTCGGGCGCGTATTTCCGTTTGCGTGTTCAATAGGAGGCATTGTTTCCTCGAAACTCGCACGGTTTTGTAACGCTAGGCTTTTCTTCCAAACACATGCCTAATTCAAGTCCCCCTTTCTCTAAACGCGTACGGGTTTGTAAAGCACATTGTTTTTTCAAACACGTATTCAGGGAAACGCTATGATTAGAAGGTTAGTCATTAGCACTGGCAGCCGACACGAATAGTCATAAAGGTCACACATTTGAACTTAGTAGAAAAATTTCCATAGAGAGTCTGGTGAATAAAAAAAACGCAGTGAGCAGTGGGGCCTCATCACGGAAGTCGAATTTTTCCCTTCATCTTTGGTATCTTCAAGGTATCTAAATGCGATTGAATGTCTACAAGCGATTTCTTATTTTGGTGGTTTGATGAGTGTCCGGTAACTGATGATGAGTGTCCGGCTGACCGGGGCTTTAAAAAATGGGTTTTTAAGGGCTGAATCTCACAAGAGGAGTATCAAACATGGGAATCACGGATTTGGGAAAAATTAATATATGTTGTGGAATATATTTCTCTGAGTACTGTAGTGATAATAATTTAGGCCAATGCGACTTTATTTAGAAATCAAACGCACGACAAATTTCGAATAACATATCGTGTTTGATATTTATCAGTTAGTTGGTATTGTCTGCAACAAAGGACGCTGGTGGTGTGGTTAGTGCATGCTCTCACGTATGTAACTTTTTTTAATATACAGACGGAAAGGTTCTATGTTCGAATCTATGCCTTTCCAACATAAATAATTCTCTTTTCAATTTTTTTTTTTAACTTTTTCAATATTGTACAATGGGTCAATTAATTACATTGAGGATGCTATAATTTTTTTTTTTAAAGAAGATATGGTATTCTTTTTTATATCATTATTATAAAAAAAATTACAACTGTCATTACTTTAAATAAGGATAAAATGAAGAATGTCTAAAAATAGTATAATTAATTTATAATAAAAATTGCTTTAATTTTATGTAAAAAAAAATTCAGTAATTTAAAATTTACGATAAAATTACTGTTACATATAATGACAACATGTACAAAAAATATTATATCTTCTTTTTCAGAAAATAATTATAGCATAACAATGACACAAAAAAGAATACGATATCTCCATTTAAAAAAAGAATTGTAGCATCGTCAATGTAATTGACCATTGTACAATATTGAAAAAATTTAAAAAAAAATTGAAAAGAGAATTATTTATGTTGGAAAGGCATAGATTCGAACATAGAACCTTTCCGTCTGTATATTAAAAAAAGTTACATACATGAGAGCATGCACTAACCACACCACCAGCGGCCTTTGTTTCAGACAATACCAATTAACTGATACATATTAAACACGATATGTTATTCGAAATTTTTCGTGCGTTTAATTTCTAAATAAAGTCACATTGGCCTAAATTATTATCACTACAATACTCAGAGAAATATATTCCACAACATATATTAATTTCTCCCAAATCCGTGATTCCCATGTTTGATACTCTCCTTGTCAGTAAATTTCATTTTTATGCCGATAGCAGTTACAAGGAAAAAAAACCGACACAATTCGTACGGGAGCATTCCGACCCATGCTTATCCGCCAATTGCCTTTGTGTTTTATTTTTAAATATTAAAAAAGGACTTTAAATAGTGAACTGGAAGGCCTTTATGAAGATATTTTTTCTTTCCAAAAAAATCCAAAATTTCTATTTTATAAATAAGATAAAAAATGACATCAATAACATTTTTTAAATTACTTAGGGTAAATGGTATAGTTATTGGACAGTTAAGAAAAATTTTCAAAACAAAGTACAGAAAAGTCCGTGTTGTAGCTTTATTATAAACGAAAAAAATCATAAATAAGGTAAGACCTGTCTATTTTAATGTACCATATAAAACTTTCATATTAAATATTGGCAAGTCTCTGAAAAAAAAAAAAAATATTAAAGTTGTGCGTGTAGAAAAAGACAGTTATTGGACAAAAATTTCATTTATTAATTTCTGGCGTATTTCCACAATCCACAAGTTCTGTATATACTAGAAGGTTGTGTTTAACTAAAAAATCAGAAAGTTTGCTTTACTAGTCTATAAGCCTTATGATCTTCAAAAGAGAGAGTCCTGTCCAATAACTGTCAACGTCCAATAACTATACCGTTTACCTTACATATATGTATTGTATTTGTGATAAATGATAGTATTTAATTCATTTGTTCCTGTATGCCAACTGTATTATTATGAAAATAAATCACAATTAACCACATATAACAACCCTATTGAATTCCGATGTAAAAATGGGAAAAGTGGGGGACAAGGTAATGTGGAATCTTGATAGCCCGCTTGATACTAACTCAATCCGAATACAAAATTTAGATTTATTTGGGTGACCTGTGCGAGTGGTGCAAACTTCGCAAACGTCGAAAAAGCATGAAATTGTAGCTTAAAAGTGGTGGGGTGGGGATAAAATATTAAAACCTTAAAAAGGCAAACTCTAGGTACGAACTCTATCAACATACCAAATTTCAAGCCTCTAAATTAATTCTGGGGGCTGTGAGCGTGTTAGATCCAGTCAAAACGCTTTTTTCCCCCTCTACTCCCTCCAAATCACCCTAGGAAGATGAATTTTGGATATGTTGTAGATAATTGACCGAAACATTATTTCCAGCCGGTTTGGAAAAGTTTTATTGTTTTGTTTTAAGCCGCCGACTTTTAGCACTCCCACCCTATTTCTGAAGCTGTAAAAATTATAACATTGAAATAAATGTTAACATCCATTATTATTTTTTCAAGTATCTTTTAAGTAAAACGAAGATTGTAGAAAAAATTATGTATGTAATTCGAGCACAAAATGACATTGCCGCTCTCATGAGAATGATGCGCTCCGGCTGGCGGCGTCGCGCGTCGACATTCCCAATCGAGCAGTAATGTACCATTTTACGCTCTTAATACACAAATAACTATTGTACTTAAAATCTAAATACATAATTTATTCTGAAAATATCCATATGTACATATATTGATTATTGAATATTGTTTCCATAGTTTCAAGGTATGCACTGGTAAAAATTTGAACATCTTACAACTGACTAAAGATCTAAATAAAACTTAATGTAAATTTTACGAAAAAAATGTGGTCGTAGAATAAGTATAGTATAAAATACGTGGGAAATGCTTCTCACTCATATGAATTAGGAATAAGTCACTTTTCTCAAGGGTGCCCAAATGAAAATTTGTAGGGGGGCTAGCGGGGTAAGGAAAATTTTTAATATTGTCAATGAGGAATGTAATACTTTTTTCGTCAGAAATTTAAGTAGCGAACAAAAGAAAGAAACTTCATCTAACGTTTTCCGGGCTCCTTATTCAAGCTATGAGGCCCCTGTTTGGCCTCCCAAAAACAGTATTGACAAGCAAAAAAAAACCTCTTCTTTTTCTCGAACTCCTTTGCAATTTTTCGCCAAACATAACACATTTATTCAAAAATAAACATTTATGTATATAGTTTATCCTTTCCCTAAAAGCTAGCGGGCCGCGACCCCCCTGCCCCCGGGTATGAGCGCTCTTGACTTTTTCCATTTATTTTACAATATACTATTATTGTACTTTATTATTTCCTGTCTATTTGGACTTACCATACGAACAGAAACTGAATTTTTATTAAATAATATGTGTATCATAAGACAGTAACGAAGGATTAGCCTACCACGTTCTTTTACTGTTGTCAACACAGACCAATGAACACTATTATATTATATTACCAGACAAAGCGTAAAGCCAGTTTCTAGACATTTTTCTTGAAGTAGGTAACAGGGTGAGACGGGTGAAATTTAATGAAATAATATGTCAATTTTTGAGCAAATGCGACCATAATTATTGCAGGACATAATTTGAATACGTAGTACGTATTTTGAAAATAAAACGAATACCACTTTTTTCTTTCAAAATTTTGCAGTTTCTTTTCAAAAAAGTAAAATTTTATTATCAATGTTATATTTTCACAATAATTATTTGAAAACGTTACTATGGTCGAAACTTGGTCGTAACTGATTGCCTCAATTACACATTTTTATAATTAGACTATATAATATAATATACCGGGTGTTCATAAAGTTGCGGAACAGCTGAAAATCTCAGTTAATATTGACTTGATCGAAAAATGACCCGGACATAAGTTTCATGGGAAGAAATGAGGAACTAGAAAATGACCTCGAGTTTGACCTTGAACATCACCTTAACCAAAATTTGGAGGTCAACTTTGTTTTTTTAAATGGAAACCCCTATTTTTGACCTCGGATTTGGAAAAAGCGGGAAATTCTACGTTGAAAACCATACTCATACTTCATATCCCAAGGTCGTGTGAAGGTCATAAAAACAAAAAATATATGATTCAAGGTCAAATTCGAGGTCATTTTCTGGTTCCTCATTTCTTCCCATGAAACTTTTGTCCGAGTTATTTTTCGATCAAATCAATATTAACTAAGATTTTGCGGAACTTTTGCGGAGTTGTTCCGGAACTTTATGAACGCTCTAAACAGAAAATCTCAGTTAATATTGACTTTATCGAAAAATAACTCGGACAAAAGTTTCATGGGAAGAAATGAGGAACTAGAAAATGACCTCGAATTTGACCTTGAATCATATTTTTTTCGTTTTTATGACCTTCACACGACCTTGGGATATGCAGTATGAATATGGTTTTCAACGTAAAATTTCCCGCTCTATCCGAATCCGAGGTCAAAAATAGGGGTTTCCATTTAAAAAAATAAAGTTGATCTCTAAATTCTGGTCAAGGTCATGTTCAAGGTCAAATTCGAGGTCATTTTCTAGTTCCTCATTTCTTCTCATGAAACTTTTGTCTAGGCCATTTTTCGATAAAGTCAATATTAACTGAGATTTTCAGCTGTTCCGCAACTTTATGAACACCCGGTATAATATGTTCACTGGTCTGTGGTTGTCAATAATAAATATCTTTCAACTCCATCTACTTTGACATAACTCTTTGCATTACATTTTCGTTATTTTTATTTTTAAATGTACGTATTTTAAATACATATTCTAAATATTTTTTTTTTTCAGATTGTCGGTCAACAGAATCAATGTGAGAAGAATAGTAATGCGAAGATATACACCAATGTGGCACTTTTAATTAGAATATGATCAAATTAAGTGAAAATTTAGCATATCATTTTTATACATAATCATAATTTTTTAAGTTGAAAAAAGCTCTAATACCGACTCATATCGATTAAGCCATCTAGTCGAAAAAACCTACTTATTTAATTTTTTTTAAATATCGCACACATCCAAACGTGCAAAAGTGTACTACGTAGCTATAAAGTATAAATCAGTATCTGTGATAAATATTTTTTAATGTCTTATTTAATGTTTTTTAAAAGTTTTGAAACAAATGAAATTCAGTTGTCATATAGATATAAGAAGAAAATTATTTTAATACACACGACGTAAAGTTTTCCTTAGATTATTTTTTATTGGAGGACGAAATATAAATCCTTTTAGATTTAACGATGATAAGATTACTTTCGTGACAATTGACTTATTTAAAAAATAAAAAAAAAAAATTAAATAAATAAAATGGGGGTCTTATTACGAAAACGTTCATTATTGTTGAAATTGGTGTTAATTTTGTTAATAGTATGGTTCACAGTTATATTTTTAACTTATACAGAGGAACCTACTTGGCGTCAAGACAGTGCAATCGCAAAAACTTTAATGCAGAATATAATTATGAAAGGTAAACCAGAATCATTTAATCCTAGAGAACTTCCAGTGCAAGATAAACAAATATTAGTTGATAATAATGAATCACATTCTGCTATTAAAAATTATTTAAACAGTGTTGTGGATAGTGAAATTATAATTAAAAAAAAAGTGGACGATATGAAAGAAGTGTTGCAACAACCGGATATTGGCAGTGATAGTGCACCAGGTGAAATGGGGCGACCCGTTGTTTTACCAAAAAATCTTAGTGAAGAAGTGAAAAAAATGGTGGACGACGGCTGGGCCAAAAATGCATTTAATCAATACGTTAGTGATTTAATATCAGTAAGAAGAAGTTTGCCTGACCCCAGAGATGATTAGTAAGTTTTCTTTCTTTAACTTACCGAGCTTAAATTTATGGCATAAATTTGGAATTTTTTAAATACTT
The DNA here is from genome assembly GCA_035578155.1 of Brachynemurus nebulosus. NCBI lineage: Eukaryota > Metazoa > Arthropoda > Insecta > Neuroptera > Myrmeleontidae > Brachynemurus > Brachynemurus nebulosus. Next base: position 113,926,855 of record JAPWDM010000001.1, on the reverse strand, counting down.
CCCTGAGCTTGTTTCATATGCCGACGAAAGGAAATATTTGTGTCTAATACTTAAGTTAGAAAATAACAAGGAAAATTTACTATTTACGAAGGCTTCCGTTATTCTATTTACTGTAAGCTACTATATCAGAGTATCTTAGCAAATCTTCTCAATCTTTTTGGTTCGCAACTCTCTTTTGGAGTTAAAAAAAAATTAAGGATCCCTCAAATGGTTAGAAATATGTGTGAAAAATCTCATAACACGTTACTAATTATGGTGGCCTAATTATACCTATAAAGTTATTTAACCCCTTTAGGACTAATGACGAGCTCAGCTCGTCATACTAATTTTTAGGAAAATTCAACTGAAGAGTGTGCATTGTCTTATATCGGTAACTGGAGGCTGTATAGTAAAGAGAGGTCATATTGTAAATAAATTAAGCAAAACCTACCAAACTTGCAATTATACTTATAGAGATATTAAATTTTTTATCTAAAATATTGGAATATACGGCGGTACTAAAAGTGTTAAAATGAAATCAAAGTTACATCAATCCAAATCCTTTTAAAGAGCTACATTTATATTCATAACTCATGTCAATACTCAATGGTACTGTTTTCATCATATTTAAAATTAGCGTCCATTGGTGTATCACTTCCCTTACAATTTTCCATGTCATACTTTTGTAAAATACCTTTTAAATACTTTGATTAATAAGAATTTGTCCTAAATTTTTAGTAATTAGGATTCCTAAATAAGTCAGATTGTTACTTCCCATGTCTTTCATTTTCAACTTAACTGATAAGAAATTCTTAACTGTTTGTATCTCTGTAAGTCATTTCCTAACAGTAACAAATCATCAACGTATAAAAGTATGTTTTTCTTTTTGTATATAAACAATAATCATTTTCTGATAGTAGCAGGTTTTGGGGGATTCTAGAGCCGCCACCCACCACCCTGGTTTTTTGACTGACCTTGGCAGGTGGTGAATAACCTATGCGGGTTCCGCGCCCAACTTAACGGAACCTAATTGAACCTAAAAATTATATTTTTCACTACTAGATGGCGCTGAACACTAGCGAACCCTGTAGATTTGAAAAATTGCCAATAGATGGCGCTCAAAAACCTTTGATAGTTATATTTTTTACTACTAGATGACGCTGAACACTAGAGAACCCTGTGTAAATTTGAAAAAATTGTCAATAGATGGCATTGCAGATCCTTTGATAGTTATACTTTTCACTAATAGATGACGCTGCTAGTCTAAACACTAGCGAACTCTGTGTAAATTTGAAAAAATTGTCAATAGATGGCGGTTGGGGTCTAAAATAATTTTATATGCTGGCGAATTTTGAAATGTGTATGATAAAAATATGACATTGAAATATGATACTTCCGTTACATGTACAGTGAAGTCTGTTCTGATTTCCCCTTTTTTTACATAATACAGTAGAACCTGTGTTAGCGGTAAAATATATCTTAATGTTTAAAACAATCTAAAAATTTTCGAGTTAAAAGCAACAATACAATTTCCAACAATGGAATCGTCAACAACAATGAAAAAACATTTTTTGAGAATGAATTGGAAAAATCGAGAAGAACTCACGGGATTTTGATAGCATCGGAAAAAATTTATGAGTTTTAATAGTGTATTTTGTTTCTAGCTATACTTAATAAAAAAATTTTGGCGGGAAAATCAATCTTTTTTATCTATATCACATCCTTAAAAGTCTTAAATAATTATATATGCTAGCAAGTTTTGAAATGTGTATGATAAAAGTACTATTACACTTTATTTATAAGGACCATTAGAAAATAAAAAAATAATCTCAGCGCTCGTATACTTATGGATGCAACTGTACAAATGATAATTTTCTTAATAAGTATCCGGTCTCAAAGGTCTCTTTGTAATTAATACATATATTATTACAAAGCAATTTTTATTGTTTTTTATTGTATTTTATTGTTGTTTTTAACTCGAAAATTTTTAGATTGTTTTAAACATTAAGATATATTTTACCGCTAACACAGGTTCTACTGTATTATGTAAAAAAAGGAAAATCAGAAGAGCTTTTACTGTACATGTAACGGAAGTATCATATTTCAATGTCGCGACATGTTGATGCCGTGCACATACAAATAAAAATTGCTTTATAAGCATGTATCTATTAATTGCAAAGTGACCTTTGAGACGGGATGCTTATTAAGAAAAAAATTGTCATTTGTACGGTTGCATCCATAAGTATACGAGCGCTGAGATTATTTTTTTTCGCCATCTATTGGCAATTTTTCAAATTTACAGGGTTCGCTAGTGTTCACCGCCATCTAGTAGTGAAAAATATAATTTTTTGGTTCACTTAGGTTCCGTTAGGTTGGGCGCGGAACCCGCATAGGTTCCACCACCTGCCAAGGTCAGTCAAAAAATCCGGGTGGTGGGTGGTGGCTCTAGAATCCCCCAAAACGTATTACTTTTGATCTTTTGAAGCCAAATCCAGTACACCGAGCGCCCGTTATTAAGAACACATTGGAATATGAGATAGAATTATACTTCTCACTCTTTTTAAACAAGAAATTAGCAATATACAGATTAATTACTCTGACTTACGATAAAATACAATAGAAATATACCTATAGGGTAAAAGCCCCGTTTGTGGAACGCGATCCAATAGAAAAACAGTTTTGACATTTATATCTTAATGAAGTTATTTCTGAAAGAAACGTCTGATAACAAAAATTATTATTAATAGAATGATTGTTTTTCAATTTAAATTCATCTCACATTTAATGTTTCTTTACTTAATTAAAGAAATACATATATATATTAAACAATTTTTGCTGAATGTGTCTCTTTTGCGTTTGATCAATGCTTATTTATCGAAACACATGCCTTATAAATTTCAACATTTTCCAGTTAATTTTCGAAGTTAGCGCAATAAAACTATACAAATAATTTTTATTAGTCCAGTTAAGAGATTATAAGAGCTAAATCATCTTTTTATTCGGTTTAAATGTAATTTATATATATGTGTATTTCTTTCAGTACACAATATAACCTCTGTATTTAACTAAAATCATGTACGTAAAATAACTAAAAATTTATATTATAAATAGTTTTAATTTCTTTTTGAGTCTAAAATATTTACTTACTGCTTTAAAATCGTAAAATTTTTAATATTTTTTTTATTTCGGAGCGTATCGTCAATTGATAAATAAAAAAATATTGATTTAAAGTTCCAAAATTTTATTAATAATGAAAAATTGTCGCCATTTTGATAAGTTAGTTTAGAAGGTTTAGAATTGATTAGAACTTTACCAAAATACATAGATGGCGAAACAAAATATAGTATTTTTCTGTGGTATTTTGGTATATTCTGTGATTTTGGTCGTTTATTTTATCGAATATTTAAACCATTCTATATTTTTTAATTTGACATTCTATTTACTACTAGATGTCACTCTATGTCATAGAGTGAAAAGATGGCAAAATATGTATGTGAATGGTATGTAATGTATCTCATGTTGTACATACGTGTTCTTTTTTAGGTGTCAATGTGCTGATTTTTTAAAGGGTGTTAATATATTCTGTCTGTTTTTTTATAGATGTCAACAAATTATAAAACAAAACATTAATAAATCAAAATTTTTGGGTTATATTTTCTTAAAAACATATTCATTGGATTAAAAAAACTTGGTTTCATGCTTATTAAGAAAAAAAAAAGGGTGTTTAATTCATTTATTAATTTTTGTAAGCAAGTTTGATGAAATACCTAAAAATAGTGTTCCACAATCGGGGCTTTTACCCTATACAGAAATTTTTTTACCAAAATTAAAGTTCATAAATTCCGAAAATAGAAACAATTTTTTTTTTTTTTTAGTTTAAACTTATTATTAATGTAGGTTAGTGCAGTAATATACGTAACTTAATAAATAAATAAAAATATAGTAAGTATAATATGAATATTTACATTACGTACATTTTCTATCAGCAAAAATTATTTCAAGACGAACGTATGAACAAACTTTGTGAATACAATTATTATTATTTATTTACAAAATGATTTCGAAATATTAAAAATGTTATATGTATTATCAAACCAAACAGTGAAGAATGTGTTCCTCTCTGTGTTTTTTTTTAAACAATTAAAAGGAAAATACATATTAAATTCTAATAAGTATCCTGTACATACCATTAGATGTCTAAATGTTTTTAGAAGAATGCAAGTTGGTACCTACGACTGGTAAGGTTTAGTAAGTACGGTAACTACATACCATTGATATATGAATAGTATGGATGCGCACCTACCTACTTTTTATATACACTCAATTGAAGTCACCACTAAAGCGTTGTTCACACCTAAGTAAGTAGATTAGTAGATTAGTAGTTAGTAGTTAGTAGTTAGTAGAACAACTTAGTAGCTTAGTAAAACAACTTAGTAGCTTAGTAGAACAACTTAGTAGTAAGTGGAACAGGAAAAAAATATAACAATAGGTATTATAACAATAAATATATGAATTTTGTTAAGATATATCTACACTGTTAAAAATATTTCCAAAACTTTTTTGATAGTTACATATTATAGTATACACATAGCAAAAAATATTGCGAAATTTTAGAAATTTTTGAAGTGAAAACTTCTTTAGCGGCGTTGTACACTTTTTTTGTAATGGGTAAAAAATGTTAAACTCGCGTCAGGTCACGTGACCTGATCGAAAATTCGTAAGATCTGATCAAAAATTCGTAAGACGGATGGAAAGTAGACAGTCAGTAGAGCAGACAATAAACTGCGTTGTACACTTTTTTTGTAATGGGTAATAGTATTTTACAATATAAGTTCGGTAAGTTGCTTTTACTGATCGAGAAAATGTTGCGAAAACGAGACCCGCAGGGTCGAGTTTTTGCAATTTTCGAGATCAGTAAATGCACTTAACGCATCGTGTATTGTATAATATTTTTTGCACGATCGATTTAAAATAATTAAAGATTAAAAATGTGTTAAATAAAAAATAAAATTCAGATAATATAGATGAGATTTATATTTCTATGTTATGACATAGAATGCCATGAATAAATATTATAAATATTCATAACAACTAATATGAATCTTTGTAGTGACAATTGACAACTATATTTAGGGTTGCCAGAACATCTCTTTTAAAGAGAACATGTTCTCTTTTTTGATTCCGATCTTTCTTTTTCTTTTTTTATACAAAATTGTTCACTTTTGTTCTCTTTTCTGAAATAAGAATTTTTACTAAATTTTCTTTAATAATCGAACTTAAAGCTGTAATTTCTCTTATTATTTAGAGCTATTAATAGTAACTTTATAGTCGGAATCCTTGCTCCAGGTAATCTTCTTCAGCTTTTATTTAGATACCATTGCCGATGTTAGGTTAAAGGAGGTTAAATTGTGTTATTCTTTTTCTTAAAAATTTTTTTATTTTTCAGATTTTTTCTTTTTTTTATCAGGTTTGTTTTGAAGTTGGTTTTATTTTCCTTTTAACATTTCTTTTTATTTTTTTAATACGTTTGTCGAAGTTATACCCAAAAAAAATATATATTAAAATTTAGAACCTCCTCTTTTTTTGAATACATTATTTTTTTAAACAAAGTCTTGTTTGAAAAGAAAGAACCAATATTCGAAACACAACTATTAACAAGTTTTTATATAACCATATAGGATAAAAGCCCCTATACCCGAACGCGTTCAATACTCGAACAGTTTTGCTATTTTATATATTAATGAAGTTATTTCTGAAAAAAACCGATGAATATTAAAACTGTTCGAGTATTGAACGCGTTCGGGTGTAGGGGCTTTTACGTTAGTGGTATTTTGCAAAAGTAAAGTATTTTGTTTATTATATATAGATATGGAATAACGTAAACTAACGCTCAAAAATATTAACATTTTTTCTAGGTATAATTGTGCAATTTTTTTCGTAATAAATGTGTTTATTTCAAATAATTTCGTAAAGTTCTCTTTTTGTTCTCTTTTTTTATTTGAATTGTTCTCTTTATACATTCAGAATTTCTGGCAACCCTAACTATATTTGTAAATAAAAAATTAAGTGTCAATATTTCACTGGCGTGAATATTTTTTTTGAATTTTCTATTAAAAAAAATTGAGGAAAATAGTTTGTTAAACTATATTATTAGTGAGAATAATAAAATTGATACAGCATTTTATTTTTGACTGCAAATTTATTCTCGTAAAATGAAAGGAAGATTATGAAAGCCACAGAAAATCTTAATGATTGAACGACCTTTTGAAATGTCAATAAAATAAGAAGACTGATGCCAACAATAATAATAATGTGCAAACTAGTGAAAATTTTCATATTATTAATGGATTTATTTTCCTAATTGTTCAAATTATATACCTTTTCCAACAATTATTGGGATGACTTTTCGAGAGGGTGTTATTAGTGACCATAAACTTTCAAGATGTTAAATTATTTTATTGCTTACAACAAATACCACCCTATGTTCACTCCAATTGTATTTAAATTTATTACCTGTTTTACAAGCGACGGTTTCTTTTTGCATTCAAATAGATAAGTAGGTAACATGCTGCGAACAATACTGCTGATTATTGCCGTACTTGATAAGTCATCTCATTTAAATATTGAAAAACTATACTTTTAATTTCAATATAAATAAATAAATACAATCATTTTTGAGCTAATTTAACTTACCACACTCCTATTTACTTACCACGCATCTATTTCACTTACCGCACTGTTATTTTTTGGTTTCCATGGATATAAACAAACGTACGGGAAATGTAACTTACCAGCATTGTCAACAGTCTCGGTAAATGCATGAAAATACACGATCGTGCAAAAAAAATGTTAAACTCGCGTCAGGATGGTCAGGACACGTAACCTGATCGAAAATTCGTAAGACGACAGTACATAACAGTAGCCAGTAGTACAGAATACAGAACGAACGGTAGTATCTCTATACTACTGAAACTAGTGTAACGCGAAAGGACAGATAGATATATACGGGTTTACTCCAATAGTACTAATTTTAAGTCCTATCTCATTAAACAATAATTTTAGAATAGAGATAAAAAATTTTTAAAAAGAAATTCTTGTAGGGATTACCGAAGAGAACATTTGTGCAAAATGTGAATTCCCGGAAATGTTTTTTTTATATTGTTTAAACAATATTGAAAATTCATAAATAGCGTTTTTTGAGCTTTCACCGCTTACGCAACGAAAACCGTGATAGATACATTAAAAAGTGTTAAAACCTTTTTTGTAGAGAATCGAATTCTCTACAAAAAAGTCAGCGAGAGCACCTGTCTATCTTGTACAGGTGAAAAGATACAGTGCTCCAAACGCGCACTCAAAAGTCCACTTTTTCTAGGGTTCCGGCAGGGTGTGCCGTGTACGATAGCGCAATAAATAAATACTGTATTCTACCACATAAATGATAGTACTTTTATACTGATAATTAAAGCAATTCGTGCAAAATTATTCCCTAACCATCCCAAAATATCAAAAATGCACAACGTTAATATTCAAGTTTTCACTTCTGCCGGCACTCCCGGAGTGCAACCCGTCGTTTTTTTTTTTATTGTAATACTAAAACTGTGAAATTAAAATAATTTAAGTTTTTTAAAGAAATAAATAAATGAATAAATAACAAAATAAAAATAAAAATATTCATGTTAAATTAATTGTTTGAAAATATAAAAATTCATAAACAAATCTAAATGAACAAGCCGCCTATAGACGCGACATCAAATGTGACGTAAACAAACGTCAAAAAAAAAAAAAAAAAAAAAAATAGTAACACTTAAATTAGTAAGCAGGATAAAATGGTTATTTAAATGTGAATAACAAGGAACACAAACATTTTAATAATCATTTTTGATGTCACTAAAAAGGGCAAAATCTATGGATGTTTAAAATTTACATAAATTAAATAGAAAAAAAGGCTTTTTTATATTCAAATATCACAATAATATTTACAGTTACTATACTGTACAATTTGTATGTTTAAAACAATGAATATAATATTCTTAGTTACCTATATTAATTTATACTAGTTTAACATATTCAACCACTTACTTTTTTCTAACAGTGTATGTTTTTTTTCTTGTTAAAATTTAATGTAACAGTTTTATTATAAGAATGTTTTATGAGGCAGTAATAACTGGCTTTTAGATATCAATTGGGTATGTACTCGTATGTTTATTGCAGGTAAACGAATATTTCAATGGCATGCATAAAGTTGAGTACTGTGAGACTTTGTTCAAGTGAATATGAATATGTTGTCATATATACATCTGTGTGTATCAGGGTGCATGTATCTGACAACATATTCATATTCACTTGAGCAGAGTCTCACAATACTCAACCTTATACATACCATTATTGTTATATTTTTTTCCTGTTCCACTTGCTACTAAGTTGTTCTACTAAGTTACTAAGTTGTTTTACTAAGTTGTTTTACTAAGTTGTTCTACTAACTACTAATCTACTTACTTATATGTGAACAACGCTTAACATCAACTGGAGACTATGAGTCGTCAATATTACTTTGGTTTTAATCTAGTGTTGTGCAAATTTGATTGTGATTATTTTAAAATTTTAACTTTTTTTAAAAATAATTATGTGCGTTGCTTATGGCTGTACCAAATCTACGAGTAAAAACTACGAAGGAATTCATTTTTTTACATAAGAAAATATTTGAATTTAATTCTCACTTATTAAAATTGGAATTAAACCTAATTTAAAAAAAACTTGAATTCAGATACTTAATTCCTAATTTCCACTAATCAGGAAATATTACGTATTTTATCTACAGTTTAAAATAAGTTGTTTTTTTTTTTCTAATGCATGGAAATAATTTAAATTCTATTTTTATGTGAGAAAATGTTAATTTTGTTAATTTTAAATTATGGCGTCCTTAGCAACAACTATGGCGACCCTAGCAACAGCCAGTGTCGTAGCTCCACTATCTCCACTACTTTAAATAAATATACCTTAGGTATGTTTTAAAATAGATAGATGAAAGAAAGTAGAGAATAATTTTTCAGTTTTCTTTTCTAGTATTACAAAAATTTTTAATTTTATGTATTAATTGATGACCTTTTCCGGCGCTATTACGAATGCAAAATTTTTTTACCTATTCAAAAGAATATATTAAAACTGATAGGTATATAACGTTGTAATTAAAAAGATGATTTAAATATATGCATTTGAAGTACAAATATTATGAGCAAAATTTTTAGATGAAATGTTATACAATATTTTTAGGCTATTTGTTTGTATCATTAATAGGAATAATACAGTTTTTAATTTTTTTTAATTTCTCATAGATTTCTAAAAGATAAAAGAAAATGAAAACTTTGGGTAGAAGCTATAAAACGCGTAGGTTGAGACATATAGATGTATTACACACATTTAATGTAATTATTAAGTATTTAATGTAAGTAAATGCAAAAAATATAAATATATTAAATAATTATAAATATATATTTTTTATATTTTTACATCGCAGTTATTATTGTAACCAAAAATACAATTAAAAATAAAAATTTAGAAAAATTCCTTTAATTTTTTGTTTAAATATACATAATTTTAGAGCGCTACTGAGTTGGACAAGTTGGAGACTCATGCTTCACTTAAGATTGCATTGGTGATATCTGTAGTATTCATATATCAATGCTACATACGTACATATACGTGTTTACATAAATTAAGTATGTATTAGGTTTGTTTTTAATACAATATTATGTAATATGTATCGTTTGTGTTATTGTGCGAAAATGTGAGGTTAGTTTTATTTTACATACGAAATAAGAACAGTATCAATGTGTCTGTAATTTTTATTCTAAAAGTATAAATGTATAGGAAAATTTAAAATAATTTCTGAATATTTACTGTTTTAAGTGTGTTGATTACCTAACGTGGATTTTTTAAGTGTGTTTGAACATGTCGCTTTATATAGGTATGTAAAAATTTATTTTTGGTTTTATTGTATACCTATTGTTGATATTTTTTATTGTTAAGTATAAGGCATTAAATATATTTTACACTTTTATCATAAGGTATTAATTACATTAATCATCCGGTATATGAGTAGATGGGTATAGTGGTAGAGTAAAAAGTATAATTCTATCTCTCATTCCAATGTGTTCTTAATTACGCGCGATCGGTGTAAATGTTTCATTAAATTTTTCGTACCAATATTTTAGAAATTTTTTGAGTCCAAATAGAAATTTAGTAAGTTTCAGAACATGTCCTTCTGGTAGTTGTAATTCGTTTGGTTGCTTCAAATATACATCCTCTTCAGTTCTTTCGTATAAAAAAGCTCCTTTTACATCCATCTGATATATATATATATATATATATATATGATACTCTTTATTTGCTGCTATGGATAATAATATTTTCAATGTTTGAAGTTTCAAAACTGATGAATTCCTAACTTCCAGTTTATTTTCTTGCTGAAATCCACGTACTACAAGTATTGCTTTGCATATTTCCTTCCCTTTTATATATTTTTTTCGTAAACACCCATTTACTATGTATCTAATAATTTTACATTTTCTGGCTGTTTTAGAATATCACTTTGGTACAAATAGAACTAATACTTCGGCTGAAAGTTCTATACTTTATTCTTGCGTTATTTACATTAATTTTTGTGATGTATAAGTTGAATTTTATTGTAATGTTTAATTTTATAAGTTTAATACATTTACGGACGATTTTACATTCACATTTAATGGGTCGATTCTGTAACTACAATATTACAGACTGTTATTTTGCAGTACAGATCTCTGTAAAATTCTTTTTAACAGAATGTTAAAAATTTGGTATTCTGTAAGACACTATGTTAAGATGCCAATTACATTTTATATATTCTACTGTTGTTGAACTATTTATGTTAAATTACCATGGATTTTTGTATATAAAATGTTGTATATAAACCAGTTCCTTATAATGGTATAGTATTTCACGCCACTCGTCAAATGGTAAAATAGACATATATACCTATAATGCTATAATTTCGATATCTAATTTACACACATTGGAGCTTTGCATAGATATCGATACCGATAGTTTTAGAAATACTTTAAGCCCACAAAGTCTCTGGGGAAAATTTTTCATAAATTATTGACACTTTTATGGGTAATAATTTTCTTAAAGAAATTGCGAAAACAGGTGACGTAAGGAGCGCTTATTCACTATCAAAAGACAATGCATTGTGTATTAATTAAATACTTAGACAACAAAATAAGATTTGACAATACTATGAATAAGATACTATGAAATACATTAAATTACTGAAGCACTGTCGAGAAAAGGTAAAACGCTTCATGTGGACAAATTGTGTCAGTGCGATTTTGTCCCGAAAACATTCACTGTTTATAAAAAAAAATATAATTCATAATAAATTTATTTTATTTGAAATTACATCCTATCCGATTTAAGAACATTGCACTATTTCCTCAACAGTCTTCTTACTACAAAAAATACTTAATGATTACATATTTACGGATATCAAATAATTCAAAAAATGATAAATTAAAACGCCAAAATATTGAATTTATAAAAAATGCAAAAATCAAAATTATCAATATTTAAATAATATCCATAGTAATTTACAGAGAAATAACAGAATGTTAGCTAACATTTCTGTTAAAAATTGCGTACAGTATACCATTTTTTAACATTCTGTAATTTAACAGTCTAACAGAGGTTTTACAGACTGTTAATAGTTACAGAATCGACCAATAAAGCCAACTTTAAAACTGATTTTATTTTTGCTACTGTTTTACAATGGGGTATTTGACAGTATCAAAGAAAAGCAATTAAAACAAATTTTAATGAAAATTTATAATAAATGATAGCGATTTATTATACTAATTCATCTTAACTATCATTATTTGATTTAAAAAAATTTAATTAAAAAAGTAATTTTTTAGCTAAAATCCACGTAAGCAGAAACAGGCTGTAACGTTGCTTTCTCTTATATTTCAACACTATCACCACTAGTGTCGCTACTTAATTTCCGGTTAACAAACATAACTATGGAAATTAATCAAAATTTAATTAATTTTTTTTTTAAATCAACAATTTCTTTTCCTAGTTACAGGAAAAATAAACATTTTTTTTTCTTAGTTACAGGACATCTGTTGCTATCTAGAGAATGTGACGTAACTGGCAGCTAATAAACGTTTTCGCGCAAATTTTGAGAACAAATACTAAAATAATTTTTTTTAACAATTTTCGGCATTATTTTTAAAAATTAAAAACGTATACATGCATAATACATAAATATGTGTGTTCTAAAATAATTTCCCAAAATTAGTCAAATTCCCCATTATATTTAAAGCCCAGTTAGTGTAAAAGTCGACTTTAAACTAACGTAAGCATTATCTCTACTTTTAGTGTTTAAAGTCGGCTTTAACACATTTGTTATCGCTGATTATTATCATTGAATTTTGTTTATAAGCATAATTTTTCTATAAAATATTCGTACCTTAAATTAGCTCAAAGCATGGCTTTGTATGGACTCGCGAGACTCATGTATCAGAAACATTTAATTTATTGAAACAAATTCAAATATTCGACATGATTAAAATTCATAGTTACGAAAAAATTCTAAGATCTTAAAGGACATTGTTTTTTTAAAGAAATTATGGACTGATCGGAGAAGAGTAAAAATACAGCAAGGATTCTTTTTATAATACACCCTGATCAGATAGAAATGCAATTATATTTCTATCTCTTCTCAAATATAAATTTAGAATAGGAAGGTTGATAACTTTGACTTGCGATTTCGATGTGTATAGAATATAAATGTATTTGATAATTTTTTGCAATACATTTTAGTGCAAAATATTTAATAATCAGTTAAAAACTTTTATAAAAAAAATGTATTTCGTTCGACAGATATATAGGCGTCTAAACATATTTTTATAGTATTTTCAAAATAAATGAAAAGTTTTTTGTGAAGAAACTTCTCCTTTTTAATTTGGTTTTTAATAAAAAGAAAATACTATCGCAATTCAAATAATTTTACACTACTTGAGTACATTTATTAATAATATTTTTGTTTCCAGTTAACCTCACTTTGCTATTATTAAGAAACGCCAATGTCACTTTGTTGTATACATGTATTTTATTGCCAACTATTGTTCTCTAAATAAATAAAAAATAAATATATTTTTCAGTAAATTAATGAATAACTTCAAATTCTTTTTAAATTATTTACTAATCTTTAAATACTAATCTTTTAAAGTAATTCGATTTTATTATGCAAAAATGTTAAAAACTTGAAATATCAATATCTATATTCATCCGTCATCTATATTCCAAAATCTGAATTAACACCATCTGATGGTGTTTTTAGCAGAAAAAGATCGTAGCGTCAACACCATGCGTTAAAAATATTATTTGAGAATAACAAAACGATATTTGAACAGCCGAACAGTTAGCACATATCGACTAACTGAACTACCAACATCACGTTTCGTTTATACTACGTACGTACTCACAACATATTGAATAATCCAAAATCATCTAATGTTTTTGCTCCAAAATAAAACGGAAAAATAACAAAACTGACAAGACTTAGCGTTTTGAAATCCACATCGTACCTTCATACAACTAATAAACTAATATACAAGAAAAATTAAGAAAATTTTTCGCGCCTTAAATATTGGAAAGTAAAAAATAAAATATAAAAATTGCTAATAAACTAATATACAAGAAAAATTTAAAAAAATTTTCGCACCTTAAATATTGGAAAGTAAAAAATAAAATATAAGAATTGCTAAATTTTGAATAGCGCATACATCAGTTACCGTAAATTAGAATCAAAATATCGGAAAAACGGCCAGCCGTCTATTTTCCGTTGGCTTAACGTCTTGTTGCCTCGACTCATAGTAACAACCAGCGAAAATTTGAACCAGATCCTATGCGTGGTTTTCTGGCAATTGACGGCAAAAAACATTTTTTGTTGAAAAATGCGACTTAAATACATAATTCGAAGTCCGATTTCGGGAAAACGGCTAGCCGTCTGTTTTCTGCTGGTACGGCGTTTTCTAGCTTATTACATTAGTAATAACCAGCGACAGTTTGAACCAGATCCTATGCATGGTTTTCTGGCAATAGACGGCCAAAAATTATTTTTGTGGAAATAAGCGCCTGTAATACATGAATTGAAGTCAAATTTCAGGAGAACGGCTATCCCTGTATTTTATCTTGACACTAAGATCACGGGACGTGATGGATTTTCGGCATGCAACTTGGAGGTGGGACCTGACATTCCTACAGCGACCGTACGCAAGTTTTTATATGGGATGATTATAGGGGTTCCACTGTACTTATCGAACACGTTGCCTGCTACCGTATTTACCTGCCCAGCTGTATTTACCTAGTACAGATTATTTTTTTTTTACAATTTTATTTTTTCTGTGTAAGGATGGAACTTTCTGGAATATTCGAGCATATTCCAGAAGGGAACATCAAGAAGGCAACAACAGTAGGTTACGTCATTCTTATTAGATGCAACAAATGGCATTTCGAAAGCCCCATTGAATACAGAAATTGGTCAGTTAATTCGGAAGATTCAGTCGGTATGGTTCAATCAGTTGGATATACGAATTGAAAACATGCAGTCAGTTTATCAGCAGTTAGTTGAGCAAAGAATTGGACAACGAACTGGGCAATTGGACAACGAACTCGAAATTGGACTTCGAATCAGGTATCAGAGGCGCTTATTTCCACAAAAATAATTTTTGGCCGTCTATTGCCAGAAAACCACGCATAGGATCTGGTTCAAACTGTCGCTAATTATTACTAATGTAATAAGCTAGAAAACGCCGTACCAGAGACGGCTAGCCGTTTTCCCAAAATTGGACTTCGAATTATGTATTTAAGTCGCATTTTTCAACAAAAAAAAAAATTTTGCCGTCAATTGCCAGAAAACCACGCATAGGATCTGGTTCAAATTTTCGCTGGTTGTTACTATGAGTCGAGGCAACAAGACGTTAAGCCAACGGAAAATAGACGGCTGGCCGTTTTTCCGATATTTTGATTCTAATTTACGGTAACTGATGTATGCGCTATTCAAAATTTAGCAATTCTTATATTTTATTTTTTACTTTCCAATATTTAAGGTGCGAAAATTTTTTTAAATTTTTCTTGTATATTAGTTTATTAGTTGTATGAAGGTACGATGTGGATTTCAAAACGCTAAGTCTTGTCAGTTTTGTTATTTTTCCGTTTTATTTTGAAGCAAAAATATTAGATGATTTTGGATTATTCAATATGTTGTGAGTACGTACATAGTATAACCGAAACGTGATGTTGGTAGTTCAGTTAGTCGATATGTGCTAACTGTTCGGCTGTTCAAATATCGTTTTGTTATTCTCAAATAATATTTTTAACGCATGGTGTTGACGCTGCGATTTTTTTCTGCTAGTTTTTTTCTTCTAAAAACACCATCGTCATCTGTGTTATAGACATAATAGGGGGAAAGGTTCTTTTCTTGGATGTAATGGAAATGTAACCGACCAAAACACTATCGGTTGAAGTAGCTTCAAATGCATATGAGCATTTTTACCGCAATTGATAAATAATTTAAAAAAAAATTCAAAAAATAAACTTGGGTAAAAATTTGTTTTTCCTTCATTTATGTTTTTAATTGATGTATTAGATCAATTTTATCGAAAAATTAACATATAGTCTCATTTAAAAATCTATAAGTCTGTATCATAGCTCGAAAACCATAAGAGCATTAGCGTTAGCGTAAAGGGCATAGCCGGGTAAGATAGGGGAAACGGCCCTTGACGCAAAATTGATTGTTTTTATAGGAAATAATACTTCTTAGCCCCAGATACATTCCTGCTAAATTTCAACCCTCTGAGGCTAATAGTTTATAAATACACAAACAGACAAACATTTTCCAAGAAAATCTTTTTTGATAGAATTAATGAGCCGATTAATTTGAGTTTAATATATATTGTGTACCCACCCTAGGCAAAGTAATTAAAAAAAAAAAAACTAACGTTACATCCCTTTATTATACTAATTTTGTTAAATTTTTAAATTTAAATCAATTTTTTTTTACACTTACGCGTTAGCGACACCCACCATTTTTTGTTCAATATTATGTCTCTTGGTACTCTATAACATATATTTTTTTGGAAAAATTCTAGTTGGTAGAACATAGTAATATTTCAATACAAATGCATGCCATGTGCAGTACTACATATATTACTTATGTATAAAAAGTACTATAGGGTATAATATCTACCCTATTTCTAAAATAATATAATTACATACGTACATAACTACGATAAACTAGTTTAAATTTCCAACAGTCCAACATTATCTGCCGTTTGTCTTTTTTTATTAATAAAACAAACTAGACATTGATTTCTCTTTTCTTTAATGTTTCTTCCTTTGTAAGACATCAAGTGAAACTTTGTTAGCTCATACACCACGTCTTTCGACGTCAACAATTTTATACAAAGTTTATTAGCTGTCAAAATAGTATACCAGTTGATCATTTCGTTATAATTCCCCTTGACCCGTCATCGTGTTAACAAAAAAGACAAACAGTAGGTAAAGCTAGACGTTTGTCTAGGCTTGTTTGACGTAGTTATGAACGTATGTAATTTTATTACAGAAAAAATCCACTTTCTGCACCCCCTTAAGAAGTGCAACAAAAACATCAAGTGAGAGGCGAGCTACATATTGCGTACACATGTACACCACTTTCTTCAAGTTAGTAATATGTACATGTAATTTACCTACATATTTTTATAACTACAGCAGGTTTTAGCCGGACTGTTGTTATTACTATACATTGTTGAATTTTTTTGTTCCAATCTATTAAGTTAATGTTTATTATTATTAAAGAAATATAACATCTAAGATGTATTATGGTTATTAATATTATCTTTATTTCAATAAAGTTTCTAAAACTTATAATTTTTGTTGAGTTAGATGTAATTTTAATTAGTAAATATGCTGAGATAATTTTATTAATTTCATTTAAATATTCGGATTCATGGTAAAATTAACCTTGAAAATTATTTTTTAATAAGTTAAAACATATTTTTTATAGCAAGTCAAAATATATATTTTTTTAGACCGACACAGGAACTCCAAGAACTGCAACTCAAGGGGGAAGAGAACATTTTATTGCATTCATTAGAGTTCTACTGTGTATTAGAAATAAGGCAGATGCTTTACTTTATGGTTCTTTTTATACATAAGTAATATATGTAGTACCGAACATGGTATGCATTTGTATTGAAATATTACTATGTTCTACCAATTAAAATTTTTCCAAAAAAATATATGTTATAGAGTACTAAGAGACATATTATTGAACAAAAAATAGTGGGTGTCGCTAACGCGTAAGTGACAAAAAAAAAAATTTACTTAAATTTAAAAATTTAAAAAAATTAGTATAATAAAGGGATATAAAGTTAATTTTTTTTATTACTTTACCTAAGGTGGGTACACAATATATATTAAACTCAAATAAATCGACTCAGTAATTTGATCAAAAAAAATTTTTTTTGAAAATTTTTGTCTCTTTGTGTATTCATAAACTATTAGCCTGGGAGGGTTGAAATTTGGCAGGAATGTATCTGGGGCTAAGAAGTATTATTTCCTATATAAACAATTAATTTTGCGTCAAGGGCCGTTTTCTCTGTCTTACTCGGCTATGCCCTTTATAACTAAAACTTTTGTATAGCACCACTATTTGACCTACTTTTCCAAGGAGCAATCTACTGATGAAGTCGTCTGCTGAATATTTTTGTTAGTTTCCGAATAGAATATTCGAGAACATTTCTCAAATTCCGTTGTTTAACATTTTCTTTGATGACCTATCTGATGGTAAAGTTAATTTTTTGATATCTTTGTCAAATTCCGCTATTCGATGATTTCTTTAATGGCAAATCCCATAGTAAAGTTAGTTTTCCGATATCTTTCCTAGTTTCCGAATAGAATATTCTAAAACTTTTGTCAAATTCCACTGTTTGGTCTATTTTTCAATTGCTAACCAATAGTAAAGTCGGTTTTTTAATATTTTGGCTGGTTTCCAAAAAGAGTATTCTAAAATTGTTGCCAAATTTTGCAGCTTATCTAATTTTCTAATATACTTAGAATAACAGTGTACAACAGTTCTGTATATGTTTGTATTTAGATGAGGACGTGTGTTCTTGTAAACATCCATTTAAGTAAGTGTGTACGCGTGTGTATATCAATAATAAAATGCGTATGTGTTCACATATTATGTTTCTGTACCCCCTTAAAAATTTTTTACTGACGGCCCTGGCGATCCGATGTAACGTACTGCCACTTATTTTGTACCGGCCACTACGTTATATGGGAGCTCCTATGTAACTTCGTTGCGACCGCTAATAGGCTAAAATTTTAGACGTACGAGTAGATTGGCCAATACATTTTGTGCCCCCGAATGAAACAATCTAATGTGTTCCTGCTGTATGATACGTGTAGGTACTTTTTTTTTAGAATTGTCTTTATTTTTTTGCACAAAATTTTAAAAATACTTTATTTTCTTAATAAAACAATTCGTCAAGTGCGTGTCAAAAACACGTACTAAGTAATGTCACCTCAGTGACAGAGATGTCGACTCTCCCAAAAAAATCGATTTTTGGATAGATTTAAACCGAAATTTAAATAACAATTTTAGTGCACATCAAAATTTTGTTGACAATTACACAAATTGCTGAAGTATGTACATAAATTTTGAAGATATACAATCTACTAATACGAAAAAAACCTTTATAAAATGGTAATTGCATCTTTAATTTTGAAATAATAATTTTAAAATTTTTAAATAACAATGTATAATTCACCAAAAATAATATAAATTTGAAAACAGGAAAAAATTTTCTCCTGGAAACATAATTAAAGAAAATTATTAATATTACTAAATCAACCTAAACTAAGATTATATAAAACTTTAAATTTAGCCGTGGACTCGCCAATCCGAGGTTACCAGGTCTGCTGCAAACTTAACATGATAACGTTTTAGTCACAATGACGTTCAAACTTTCGAAATTACTTAAACGATTTTAAGAAGCTCTAAAATTATTCATAAATAACAATAACTTACGGCTATTTAAATAAATTTCCTTGAAGAGCAATATTTTAATTATTACCTACGTTACAAAACTACATACTTAAATTATTCAAACAAATTTTAACAAATCCCCAAAAAATTTCCTAGAAATTGACTACGACTTATCATTATAAGAATTTATATATATATATATATATATATATATATATATATATATATATATATATATATATATATATATATATATATATATATATATATATATATATATAATGTATGTCAGATTTATATAAGTACACTAGCGGAAATAATTAAAGGATAAAAAAAAATTCCAAATTTTTAGCGATTTTTCGAATGGCTATATCTTTGTGAAAAATAGTCGTATCGGAGTCGTAAGTAAAGCAATTTAAACCTGGAAGTTTCTAGTTTCGAGATCTTGCGATAAAAATATTTTCAAAGCAGCGTGTATGGCGCAATCCTAATAAATACACTGAAAAAAAATTTCGAAATTTTTTCGATTTTTTTTTTTTTGGTCCTCGGACTTGGAAAAAATTTTTACGACTAAACCACCATATGGACCGGATTACTTGTTCATTCAGCTTTAATTTGCTTTTTTACAGACTTCTATACGACCACTTCTCGCTGATATATCGGACTTTGAATGGAAAAGGATCATTTCGTCTTTGACCATCGATATCTCAGCAACCAATGATCACATAGAAAATTGAACGGGTGTTTTAAAAACTCGAATAAATTCACTACAAGGACAAGCAACTGTTTTTTCAGAAAAAATTTTTTGCATACTTTACATGAATTTGAAAAATCAAGAAAAAAACAGCTTTTGGTGGCTTTTTGGAAAATCAAGCGCTGAATTAAAAACGTCCAGAAAACCATTAATGTTAAGTGTGCCTTTTATAGTTCAATATACCCACAAAAATCCCACCGACTCACAGTGGGGCCAAATACTATTAAAGGCGGCAAAAATACAAAAAATTAAATTATAAACTACAGTTTATATGACCCCTTAAATCAATAGCTAAAATATTCTAGCAACGACCTCTGTAATTAACTTATGTAAAATACCGTGGGGGGTGCAAATATATCGACTATTATTCGTTATTTCTATAAATTGACTGCTTTTTAAACGATATCATTGTATGTAAGGTAGTGATTTGCGGGATCGTTATTTAAGTTATAAAAAAAAAAATTAAAATCGGTTATAATGGGCGATGTTCCCCGTGGTATGTTATTTTTTTTTTATGTATCCTATTTGTTAAAATCAGTACTCGTATTGATACTATCAAGCTTTAATGAAACATGGTTGAATTATCTAGAAAAATTCTGTAAAAATTAATTTCTCAAAGAATTTTAGTTACGTATCCAATCGAATCCAACGGATATATTTGTGACATTTGATAGAGCAATTAGTCTATTTTGGTATTATGATTGCAGAGTTTGCACCAAATTGCACCTTTTTTTAAAATTTGCTGATTTTATTTTCATTTTGTTTGAGCAAAAATCATCAATAAGAAGCTTAGAAAGTTCATATAAGCTCTCAGTGGTGCATAAAAATATCAAATAATTAAATAAAACACTCGAATTTATTAGATTTATGTAGGTACCAAATATTCCAGTTAAGTTAACGCTAAAATTAAGCGTATCATCGAAATTCGTTGTCAAAAATTCCATATTCCATTTAAAATTTATAAGTTGATACCACGTGGCTAGAAACCAGTAACCGGAAATGAAATCGAGTTGCATGAAAAAAGTCTCAACTTAGGGTCAAACAAGACCTGCAAATTTCAAATTCATCCGACGAATGGTTTTTGATATATCACTTGAGTAACCGTTATGGGACACCCTGTACAGTGGGACACCCGGTATTTTATTACTAAATATCAATTAAAAGTAAAATATATTGTTATATAACTATTCTGTAGTCAATAAAAGGACCAAATAATTTTTGCCATCTTTTACCTACTTTGGCCCCACTGTGCGACTTTCAGTTTAATCCATCCAGCCGTTTTTGTGTTTCATTCGATTGAATTTTTGAAAAAATTAAAGGATCATTTTTTTGATCTTAAACTTTTATAATCGTCAACAAAATGAAAAAAAAATTTCTCAGCTTTTTTCACATTTTTATCAATAAGAGTATTTAAATTTATAAAAAAAAGAAAACTTCTTAGAAAACTTTCGAAAAAAATTCTTTTTTAAGAATTTTTCGAAAAAATTTTTCAAAAATTTTTTTGAAAAATTTTAGAAAAAAAAATTTTTTTGAAAATTCATTCAAAGTCCGATCTCTCAGCGAGAAATGGTCGTATAAAAGTCTATAAAAGAGCAAATTAAAGCTGAATGAACAAGTTATCCGGTCCATATGGTGGTTAAGTCGGAAATATTTTTTTCAAGTCCGTGGACCAAAAAAAAACCCGAAAAAATTTCGAAAATTTTTTTTTTCAGTGTATTTATTAGGATTGCGCCACACATGTTGCTTTGAAAATTTTTTTATCGCAAGATCTCGACACTAGAAATCTCCAGCTTTAAATTGCTTTGTTTACGACTCCGATACGACCATTTTTCACGAAGATACAGCCATTCGAAAAATCGCTAAAAATTTGGAATTTTTTTTTTTGATCCTTTAATTATTTCCGCTAGTATATATATATATATATATATATATATATATATATATATATATACTAGCGGAAATAATTAAAGGATCAAAATATATATATATATATATATATATATATATATATATATATATATATATATATATATATATATATATATATACTGTCTTTCATAAAGTTCGCACTATATGAGAAACTTTTTTACTATTGATATTTTGAAAAATATTTTATTGGGGTTAGTTGGTGCATCGGTTGGAATGAAAAAGTAGCTAAACACGTTTCACCCCTCACTTGTTATTTGGACGGAAACCGGAAATTTCAAATTTATTAATTACGAAAAATGGTAATAATTTCAAAATTATTGGTCACTTCCACATGAAATTTTGGCATCGTATCAAAATTGGGTCTAGTAAACGTATTCCAACAGTTAAATACCATAATCTGCAAAAATAACGCCCAAAAATTCGCTTTTCCAAAATACGACTTTAAGTGGCCCTAAATTCAAAATAATTTTACAAATTCTAGCAAAGTAAAAATTATACCATTTTTAGACATCTACTTATTCATAAAATCACAATTTTTAGCAAAATATTGTCACAGACATTGGTACCAATAGAAAAATTTAGTTTTGTACTAAGAAAACACGTCTCTGTGACATTGGATTTTTAATAAGCATGAACAATTATTATTACTATATTTTCTTTATAGTTAGTAGCAAAGATAATTATTATCCAAATTTCAGAAAAAAATTTCCTAAAAATAATTCAAAAAATGATATCCAGGTCCTTTAAAATTACTAGAATTTTTGGTAATATTTGATATTTTATTAATAAATTTTACTATCAATATAGTTAGCCATGATACACAAAAATCACGGCAATATTGATAATATTAAATAATAACTAGTTAAATGTTAAGAAAATTTCCAGCAGTTTTAAAGAACTCGGGTCATTTATTTGAATTATTCTTAAAAAATTTTTATATGGAATTAGCGTACTGGATATCTTTACTACAAATTACAAAGAACATAAAGTGATGATAATTTTTCACGCTTATTAGAACTCCAATGTTACAGAGACGTGTTTTTTTATGACAAAATTAAATTTTTTATTGAAAGACCAGTATCTGCGGCAATATTTTGATA
This sequence comes from Brachynemurus nebulosus, assembly GCA_035578155.1. NCBI lineage: Eukaryota > Metazoa > Arthropoda > Insecta > Neuroptera > Myrmeleontidae > Brachynemurus > Brachynemurus nebulosus. The sequence continues at coordinate 113,904,006 of JAPWDM010000001.1, read as the reverse complement.
ATAACTGTGATTTTACAAATAAGCAGACTTCAGAGATTGGTATACGTTTTATTTTGCTAGAATTAATAAAACAATTTTAAATTTACGGTTATTTAAAGTCGAATTTTGGAAAAGCAAATTAGCAAATTTTTGGACTTTATTTTTCCATACTGGGGTATTTAGTTAACAGGATATGTTAACTAGACCTAATTTTGATATAATACCAAAATTTCATAACGAAGTGATCAGTACTTTTCAAATTATTACCATTTTTCATAATTCTCAATTTTGAAATTTTCGGTTTCCCGCCAAATAACAAGAAGGATGTAACATGTGTTTAGCTACTTTTTCATTCCAACTGATGCACCGACTAGCCCCACTAAAATATTTTTCAAAAAATCAATAGTAAAAAAGTTTCCCATATGGTGCGAACTTTATGAAAGACACTATATATATATATATATATATATATATATATATATATATATATAGTGTCTTTCATAAAGTATATATATATATATACTTTATATATATATATATATATAATATATATATATATATATATATATATATATATATATATATATAAATATATTATATATAATAAAACAAATAATATAATATATTATATATATATATATAAATATATATATATATATATATATATATATATATATATATACATACATATATATATATATATATGTATATATATATATATATATATATAATATATAATATATATACATATATATATTATATATATATATATATATATATATATATATATATATATATATATATATATATATATATATATATATATATATATATATATATATATATATATATATATATATATATATATATATATACAGGGTGTTAGTGAATTAGTGCGAAATATTTTAATGGGTGATTGCTGAGGTTTTTTTATGTAAAAAAGTTCATATCAATTCATGTCCGAAAACGCTTAGTTTCCAAGGTACAGAGTGTTCAGTTTCTCGTCTTTAATAAATATTTTCTTAAATATTTCAAAAACGTTTTGAGATATTCACATAAAATTTGGGATACGCTACGACAGGATAAATACCCATATTCTGAAGTAGACAGAATATTTCCATTCAAACCAGTGGCGTTCGTACGGCCATATGATGATATATTTTTGAAGAAAAAAAAGGGACGCCAATGATTTTTTCCAATTTGAAAATGTTTTTTTAAATGTTCTTTTAATTGTTGACAAAAATGACCTGTTAGTATTTTGTCGTTCGTGTGTCAAGATAAAAAGCAATTTTCAATTACGGTTCTTACTACAAAATCGGTTTAGGTTCTCGTATTAACTGCTGAGGTCATTTTATGAAAAAGTCTTACCAAAAAAAGGTGAAGACGCTTCATTTCTACAGTATGACTACATAATTTGTTTTTAATTTAATTTAAACCTCAGCAATCACCCATTAAAATTTTTCGCACTTATTCACTAACACCCTATATATATATATATATATATATATATATATATATATATATATATATAAAAGGTGGTCCAGAATTATGTACCGTAATTGGTAGAGCTCGCAGTACGTTCAAAAATAATGGTACCTTTTCATGTACACTTTTTTTCAAAACTTAATAATAAGGGTGATACAACTCTGTAAAGGGGTGAAACGAAAATCATTATTTCTTAAATATTTTCCAAACGCTTTTGAATAAGGGGTTGATATTTTAGTGGTACTTATTTTGCTTTAGAAAGATTAAATTTATTACATTTATTTAATATACATAATTTATTTAATTTATTACATTTATTCCACCACTCATGACTAAGGGGTGGTTTTGGGTGGTAGGTGTGAGTTATCACGTCTTTTCTTTTAGCGAATTTCCAAAACTGGAAATTCAGCTTTTACGCCAGGTGTCATGGTGCGACCTAAGCCCGAGACCATATCAGAAATATGTTTTGAGGTCCCTAGAATACGAAAATGATATTCACTAAAATTTATATATATATATATATATATATATATATATATATATATATATATATATATATATGTATCCGCGCGATAACTCTCGAACGAAGCGTTTAATGCTTATGAAATTTTGTGTGCGAATTCGATTTTCCAAATCGTTGGATGAGTTCGTTAGCCAGACACGTCGGATGCCAAGAAGTAGGTTTTCCGGGCGTTTTTTGTCAACAAAATGAGTTTTTTGCCAGAATTAAGCAATTTTTCAAATTTTTTTTTACACTAAGCCATTGTAAAAGGTAAAACGCATAAAAAATGTTTTTATACCGTTGCTCTAAATTACTTACTTTTCGAGAAAAACTAGGAAATATGTCGTTCTCCATTTCACTCGCACTCGCATTCTTTTTTTTTCTGTCTCATTTTTTGCGAGCTAAATTCGAAAAAAACCGCTTTATAAGTAGCGTGTCATGATTTTTTTAATCCAATTTAACGATTCGGCTATATTCTATTTCTCTGTCAGTTAAATGTTTTTATAATGTATCTCTGTTCCATTTTTTTTTACAAAAAAAATCCCGACGATATCTGTTATGTGATATGATCAGAATTTAGATTATATTTACACCTTCCTAAAATTAATAAGAGTTTGCTTCAATCGTATAAAAATTACGTTAAATCATATTCAAACAATAATATTTTTACGTAATTTTTTATCCAATTGACAATACAGTTATGATTAGAATTGTATAATCAGAGCATTCTAATATTAAATAATTTTGCACATTCAATTTTTTTTTTTAACAAAGAAAAATTTTTTTAAATTTTGACACATTCTTTTATGAAATTTCGATTAAGAAATATTAAAAAATTTTAAAGTGAATCATTTAAAAAGAGTTAAAAATAAATTAAAAAGGAAACATTTCTCTATTTTAACATATTTGTAAAGAAAATTTTACAGTTTACTTACAGTTTTTTGAAAAAATGTAATAACATTTTTACATACAATAAAGATTATATTTGAACGGTAGGAAATCCACAAATTTTTTTTTATTTCTTTAATTAATTATTAAATTTGGTTTTAGAAGAAAATCTTCGTCTAATTCGCTCCAAGCCGAAAGTATAGCCACTAATAAGGACATTCCACTGTTAAAATAAATGGAAAATATATTGAAATTTATTTAATGAAAGCCATTCATACACATTTTTAAAATATCCTTTTGAATTATATAACAAATAAAATCTGTGTAAAAAAATCTAATTGACGTGTTTTTTCTCAATTTGCTAATATTAAGTAAGGCTCGTTAATTAGGGAGTGATTGTGTTAAAATTTTAATATAAAATATGGTAATTTTAACCCTCTTTAAAAGAACATTTCGATTTTAACAATAAAAAAATTTTAAAAAGTGTTTTCGTTTTTCCCGGATTACCAAAAACTGTTCATAGGCATATCTGTGACTAAAGTTGCCTCCCTTTCTTAAGAAAATAAAGTATTTTTAAAATTTTGTGCAAAAGAATAAAACACAATTAACGAAAAAAAAGTACGCGTTTCCATATTTTTAAGATTTTGTAGTACAAGAAAATCCTTATAAATTCATCATATCTGTTATTGCATTTACTAACTTTTACGCAATTTAATAAACAAAAGTCTGAAAATGGACGTAGAATCTCACTGTTATTAATTATTATGTCTTAGTCTTTTGAAAAATTATTTTTTGAACTAAAATAAGAATAGGAGGAATATAAACTTAGGGGTAAACGACAGGAGTATATAAACTTTATTTTAGATTCTACGTTTATTTTTACAGAAAATCATCAAGTACCTATTATTTCTTTTTTGAATGTATAAATACAAAAAGTTCGAAATTATTTTATATTAGAATTTCAATTTTGGTCGACCCTACGGGTTGTCCCCATTTACTCTTTTCTCGTCTCTTTTGACCCCAATTTTTCATAGAGAAGAAATTATACGATTTTTGTTAATTTTTCAAAAACCACCGATATTTTTAAATTTTTTTGGATACTGCTGATAAAGTGACCATCTTCGCGTAAATTTTTAATATATTAAAGATTAGGTACTCATAAAATAAATACAAAAAAATACGGTGTGAAGTCGGAATGCGTACCTATTCATCATTGTCTACGGTAGCACATTTTTTATTGACATAAATATTAGAAACGCAGGAAAAGAGACCAGGAATCAACATAGAAGTGGATTATGGGTACGATATATTTTCTGAAAAAAGTGCTTAGGACCAAAGTTATAGAGTTCAAAGTGATGCACTTGATGATCTTGAAGCACTTGACTCTCGTGATGCACTTGACTTTGAAGTTGACCTTGAGGTCAATTTCCAAAGTCATTTGAAAATCATTTAATATTTTTCAAAAGGAGTAGTTTACTTTTCATCCCTAAATGGTTCAAAGTATATTCGAACGAATTTCACATGCAAGATAGAAAATAAGTGATCAAGAAGTAATTTTGAAAAATACTTGCTCAATCGCAATCGGAAAAATAATAGTTAATCATATGTTGAATTTAATTCCTAATATGATAACTATAGAGTAGCAATAAAAATTTTAAAAAATTTTGAAAATTTCTAATATAACATAAAGTTAATGTTTAACTTACAATTGGAGTGATATTAAATCTTTTCTTAACTTCTAAAATTACTTACAAAAATGTTTTCTTCTAATTTTTTCTATAAATTTGCGCCTATTTTTTCATTTCGTCAGGTTTTTATTTTTTTTATTTTAGAAAAATAACGCAACAAATCAATTTTGAAGATAGATTGAGTCAATACATGAAATTACTGCTTATAGGTATAGGATATGGTCAAAGTTCGGCAATGGCTAATCATTTTCAACTGACCTTGAAAATCGATTTCAGGGTCACTATCAAGTGCATCGCTTTAAATTCTACAAATTTGGTACTCAGCCCTTTTTTCAAAAAATATGCCGTTTCAAAAATATTTAGCTATAACTGTTTTCATCTACAGAGGTTGAATGGTGTTTTCTACCCCTAAAAAGCGTATTTAGCCGAAATAAAAAAACACGTATTTAATATTTTTCGCTGTTTAATAAGTATGTTAAGTTTCATTCAAATTGGCAAGTATTAGTTGGGTAGTGTTATTTGTCAGAATGTTTTGCCGATCTAGTTTTTTCAATATTTCTTTGCTCGTTTTCAGAATTTGTATTTTAATTTCTACGGACAAATAACTCATTCTTTTCTTCGATTTTAGTAACTTTTATTTGCTGATGTTGACCATTAATTGATCGAAACATATCAAATATTTTTCAATGATTTTTTTAGCGAATGTCGAAAATTTTGAAAATTTTTTCACCGTTAGTAAGTTAAAGTATTTGAATTCATTAAGTAATTAAATGATGTCCACAAGAACCTTACGAACTACCATAAGTTATATGAGATCCCTAGGACCCGTTTTTTACTGTTAGGATAAACTTTTTACTAAAATTATTTTAGATGAATAAAGGTTATGTTGTATGATTTCCGCCAGGGTTTACTGTTCCCATTATTGTAAAAAATAAACTAACCGACCGATTTTGAAAATTTTTTCACTGTTAGAGAACTAAATTATTTTAGATGGATACAACTATGCTGCACAAAGTCCGTTCGGGTTCTTGGGTTCCAAAAATATCAAAACTAATTACCCAGCCGATTTTAAAAAATCTTTTACTCTTAGAAAGCTAAACTATTTTAAATAGGTACAGTTCTTAGATGAGATCCGCCAGTCCCCAAAATTTGGAAATTCGCTATGTTATGCAGATGCTGCGACAGGGGTATTTTAATTTGCAATTATTTAAACAAATTTCTCAGACAATTTCACGCAAAAAAGGTATACTTGTTACAATTCGATAAATATTACCGTTTCCGAGTAATTTAAAGTAGAAGTATCTATTTCCAAATTATCCCCTAATCATAAGTGATGGCATAATTGATACCATAAATTTAGTTATCTTAATGTTCATACGCGCCCCTAGAATATGAATCCAGTAATCAAAAGCGCCTAAAAAATTTAAAAAAAAGTCAGTTTCTTTCCACCCCTCTATATTTTACCCCTCTTCTTTATCTCCCTTATTACTGAGTTTTGAAAAAAAAGTGTAGATAAAAAGGTACCATTATTTTTGATCATACTGGCAGCTCCAGCAATTACGGCACCTAATTCTGGAGCATCCTATATATAAATATATATATATATATATATATATATATATATATATATATATATATATATATATATATATATATATATATATATAGATATATATATATATATATATATATATATATATATATATATATATATATATATATATATTAGGGTGGCGCAAAAAAACCATATATTTTTCTTTTTTTTGTCTCATAGGAAAAAAAGTTAACTCAGCTCGATTTAAGAATGCTCACCAAAAATTAGCTCGATAAAAAATTTTTTAAGGGTCGCTCAAAACTTTTTAAAATTTGAAAATGGGCCAAAAATCGATTTTGGTTTTTTATCAAATTTTTTTTCTCATGCCTGCATATGTTTGTACATTGAATAATAAAAAATTCCTCCAAATTTTAACTCAAAAAATTGATAATAAAAGGTCGCTCAAGAGTTCTGAAAGTTTTTCAAGTTAAAATATTTAATATTTTTTAGCGTCCCTAAAAAATATTAAATATTTTGACTTTCAAATCCTGAGCGACCTTTTATTATCAGTTTGTTGAGTTAACATTTGGAGCAATTTTTTATTATTCAATGTACAAACATATCCAGGGATAAGAAAAAAAGTTTGATGAAAAACAAAAATCGATTTTTGGCCCATTTTCAAATTTTAAAAAGTTTTGAGCGACCCTTAAAAAGTTTCTTATCGAGCTAATTTTTGGTGAGCATTCTTAAATCGAGCTAAATTAACTTTTTTTCTTATGAGACAAAAACAAGAAAAATATGTGGTTTTTTTGCGCCACCCTAATATATATATATATATATATATATATATATATATATATATATATATATATATATATATATATATATATATATATATATATATATATATACAGTACGTACCATCCAATGGTACGTACTCCGATTTTACGTAGTGACGTCAGTGATTTAGTGGGGTTCTCCTCTCACAGATATGTTGTTGTTTGTCTGTGTTGGTGAATATTTATGTACCAAGCCAGAGTCAGGGCCGTAGGTAATATTGTCCCAGGATCTCGTAGCCTTTAAAAATTGTAAAATTTCACTGCAGATATATATGCACGTATTCTGTATACGTAGGTAATATGCAAAATGCAAATGCAAAATGAGTAACGTAAAATTCTAGAATATTTTAATCGTCAACTAGCAGAGATATTAAAAAACGTACTTCACCGTTGAATTGGTCATTAAAAATGAGATTAAGCAGTGTAGTTTGACAAAAATTCTAGAATGTTTTATTTGTCAACTAGCAAGGATATTCAAAAATCAATTGTACCATTTAATTGTCCATTGAAAAAGAGGTCAAATTACACATTTTGACAAATTTTCTAGAATATTCTAGTCGTCAACTAGGAAAAAGATATTCAAAAGCAGACGTCGCCATTGAATTGGCTACCAAAAAAGACACCAAATAACACATTTCAAGAAATGTTCTAGAATATTCTATTTGTCAACTAACAAAGATATTGGGAAATCTACTGCACCACTTAATTGTCCAACCGAAATTAATGGGTCGATTCTGTAACTACATTATTACAGACTGTTATTTTGCAGTACAGAGCTCCGTAAAATTGTTTTTAACAGAATGTTAAAAATTTGGTATTCTGTAAGACACTATGTTAAGATGCCAACTACATTTTATATATTCTACTGTTGTTGAACTATTTATGTTAAATTACCATGGATTTGTGTATATAAAATGTAAAAAATTAATTCTTTTATAGCGATTTATGTTAAATAGAGAGATAAATTATGTGTATTACCCATGTATATTAAACTCACGTAAAATTATCATGATTGTGGGTTAAACTATTTCTAAATTAGATATTCGGGAATTCTCTAGACAACCAGTTCCTTATAATGGTTATAATATTTCAGGCCACTCGTCAAATGGTAAAATAGGCATATGTACCTATAATGCTATAATTTCGATATCTAATTTACACACATCAGAGCTTTCCGTAGATATCGGTACCGATAGTTTTAGAAATACTTCAAGCCCACCAAGTCTCTGGGGAAAATTTTTCGTAAATTATTGACACTTTTATGGGTAAAAATTTTTTTTAAAAAATTGTGAAAACAGGTAAAGTAAGGAGCGCTTATTCACTATCAAAAGACAATGCATTGTGCATTAAATACGTAGACAACAAAATAAGAATTGACAATACTATGAATAAGAATACTTGTTGAAATACATTAAATAACCGAAGCACTGTCGAGAAAAGGTAAAACGCTTCATGTGGACAAATTGTGTCAGTGCGATTTTGTCCTGAAAACATTCACTGTATATAAAAAAAAATATAATTCATAATAAATTTATTTTATTTGAAATTACATCCTATCCGATTTAACCCTATAATCATACGTACTCGTCAAAACGATGAACGAACTTCTCTACCTGCTCCAATACTACAACCTGTCGGTGCCCGCTTGCTGTGAAACTTCTGTTATCTAATTTATTTGTTATTATAACACATAAGACGTATAAATTTTGTTTATAGCTATTGTCGTTTTTTTTTTATACTGAAATAGTGTACGTCAAAAGAACGACGATGTATGATTAACCTATATTTTTTTTAAAGATTTTGTACTTCACATATAATACTTTTCGTAATTTTTCTAAAATTTATTCAAGATATGCATGTTATAATTAATTTATTCAATGATTATGATAATGTGAAAGATGATTACAGCTGTTTGACTTATAGAGCCGACATAATACTGAAGCTTTAATATATTGAATCGAAAACTAAAGAATGCGTTTCAAGTGACTTAATAAAAGGTTAACAATTTATTTTATGGAAAATATTTTAATTTTTATTATTTTTTGAGATCTTATTCTAAAAATTACTAACAAATTTTAGAAAATTTATAAATGTGCCTAATGGGGAAATAACTACATATCTATAGGAATATTTATGACTGAGAATTTTCACATTCTGTAAAGTCACATATGTCCACTGACTCATAATAGTTCATAAATTAATTATTTGAAACACATGTTTTATAATACAATTGATGTATTTATCTATTTTTTAATTTTTATAGTGAAAATATGCTTTGATAAAAAGATTAAAAAAATTAATAAATATTTATATTAAGGAATTTTTCCAAATCCAATTTTTTTAAATATTTTGTTCGCTTTTGTAGTATTGTTATGTAAAAAAAAATGTTTTTTGCAAATAAACTCTAAAACTCCCCATAAAAAGTCCGTTCGTCGAAACGACGCCGATGTATGATTAACTTGACTCGTAGACTAACGTATGATTCTAGGGTTAAGAACACTGCACTATTTCCTCAACAGTCTTCTTACTACAAAAAATACTTTATGATCACATACTTACGGATATCAAATAATTCAAAAAATGACAAAACGTCAAAATATTGAATTTATAAAAAACGCAAAAATCAAAATTAGCAATATTTAATAATATCCATAGTAATTAGCCTATTTAACAGCTCTGTAAAGTTTATGGCGAGTGTTTTGAGTGCTGTAAAGTTTACAGAGCAATAACAGAATGTTAGCTAACATTTCTGTTAAAAATTGCGTACAGAATACCA